>MNCI01005119.1:52111-170904 GCA_015680685.1 Gnetum montanum | reverse complement strand
CAAGTTCGTCTTTATTGCCATACACAACTTGGGTTCAGGTTACAAGCTGCTCGAATAAAGAGCCGTTCACTCTAGGACTCCTACTGCGGGCACATGGGGAAAAATTCTAACTCTGGAGTGATCAATCTGCCAGAGCTTCGCTACACTAGCCAGGATTGGGAAATGAAGGGAGTGCCGCCTCTTATTTATAGAAATGGCGGCGCGACGCGATATCGCGTACGCGATATCGCGGCCTAGTGTAAATCGCGTCTCATCACCATGCAAGTAGAAAAAAAAAGAAAAAGAAAAGTGCTTTTGACTAACCAAATTTGTACCACTTTATCCCACCCATGTCAATCGTTCCACCCAAGGTTATGTACTTGTAATAACTATAGTTGCATGTCATTGGTATAATAATGTGATTAATATGAACTAGGATTTCACGCATTTATTTAGAAATAAATTTAACTCTATTGTAATATTGGTGGTTCCACATGCATACAAATAACTTAATGTATCTTCAATACTTTTGGTTGCACATGTGATTGGTATAACAATGTGGTTGCACTTGACCAGTATAACGATTAATATCAAATAAGATTCCACATGATTGTTGACAAATAAACTTAACTCCAATACCTGTGGTTGCAACATGGTTGCATATGCCATTATTATAATAATGTTTGATTGTATGATCAATGTGAAAGAGGCTTCCACAATGCTTGTGGTTGCATGCGATGCATGCCAAGATATATAGTCCAATTAGAATATTATAACTCTTGTCCATTAGAATTGAACCTATAACTTGGAGCTTCTAAATCAAGCATCTTACCACTCGACTAAGCATCTTACCACTAGACTAAGCATCTTACCACTATGCTAACATCTCATTGTTGGCTAAGAGCAATAAAAACCTATGATGAGCTGGGAATGGCTCTAAATTAACATCCTCACCCCATTCCAATAAGGAATTGTAGGATGGATTTGGATAATCATGATTTACTTAGTGCTTGGTAAAGTTCTAAAATAGGTCAAAACTATATCTTTTAAAATTAAAAATAGATGATGTTGGTTGCATGTGCAAGAGAGGCCCAAGAAATTTTGGACATTTTTCTGTAGCATTCTAATGAGTCACATTTTGGTCAACTGCAATATCGCATACGCGATATCGCAGCCTATTTCCTCATCTATAAATAAGAGATAGAAAAATCAGTTAGGTTAGCTTTTGAATTTTAGTTTTTCAATTCTTAGTTAAGTGTTTCATTTCATTCTCTCAATCCTTTTCCTCCCAGTGCATGCCTGCAGTGTGGTGATTGTAATTGTATGAAACCTTTATTCGAGTGTGATGTACTTGGACACGCACATGATCGGAAATAAAGAGTGAGATTACTTCATCATTGTAGCATTCACTTAGCTTAATTATTTACTTAATTGTTATTTACTACTTTCTTAGTTAATCTCTTCTTACCCTAAACTCCTGTTAAACATGGAATGAGTACGACTTGATTACGAGCATTTAAGTGTGACTACTTGGTAACCCTGTAGCGTACCTAGGATTTGCGCTTGGTAATCCTAGTGGTAGTCATGCACAAAGTCCAAGATGTGTATAGATAATTGAGGAACAGATGCTCATTGCACTTAGGCTAGTTTAGATTCCCTCTCACCCTTCTCTCTTAGCTTAGTTAATATTATCTTTCATTGCCTTCAGGAGTAGCATTAGCATAGAAACACATCATACACCTCACTCTGGACTAAACCATACGTGACAAAGTTAACACTAGTCTAGGTGGGAAGACAATGAACTGCGACCTAAGGCTAACTGTCTAGACGCCAAAACAAGTTCGTCTACAGAGTTCGACCGGATAGCATGTGTAATGCTTGTATTCGTATGGTTGAGTGTAGGGGTACCTCGCCACTCATCATTGGTGCCATTGCTAGGGATGGTGCTAGTTATCTAGATTAGTTATATCATACCAGATCATTGTAAAGGAATTAATGATATATCTTTTAAGAAGAACATTTTACAAAAAGTCACATATAAATTCACACATAGCTTCACAATCATGCCTCTCCTATAGGACTATAATAATGCCACACCTAGTAAGGAAGTTCATTGGAGAACTAATGAATTATATGACAATGAAGATTGGAGTACACAACCTGAAATGGGGGTTTCTTATAAACATAAACGAAAGCAACATCATCCCAATGCATGAAAGCATAACTTACCCAATGACAATGAACCCCCACTGGCCACTACAAGCCTAACGCAAATACAAGAGGCAATTCAAATCTCTCGTAGGCATCATAAAGAGAGCCATCTACCCAGGTTCGATTTAAACAACTTCACTAATTTCTTAGGAGGCTATGACTTAGATCCGCAACAAAATTTACAAGTCTTCTACGATGCCTATGCATGGAACAACATTGATAAGGGTTGGCAAAAACTGAAAATCTTTCCTATGACACTTGTTGGCCAAGCAAAAGTATGGTATAGATCGTTAATACCAAATTCAATACGATGTTGGCCAACAATGATAGAACTCTTTAACGAAAGATACCAAATCTACGCAAGAGTGTCAGCCTTGAGGAAAAAAAGCCAAGGGTGGAAAAAAGCACAACATGAACCATTAGACATGGCCTTAGAAAGATATTATGCCCTGTTAAATAACTATCCAAGCCATGAGTTCTTCGAGGAAAGGCTAATGTACCATATCATTGATGGGCTTCATGATGCAAGAAGAGGAACTATAGGGATGTATGCCCAAGGTCAACTATACAAACTATGAACCCATCAAGTCCAAGAGCTTATTAAGTGAGTAGTAAAAGAAGGAGAAATGGCTAGATGGGAGAGTGTTGAAAAACATCAACAGGACCAAAATCTCAACTTAACAAAGGTCCATAATCACAAAAATGAAAAATCAACCTATCACAAGGAGAAAGAACCATCTTTTCTGGTATAACAATCATTAGAGGAAGTCGAGGCAAAGATCAATAAGACGTTGGAATGGACGTATAAAAAGTGTGAAGAATATATCGATATCATTGGAGATAGAGTTTTGACAACCCAAGAAGCAAGACAAAGTATCAGTAGACAATCAGAAAGAAGGGATAAGGAAAATAAGAGCTCAATTGCCAATCAAATGTATAAATGCAACATTTGCCTGTACTATCACCCCAAGGGCCAATGTCCAATCTTCTTACATTTATATGAGCATTGGGGAAACACGGTACTTCCTGAGTTCATACAGAGATACTATGTTTGATTACACTGGCAACAATCCCAGTCGTGGGGGAAGCCACCCCTAAACTGGAGACACCCTTCATATCATTCGAATCCAAATGCTTATCTAGTTCAATAGCCTCTTTCTCCAACTGGGCCAACATACTCTATCTCGCCGCATTATCATTCTTCTCAATACTATCAACCCACATCCTCAACACAACCACCACCTTGTGCACCGTACACGTCTCCTAATTTTCAACATTCTCATCCTTGCCCTCCTTCTACATCGCCACCAACTATTCCTAAGGTGTCTGCACCATAGCAACAACCCCTGAATGTTAATTGTTCTACTATTGCCAATAGCAGTGAGAGACCTCAACAACATCGAAGGCGTCCCTTCTTTAGAAATGACCCTCGGAAGGGACAACACAATTCCAAGGCCACTGCATCCTCCAACTCGGCACAACTCCAACATTATGATGGATCCTTATCTTTGAACCCAACGCCTCATGTCACTTTATTAGGGCCACCAATTAACACTCCAACAACCATACGGCCCAATGAATACAACCATGGAGATTGACATCCTAATCCTTGCATACCATCTTACAGTCCCAAATATCATAGTGGGTCAACTCGTTATCCAAGAACCACATGTCATAAATTGCCCCACTATGCTTACCATAATTAAGTGTGTGAACCCCGATGGGGTAAGTATGACCAGGTCCCAATGTTTCCAACATGTAAGGATCCTCATCTTCCATTTATTAATCCTGGCTATCCTCAACTATTTAGTTATGGGGGATACCCCCCATTCTAATAACAAGTAGGATTAATAACTATTTTTCATTTTCTTTAATTTTACAATTTTTATTTTCCAGTTTTTCATTTTTCAATTGCTTGTTTAATCTTTTTGTCTTTTTGTTTTTTTATCCTTTTATAAGTAATCTCATCTACGAATAAAACACTCATGTGGCATGTTGGTTGAGGTGTGTTCTATGTTATCAAGTCTCGAGTGATCAATTATGTGGATAGTGAGCCCATTACACCCACTCATCCATTCTACAAATAAGAGGTTCTGTCTGAAGGTACAATGATATTCCTAACATTCTTAAAACTTAAAATTAATTTCGTGTTCATTGTACCCAGAATGAAGAAGGATGGACCAAGAGGGAATGATCAGGGTGTGACATCAAGGGGACTTGCGAATTCTCTTTGGTAACATCTGTGAGAGTTATCATGCAGCGTGGTTATACTAAGCTCCTTGTAGATCTAACGCAAGATGGGAGTAAGGGTCATCAAAAGGCACTCAAAAATTCAATGTTGTTCTATGGGGTTCCACTGGAAAGACATGCATCCATGCCTGAAGGTTGGCGGCTTCTTTGGATCCATTCATTCAAAAAGAAAAAACCAACAAAGAGGAAAGTGCCACAAAGCAAAAATCACTCCTCCCTTGAATAAAATGCCAAGTGATCGTATGCCTTGTTGTTCTAGTACTCTCATAGTTGCTTATCATGAGATGAAACAATGCAATGTCACTGATTAGAGGAATGGACTTGGTCCTGATCTTCGAACGACGGGTCAATGACACGTTAATTATGCTTTACATGCAAGATTCACTATGCCCTGGGTTAGTTACCTCATGTTCCAATCTCTACAATCCCTGCTATCCCCATCTCATCTTGTTGTTCATGTAATTGTAATTCATGTTTTGTGTAGTATAGAATTCTTACCTCATTCTGGTGATATTTACATGTGTGTGTTTTGTGGAATTAGTGTGGATTACGTTTAACCCTTTGAGTGCCCACAGACACTTTTAAATGTGGTTACGCAAGGGCATTAAAGGTTGGAACCTTCTTTGGGGAGCACCCACTTGCGTAATTTTTTGTAATTTGCACTCATGACCACCTTGCACACACCATTTATTACCCTTAGCATATTTCCAATGATTTTCTTTTCCTTATTACTATCCCTCCGATTCAACATTCCTATGAACCATCACATAGCCTTTTTCTTACCACTCGAGTTTTTATTGATCAATTACACTCACTCATCATTATTTGTGCCTTCGCAACAAGCTAAATTACCCTAGAATTTTCTAACCATAGCTCAATGTCCTAAGTTTACAACATTCATTTCTAGAAAACCTTAAAAAATTTGGTATTTTTATTGTTGTGACAATATCACTAGGGCTGCAATATTGCGTACGTGATATTACATTTGACGCGATATTACGTTTGATGCAATATTGCATACACGATGTATCGTACGTGATATCGCATCCCATCCAGCTATAAATAGCAAAGCCCCCTGCAACACTTAACATTTTTTCACAATTCATGTGGGGGAACTTAAAAATTTTTTCTCTACAACTTGTGATTAAGCAACCCTTGCTTTTCTAACTATATCTCACTCGTTGGTACTCCGATTTTCATTCTGTTTGAACCTATTTGAACCCAGAGTGTTTAGCTTAGTCATGGGGGAGGGACATACACCGAATAGTGCATAACTTTTTTTGGAATTTTTCATCACCAAAAGGACATCATTAAGGGTAATTAATTATAATAATAAGGATAAATTATGCCGAAAATAATTTCATCCCTAGGTACACTGGGAAACTAAAATTGGAAAAGCACCTAAGTAACAGGACTCACTATTACAATCATTCGGGAAACATCACACAGAGATAGGATAAAATTGAATTAGTTAAGGAAAGTAGTAAGGTATAACTTAACTTCATAAACAACCTTACTAGCGCTTGGCCCCGTGTGTTTGCAGATGGCCCTGAAACGTGGACAACGGGAAGGTCCTACTCAAGGTGGAAGTAAACAACCTAGGAGAGGCAAAGAACAAGTCCCTACCAGACAACATGCAGAACAGGAGGAACAATCATTTAGCATTCATCATGATGACCCTCCTATCGTATAGTTCAGGAAGTTAGAAGGAGGAGCTGTTGCAGCCCCTAAACAGGAACAACATCTCATGTTGCCCTAGGATTGTGTTCAAGCTATCCACGAAAGGTCCACATTCACTGCGGTGATTGTGGAATTAAATTTTGAATCTTTTGCAGAGTTCACTCCCGAGACTATTAGGGATCACCTCAAAGGATCTCCCTAATGGCCTATCATCTCTGAAAGCGGTGCCTAGTACCTAGGGGAGACGTACCAATTCTGGCACAATAGAGAACAAGGCACCACTGTTAATATTTGTGGTGTGATAGTTGATTTCTCCATGCAGGCCATTTTGGAAGTATTAAACCTTCTGAATACAGGACCCCAGGTTGCTTAGTTGTCTACCTGATTAGACCCCAATGTGTGACAAGTTTGGTTCGAAAGGGCATATGGTAGGGATAAGACATTTGGAGAGTTGACAACGGAAGAGAGGATCTATTTCAAAATTGGAATGTATCACCTCTTCCCCATGAAGGGTTTAAAAAGAATCTCAATGTATGCAGCAAGAGGATGTGCGGTGCTGATGGGAAAGGTTAATGCTAACCTGCCTCATCTATACTTAACGGAGATCCTGAGGCAGTTCAAGGAATGAAAGATAGGGAAGATGGCGTTGCCCTTCCCTTGTCTCCTCAAAAAGCTATGTTGACATGCTAGTATTAGAGGATACACTAATGATATCCTTCAAAAAGCCCAAAATGCTCTCTATCTTGAATTGTTAAAGCCACCAGCTGCAAGGAAAATCACTAGTGAGATGCTAGGGCCAGAACAAGATGAAGAACAGAGACAGCTGGACCAACTGCAACTCAACTTGTAGGACCCAACCAACTTCCAAGTATAGGACACAGCCAACAATAGGAAGCAAGGCCTAGCACAAGCTTGGATCAATCACCACTACCACAAGATTACAGACCATCGATGAGCCATCTCAGGGCCATCACTGAGACGGTCAGTTGGGGAAGTCGTGATGATACAAATCTCTTCCGCATCATTGATGATGTCATACAACCCACAGTTTCTTTGGATCATGCAGGGGGTGAAGTGTCTATTCATACAGGAGGAGAGAAAAATACTTGGTCACAACAGATCTCAAGAAACACGACATCCTTCCAAGTGCAATTAGAAACTTGTGAAGGGGCCACTGTGGTGGTCATGCAACACCAGGATGCCACGGGAATTGTAGAAGTCGTTGCAAACCATATTAAAGAATCATTTAATGTACCTGTTGTGCCATTGGTAGATCTCATAGGAGCACGGGATGCTCAAACCTTGGCTGGAACCTTAGTGACTCCTGCAGAAAATGAGGATGTGCTTGATCGATTGCGACAAACAGGACAAATAATGACGTCTCTATTTGACATCACTCAAGATGTTACAACAATTCAATCAAACCTCATTTCCACTAAGGGGAAGCTGGTCTTAACAGAAGTAAGGGCCAAGCATGTTGAAGCAGGGGTGTAAAAATTACAAGAGCAACTCATGGCCCTATAAGTAGCACAACAGGACCCTTTGCAATTTGTTCTCGTAGACCAGCTAGAAAATTTCAAAACTGAGCAACTAACCAAACTACTAACGGAGAATAAGAAGGTGGCAGAAGAAAAAGAGAAGGTTGTTTGGGATGCCTCTGCAGCACAGGTGCAAACTCATGCACATCTCAAGGCACTCAAGGCCTTACAGAAGGAAAACAAGCAGCTTGTTGCCGACAACCTTCAGTTGACCTTTGTGGAGAAGAAAAAGAATGTTCCCGAAGAACATTTCCATCAATTGTGAGAATAGTTCATTTGGGTCAACCAAGACATGATTCATTTAGCCAGGGAGAATCGAACCCTCTCAATGGAGGAGGTACGCACAATCGGTCAAAAGATAGCTATCGAAATAAGCGCATGGCAAAATGAGACTAAACGACATGAAAAGATAAAGGAGCACTTTTGGGACCAGGTGGGGATGTACAAACAGATCCTTGAGAAGGAGATCCATATGGCCAAGGCCCACATCAATGCTATCAGTGCTCAACACACTGACTGGTGGGCCATATTGGACACATATGCATTTGCACACCAAGCAGAAGTTAAGAACCGGGACCTGCAGATCCTAGATCTTACAGAATACATGGAGTTGGCAAACTTACGGTATGCCAACCTTTCCATGTTAATAGTAGGGCACTCGAGAATAGAGCTTGAGCAACAGGTAGCTACCACCCACATCAAATATGAAATGGAATTTGCAGAACACAAGAAGATGTTGCAAAAACTGGAGATTGCAAATTTTGAACTTAAGGTGGTGAAAGCAAGCTACCAAGGATAAAAAGGTGTCACAACAAATTTGGCTCGATGGCTTGCGGATTTCCAAGAATATAGAGACAAAGCCAGAGCTTACGAAGAGGAATGATGGGTGTTTGCGGCTTGGTATGTCAAGGCCAATCAAATGTTTCCACAACTACTCTATCTGTGGGAGGTGCCAACTCCATCAAACATCAGAACATTAGCATGGATGGCACAAGACCCTCGGACCGAAGAGGAAAAGCTCCAAGCCATACTCCAACTCCATCAAGTCTCAAATCCTGGAGCACAAGACAAAGGGAAAGCACTAATGGAGGAGCCACCGCCACCAGGAACTACATGAGTTCCACAAATTTTGTAGTTGTACCACATTCTTTGTGTTGTGTCTCAATTTTGTTTTCATTCCACACTATGGCATAAACCCATTTTCACCATCCAATAATCCCATACCTATCCATTGTGTAATCACTGTAACTTGAGGACAAGTTTTCATTCAGTCGTGGGGGTATGATGAGTCGGATTTTGGTCAACCGCGATATCGCGTACACGATATCGCAACCTGTCTTCTCATCTATAAATAAGAGGTAGATAAATCAGTTAGGTTAGCTTTTGAATTTTAGTTTTTCAATTCTTAGTTAAGTGTTTAATTTCTTTCTCTCAACCCTTTTCCTCCCAGTACATGCCCGCAGTGTGGTGATTGTAATTGTACGAAACCTTTATTCGAGTGTGACGTACTTGGACACGCACATGACCAAAAATAAAGATCGAGATTACTTCATCATTGTAGCATTCACTTTGCTTAATTATTTACTTAATTGTTATTTACTGCTTTCCTAGTTAGTCTCTCTCTCACCCTTATCTCATTTATAACGCGGAATGAATACGACTTGATTACGAGCATTTAAGTGTGACTACTTAGTAACCCTGTAGCATACCTAAGATTTGCGCTTGGTAATCCCAGTGGTAGTCATGCACAAAGTCCAAGATGTGTACAGATAATTGAGGAATGAATGCTCATCGCACTTAGGCTAGTTTAGATTCGCTCTCATCCTTCTCTCTTAGCTTAGTTAATATTATCTTCCATTTCCTTTAGGAGTAGCATTAGCATAGAAACACATCATACACCTCACTTTGGACTAAACCATACGTGACAAAGTTAACACTAGTCCAGGTGGGAAGACAACAAACTGCGACCTAAGGCTAACTGTTTAGATGCCACAACTAGTTCGTCTACGGAGTTCGACCGGATCACGCATGTAATGCTTGTATTCGTATGGTTGAGTGTAGGGGTACCTTGCCACTCATCACATTCTTAATCGAAAGGTTGTTCAACCTTTTCATGTTTTGGTTTAACAAAAATGGGATTTTGAATGGTGAGGCAACTTTGAGTATACTAAGACCAATGGCTTGACTTTAATATTGATAACTTTAACCATGATAAGACTAATAACTTTAATTTCACAGATTGAAATAATGTTACATATTTAATTTCGCAGATTGAAATAATGTTACATAAAATTAAATTAATGATGAAATTGAATGAAAAGGATGTTAAAATTGATAGACGTAACAAGTCTTCTTAATGGTTTCTGTGTTAGCCCATATGATCATTTCTCAATAAGGGGTAAAAATGTTTTCAATGTCAAAGAAGTAGGTAGAATTGTAGTATCCACTCAAATAATAAGTCGAAGACTCTAGTGTTTCTTTTCTAATTTTCATTGTTGATCAGCATTGCCATGACTCCATCACCTCATCTTATTTACAACATTGGTTCTAATGCCATTGCCATGGCCATACGTAGGGTTAGAAATTATGTCCATATACATGTATTTAGGGATTTTTACTATTAAAAAAAGTTTAAAATTTTTAAATACTTGTATTTTCAAACAAGTATATTTCAAACATGTCTCTCATTTATAAGATGTAACAAAGTAAGATTAATTTTATTATCGTTACTATTGTAATTTAATAATATATTTTGAATTCAATGTTTATTCATTTAAACTATGCAATGCTAAAATTTGAGATAAATTTTTTTAATTTAAGACATTTTCAACTTTACTTTGTTGAATAGTTAGGAATTCTTCGAATTTTCTTTTAATCTTACTACCTTAGCTTTATTTTCTTGGTTTTAAGATTAGCTTTAATATGTTTGGTGAAGTTTAATCATATATTTTTCATTGTTGTGTTTTATTTTAATATATTTTGTTTAATTTAAAAGATTATTTTTAAAAACTATATAGCGAATTTCCTTTAACAAGCACCCTAACCTTCAATTTTCAACCTTTGCCATACACATGAATTTGATATCCAATTTGGTGGAGAAAGTTTGATGTGATGGGCAGGGAAATCAAAAAAGATTATACCCAGTAAATTTATATACACCATGGCCTCGGCGATGAAGGGGACAATAGTGAATGAATTATAAATTCATTGAATATTTATCAAAGTCATTCCGACTTTGGGCACAAAAGTCTTCAAATACTATTGATGGTCACCAAAGTCCGATCTCCGTCAACACCATCTGTCACCGTGTGCCTGTAAATTTCACACCCCCGCTTTTTAAGGGATTATGATTGTGGCAATCGAATTTTAAGTAGCGAAAATTTAGCATTTGCCAAAAGTGTTTCAGACATAGAACAGAGAAAACGCTAATGTCTTAATTACTTTCGTCAAAGTCTTTAACTGCCATGACGGGCACGTAGAGATAACCGCCAGGAAAATTTAGGACCGTTTTTATCCCGATGTGAACTCTTAACAATCGAACTTTAAACACCTACACACCTGTTTCACTTTTACTTTATCATTTTTTTACCTTAGGGAATTGTAAATATTAGGTAGATTGCCCGATGACCATGCAAGAAAAATGATTTTTAAATTCCTCACAAGTTGGGTTTCTTGTTTTACTGTAAATATAAGTAAGAGGTATATTTTCATATTAAGTATCTTATATGTGTGTGTTTATGAATGGGCCGAAAGAATTTTCTAAGTTTGGATTCTCTCTTTAAAGTTCAATTATTGGACGAGGTAACAAGTTTGATGAAAACCAAATTACTCTTGCATCCTCTCTTCCTCTACCCCTTTTACATTTTCCTTACACCGTATAAATCTAATTTACTATTATTTATGCTAAAGATTGATGTTTAGGGAAAGGACCATGCCATGTAAAGCTTATGATTTTTTTCTCAAATTTTACTACAAATTTTGCAATATAATTTATGACAACATATTAGGACACAACAAACTGAAAACATGTATTTACCCTTCATGTTTGAAGCAACATCATGTTATGAACACGAAGTCTTGAATCACTTCTTTGAGAACAAAAGTGGTTTCATTATCATTTTTTAGATCTTTACAGAGGCTTAATTTAGTTGCATTTTATGATAACTATCCTTAACACTTACACAACTATTTCATATTTCCTCACATTTACTATTATTTTGTCCTACAATGTAAGCAAAATGGTTTTGAGATTGCCAACAGGTTGGGCTTCTTGTTTTGTTGTAAATATAAGCATGATGTATATTTTCATTGTAATTATATATATATATATATATCGAAAGGATTTTCTAAGTTTTAGTTCTCTTTTTAAAGCAGGCAACAAGTTTGATGAAAAACAATTACTTTTGCATTTGCTTCTCCTTGATCCTTTTTCATTTTCCTTGCACCCTCTTGATCCAATTTGTTCTTTTGATGTTTGTTCAAAGTATTCCTATACTATTATATATGCTAAATATTGATATTTAGGGAAAGAAGCATTCCATGAAAAGCTCATGATTTTTCTCTCAAATTTTGTTACATATTTTGTAATATATTTTAAGATAAATTAGGACAAAATAGATTGAAAATATAGATTTGCCTTTCATGTTTGAAGCAACATCATGTTATGGACATTAAACCTTGAGTTATTTCTTTGAGAACAAAAGTAATTTAATTATTATTATTTGGATCTCTAAAAAGGCTTAAGTCTCAAGATAATGCCTAAGGAACATTATACTTAGAAATAAAAGAAAAGGAAAATCGATCTCTAAAAAAATTTTATACAAAGATATAGTAAATTTTTCTTGCTCAACAAAATAATGAAATAGTGATGAAACAGTAAGGCAATAATAATTAGATATAAATGTGGCACTTGTAAACTTTTCTACCATTATGCTTTCTCAAGCATGAACCTAGTTTGCATACGGTGTGTTGTTGAATAACATTAAGCAAATTAGCATGACTAGTGTCAAGATCCATAACTTCTAGTTGTTGAGCAGTAAATTCATATGGATGATGCAACATATTTATTTGTAAAGACTACATGAAAAGACAAAATGAAAATATAAGTCAATGAAAAAAATAATTCTTGCATATTCCTACCAATATTAGCAAAAACATTTTTGTAAGTACATAAAGAAATTCAAATAGGATAGTATTGATATGGCTGGTAGAGCTACTTATAGTTACCTTGAGGTAAGGTAACCTCTTAGATAATTTCCTTTTGGTGAATTCTGGATTTAAGACATGAACCACAGACTCCTTAAGGTGTGAAAAAATTGGACAACATCCCTTAATATGCTCATATTGACATACATCAAATCCTTCATCATCTGAATTAGAGGCAGTAGCCCCTTCTATTACTATTGATTTTTCCTTTGACTAGTTGTAGTCCTTTCCTACATCATTTTTTCTTCCTCCTATCATTGTCTCTAGCTCTACCTTACTCTATCTTTTCCTCCATAGTTTTCAATATTGTTTGATAGTTTTCATCAATTGTGTCCCACAATGTGTCAACCTTTATCGAAATTTTCATTATTGACTTTTGAATTGACAAGGTTTTTCTTTGAACCACCTCTTCTAATGATGCCTATTTTTCTAGTTCATAGACATGCACATCTTATTTATGGAGAGAGGGATCTCTATTATATTTCTTAGCACACTCTTTTTTAATTCTCATTTCTTATTTGCTACCTAATCTATCACCCTCTAAATTTGATAAGCTCTCATCTTTCAAAGTCTCCCTTGAGCATAGACTCCAAGAGTTTTCCTTATCTTGTTTTTGAGTCCATTTATAATATGACACATTTATTCCCTCTAGGAGAACCACGGCCTAGGCATCTATGTAATAGTGAGTAATACCTACACAAGGCTTCATTAAGGAACTCATGATTTCCTTACCTTCATCCCTAAATCTGCTTCCTTAAATTGGACACTTTGGAGTACATTTGATGTTTGTCATTAAAAATTTCCAACATCATCCTCCATCTTTTGATGGATTCTTATTCTAATGACTAGAACCAAATTTACACTTCCTTGATGAGTGCCTTAGAAAATAATTTTAGCTGTTGCCATTCATTCTCTACATATTGCAAAACATAAGCACCATGAATGGCTTGTAAATTGGTGTTGTAGATCAACATTATAGCCTACCTTGAACTTATGAATGTTACTCATATTTAGTCATTTGATTCAACTATTCCTATAATGCCTCCTGGGAATGTAGACCACCTCCCTAATGTTAATTATATGGGAAGTAGCAAGCAAGAATTCATCATAATTATCTCTATTCTCATGGTCTTTGTTATGACCATGCCCCCTTCCATGATGCCTACTATGGCTTTTTTCAACTCTATATCTTGTTTCTTGGTTGTGTCTACCATATCTTTCTCCATCTCTATGATGGTCTCTATGATCACCTCTACTAGGTTGTTTATCATTAACTCTTCTTTCTCATTCACATTCATCCTCATCAGAGTTGGATGATAATGATCATGAGGAAGAAGAAGAATTAGGATTTTTCAACTTGCTTTTCTTTCATGAAGCCTTTGATCATCCCAACTTAGTCTAATGGAAAACTTAGGCCTAGAGGTCCTTCTTATGTTGGGTCTTGTCATCCCTTTTTCTTGGTTGCTAGCCAAGGGTAAATTTGATCGTATATTTGTCATGTCATCTACAATATGGATTGGAAGATTTTGGTAATGAGATCTACCAAATTAATAATTACTATCCTCCTTCTTAGATTGCAATGTTAGCGGAATGGTCTTGCCCTTTCGCTTGGAGACTTCATGGTATGCTTCCATGAAATGGTTCCTTCGTAGTTGGGTTTTAGTAGGTTGGTAAGACCTAAACATTCAATCAACTACTTTGTAGTCACTAGTAACCACTACTAGTTCCACTTTCATTAATGTTTCCATAAGCATTAATCAAAATGAGTAGTTAGGTTGTAACACAATATTGCCTCCATGCCCCTTCATTACTGATGGGACACAATATCGTGGCCATCGTGATATTGCGTCATCCCCTGCGATATCGTGTACACGATATCGCAGTCTGCCGCCATATCTATAAATAAGAGGTGGCACTCCCCTTATTGATCATCCTAGGCTAAAAGTAGGGAAACTCTGGTAGATTGATCACTCCAGAGATAGATTATTTTCCATGTGCCCGTAGCAGGAGTTCCCAAGTGAACGGATCTTTATTCGAGCAGCTTTGTACCTGAACGCAAGTTGTGTACGGCAATAAAGACGAGCTTTGTGGATAAACCTTGCAGTGCATGGAATAGGTTTTATTACTTGTTATTTATTACATGTCATTTATTACCTGCAGTAGCACGGTATGAGTACGACTTGATTACGAGCATTTACGAATGTGTACGGTTAGTCAAGGAATCGGTTGCTCATCGCGATTAGTCTTTCTTACCCTAAGCTCCTAGAATGCAGGATAAGTACGACTTGGTTACGAGCATTCAAGGATGTGTATGGATAACCAAGGAATGGATGCTTATCACGCTTAGGTTAGTTAAGTGCCTCAGTACGACCACTTCGAGCACGTGCGTTACACGTGGGATCCCAGTAACAATTAGCATTTGGTAACCACGGTTGCATAGTTCAGGGTGTGTATGGTAAGTGGGAATGGATGCTGATGCTAGGTAATTTAGTCTTAGTGCATTAGTTAGAGTTAGCCTTAGTTTCTCAACCCTTTCCTCATAGCATAGAAGACATAAAAACATAAAGACCATAAAAATCATATACCTCAGACTTGCTTAACCATACACCGTGACACATACAAGTAAGTCTGGGAAGATAACGATTAATTAACCCTAAGTGTTCCATGGGGTGTGTAGGCATTTAGTTTGTAGAGTTCCACCGGATTGCACATGAAAATGCTCGTATTCGTATGGTTGAGTGTAGGGGTATCTCGCCACTCATCATTGGCACCGTTGCTGGGGACTAAGTGTTTGTACGCCAAATAGAATATAAAGGAAATCGCTCAAATCATTGGGAGCCTTAACGAACCTTTAGGTTAATTAATTAAACAAGAATTTATATAATGGTGAAATAACACACTGATAAAAAATGACTTCTTCTCACAAATATAATTCACCACCTAGGACTAACACTAGAGACAGTCGACAACATACAACGCATAACCAAAACCAGCCAAGTCCTATACAGTACAAGATAGTTTATACTCATCCTTATGAGTATATTTTGAACTTTACCTTTATTCTCCATCAAGACGAATAGCTGCAATGGAGAGATATACAAGGTAACATCGTGTTACCCCTAGATCGATCAGTCCCTAACATGCTCTTCCTTGCCTTGGCACAGATTGGCATGCAAGAACTATTTGTTGAATATGTTGCTAAAGATTTTGATATGAGGGATTATTATCCCACAGACGTGCTACGTATGAGGGACTTAAGGTAGGAGAGTCAAAATACACTGCTGAAGGGAAAAGCCCCGCAGGTCCTTAGTGAAATAGGAGATGAGGAACCCCTCATAACGGGTTCTTTAGCAATTAATGTTGCCTCTCCTAATGATGGTGGGGAGGTAAGGCATCAGAACCTACGCTCAACGATTCATACTATTGGTTCTGATCCCTGTGAATGCCAACTGTTCATGGAAGGAACAACAACTCACGCTAAGGATGGGCACTTAGATCGTTATAACGATCGGGGTCGAAGTAGCTAAAGGGAAGGCAAGAAACATCGCCATGGCGATGGTTCCCCTTCTTCTTCCCCTTCATCTCACCACTCACCCTCTCCTTCCACATCTGGGCGCAGCCATCACGAACATAATGGTGAGGGTAAAGGTAAGGAAGATGAGAGACCTTGATGGGAAAGTCAAGAGAGAGGACAAGGGCAAGGACGTAGGGAGAGTAGGGAACCACATAGACATCATAGGCATCATGAAAGAGATGATCATGATGAGCCCCTACTCGTAACCTGAAGTATGCTGGACATCACAGAGGCTGTTAGGATTCCAATAAGGCACTTAAAGGATAGTCGGATCAAGCGTTTGGACATAAATAATATCCCATTTTTTGAAGGGGGATACAAAGCTGATCCACAACATCATTTATAGGCATTCCACGATGCCTGTGCCTTGCAAAATATAGATAATGAGTGGCAAAAGCTCAAGTTGTTCCCAAGGACACTCGTCAAAGAAGCAGAGAGTTGGTACTGGTCCTTAGAACTCGAAACCATCAGGAGGTGGAGTACGATGCTTGAACTCTTCAACGATAAATATCAGACGTACTCCAGAGTGTCTAATTTACATAAGTAGATCCAAGGCTAGAAACAAGGTACTTATGAACCCTTGGATGTTGCCATGGCCCGCTACTATACATTGTTACATCATTGCCTGGGCCATGGATACGCTCAACGGGATCAACTTTGCCACATTGTGGATGGGCTAAGGCATGAAATGAGACGAACCCTTGAGACTTATGCCCAAGGGAGACTATCATAACTTAGAGCCCAAGAAGTACAATGCTTGTTGGAACAAGTAGCACAAGAAGAGGGTGAACTACGTAAGAGGGAAAGTGCGGAAGAATACAACCACGACCCCTCCCTTCACAAGAAGGGAGTGAAATTCTATGATGAGGAGGATGAGTCACCACTCGAAGAGTTGGTGAACTAGAAAACTTTGCCGATCCAAAAATTAACAACCGAGGTATCGACCAAGGTGGACCAAATGTGGGATTCCTTAGACTTGAGAATTGAAATAGTCTTGAAAATCGTAGAAGAGTCTAAGGAGGAACGAAGTAGTGATAAAGGTAAGACAAGGCAGAGAATTTCAAGCCCTGCACATAACAAGGGTAAGGGGAAAATTCCTATCTCCGATGAGGCTGTGGACTCTGACACAGATGATGATGGTGGATGTGAGATCTATCACTATGACCATCCTAAGGGATGTTGCCCAGTGATCTCACATCTACAAGAGTCTGAGGTGTATGCGCTAAACCCAAGACTCAACCAACGGAAAACACCCCAAAGGTTACCTTATCCACAAGGTAACCCAAGGTAATTCCACCAACCACTAACATACTATCCAAGTGGAACTCCACCACAACCCATTAGACAGCATCAGTAGTGGCAATACCCATAGTCATGGGGGATGCCACCGCCAACATAATAGTACCGTTACTGGCAACCTGATCCTTATGGTTATTATGTGCAGTAGTCGGTTTCTCTAGGTGACTCTATGGATCACATAAACCCTCAACGTCACTACCAAGTTCAGGAGTACTTCAGGAGGACTCCTTCTCCTCTGGGAGACATCTCACACTTATTCCATCCTCCAACTCCATCTGCACCTCTTCCACCCGTAGTTCCCATACAACCTGTTCCAACAATGCAAAGGGAACTCTCTACTCAACCGCAACAATGTAACGCTGTGAGAGCTGTAAATATTCAACCTGATGCTGGTTTTGAAAACTGTACAAAAAGAAGGCCCTTCTTTAGAACTAGGAGCCTAGACAAACTCTCGCAACAACAAGTAGTTGAGTACATGTATATGCCTCAACCATCTAACACTTCAGAGCACCCTTCAGTCCAAAAGAACTGTACACATACAGTTATGTTAACACATACCGTAACCAACTAAACCAAGGTAGGCCACCTTCCCAGGAAACTATCTGACCCTAGGAGCCCCTTAATTTATTTGAAAATTGCCAAAAATGCACCACATCAGGCTCTTCTTGACTCAGGTTCCGAAGTCAATTTAATATCACAAGAAATGCATCAAGCCTGGAACCTGCCCCAACTGAAGAAGAGCAACATCCAACTAGAGCTGGCAGACTAGTCCATCACCATTCCCTTGGGATTGGTGGAGGACATTATCACCACTGTGTGTGGATGGTCTTACCTAGCCGATTTCCTGGTGATTGAAGTTAACAACAAAGGGGGCTTCCCAATTATAATGGGAAGGCCATGGCTAGGTACAGTAGATGCGTACCTAGGGATCCATGATCTTTCCTTGCAGATATCTAGGATAAATATTTACAGAAATATCTAGAAAAAGAAAGTTCCGTGCATCACATACAGTGACACAGAGGGTGATGACATGGAAGAGTGTTCAACATTGCTTCCATGTGAGCAGTGTGCCCAAGAAACACAAATCCAAAGGTGCCTATATGTAGCAACCAAACCAGTAGTAGACACCCTGTGGTTGACAACTACTAGAAAGAGCAAACTCATATGCATAGAATGAATTGAGGAAACTCATGCTACCAACGAAGGCATAGACACCTTAGAATATGAGCGTCGCCAACTTCCATCCCTCAACCTAAAAACATCAATGGGAAGAAGTTGGGCACTTCTACGAAATTTAAATAGATGTTCATTATTTCGGATCTCTCCCTTACAATTCAATCATGGGGGAGATGGCCACCTATGCTAAGCATTGGAGGTCCTCAGTTTTTTTTTTTAGTTTTTTAGTTTTTTTTTACATGTTTTTGTTTTACACATTTTTGTTTTACATGTTTTTTGTTTTACACATTTTTGTTTTACATGTTTTTGTTTTACACATTTTTGTTTTACATGTTTTTGTCTTACACATTTTTGTTTAACACATTTTTGTTTTACATATTTTGGTTTTACACATTTTTGTTTTACACATTTTTGTTTAACACATTTTTTTACACGTTTTTGTGTTACACATTTTTTTTTTTTTGCAAATTTCTTTAACTTTTCTTGTTTTTGTTTCACAACATCATTATACTTTTCCATTTTTGTGTGTGTGTGTGTGTGCGTGTGATCCACCTTGTAAGTTCATCACCTAATAAGTGTTCTTCACGATGGTATGAACTATTTTTTTATTGATGGCTAATGTTTGATTTTTACCTTTAAGTTACGATGTTGACACTAAGGTATGTTCTTTTGATATGGTAGGCAATGAGTCCACTTCATCCATCCATCCACCAAAGTCTATGGTTTCTCTTGGCTTGGAAATGTACAATCTTGTTTTTAATAAGAACTTTAATGAATCGGTGACTAGGTGCTTCTCAAACTAAGGAAGGACTCAAGGTTTGAAAAGTGTGTGACTTCAAGGGAACTTGATGCATTTGTGTTAGCCATTCTCTTGGGTGCTTGGATGTTTTCTTCTTGAGTTTTCTTGCCGTTCCAATGTTACCCAATTATCGGAAGTTGAGACAATAAAAATAAGAAGTCTTTGCATGGTGTGGTTCTCACACATAAAAATACAAAACACAAAAAAAAGAGAGAAAGTGAGAATTCAAAGCACACCCCTTAGACAAAATAATCTCTTGGGCTACAAGCACTGGTTATGGAATCAAAAGTGTTTTCTCTAACTAAGGCCCTTCTCGCTTCCCATTCTCCTCTTTGTTTGGTCGGAATGGTGGTGACTCTTGGAGGATGCATTCTTGTTACCCAAGTGGATGGTTTGGCCAAGTGCATTGATGTGAAGTCACTGGATGTGGTTGGTTTGAGGCCAGAGTTGGAATGAGATTTGCCAAGTCATATTAATCATGAAACACGCAAGGGGCTATACACCACATTTTTCTTGGGATTCCATTCCATCTTCTTCTCTCCACCCTTCTCTCCACTATTCACCTCATTGCTGATTGTATCATTAGTGTATATTTTGGTAGATGCATCGTTTTCTTTTTGGTAAATTCTCACAGTTAAGACTTTAACTCTTGTTCCACAGGACATTCCCAGAGCCTACAGACTCTTTGAATGTGGGTTTGTCAGGGCATTAAGGGCATGAGCCTTCTTTGGGGAGGACCCACTAACATTCCTATTTGGTGCACCAGTTAAATTCTTCTCCTTAACATTTTGCAACTAATTTTATTTTGTTCATTTCCATCTTAACATCTCTTTTATCGATGTCCTAGTTGTCTCTTTTTCTCCATCTTCTTGTTCTTATTCTTTCTCCATTTTATCGCTACCGGAGGTTCGCGATTAGTCATGGGGGTACGGGGCCCAATTTTTTTCGATCTTCTCCTAGCCCCTACACCTTCGGTAGTCATCATTTCTACATCTCTAGATCTGTAATCAGCCATATCACAACCCAGCCAATGGACTTACACCGAAGCAAGGTATTACCACATTGAACTTCATCTACCCTTGCTAATACAAGACTGTGTTGTGTGTGCAGATGGTGATCACGCAACAACGGACCGGATCTGGAGGGAGCACTTGGAATGGAGCAGTACTGGAAGTAGCTATGCAAGGAGCAAGACCAATGATGCACTTATGAATGGACAACAAAAGGCACAATCTGGGCATTGGCAGCAGCAAGACTTCTTCTCTCCTCTTCTCTCTTCTCTTTTCTCTCAGCTACCAAATGAGGCTTGATGTCAATGTAATAAGGTGTTCACCCTTGTTGTCATGAACACCAGTCTATTGTGTCTGTAATAATGATCCGTTCACATATCATCCCATTAGTTCCATTCCCTCAATAATCCCATACCTACTTGATATCATTATAATGAACTCAAGGAAAAGCTTTCATTTAGTCATGGGGGTATGATGGGACGCGATATCACATCCCATATGGATATCACATATGCGATATCGCGTCGTCCCCTGCGATATTGCGGTCCGCCACCATATCTATAAATAAGAGGCGGCACTCCCCTTATTGATCATCCTAGGCTAAAAGTAGGGAAACTCTAGCAGATTGATCACTCCAAAGATAGATTATTTTCCATGTGCCCGCAGTAGGAGTCCCCAAGTAAACAGATCTTTATTCAAGCAGCTTTGTACCTGAATGCAAGTTGTGTACGGCAATAAAGACGAGCTTTGGGGATAAACCTTGTAGTGCATGGAATAGGTTTTATTACTTGTTATTTATTACATGTCATTTATTGCCTGCAGTAGCGTGGTATGAGTACGACTTGATTACAAGCATTTACGAATGTGTATGGTTAGTCAAGGAATCGGTTGCTCATCGCGATTAGTGTTTCTCACCCTAAACTCCTAGAACACGAGATAAGTACGACTTGGTTACGAGCATTCAAGGATGTGTACAGATAACCAAGGAATAGATGCTTATCATGCTTAGGTTAGTTAAGTGCCTCAGTATGACCACTTCAAGCATGTGCGTTACGCGTGGGATCCCAGTAACGATTAGCATTTGGTAACCACGGTTGCATAGTTCAGTGTGTGTACGATAAGTGGGAATGGATGTTGACGCTAGGTAATTTAGACTTAGTGCATTAGTTAGAGTTAGCCTTAGTTTCTCAACCCTTTCCTCATAGCATAGAAGACATAAAAACATAAAAGACCATAAAAATCATATACCTCAAACTTGCTTAACCATACACCGTGACACATACAAGTAAGTCTGGGAAGACAATGATTAATTAGCCCTAAGTGTTCCATTGGGCGTGTAGGCATTTAGTTTGCGGAGTTTGACCGGATCCCGCATGAAAACGCTCGTATTCATATGGTTGAGTGTAGGGGTATCTTGCCACTCATCAATTACAAATGATGATCCTAATGGAGATGAAAGTGAAACTTGGATAATAAGGGCTCAGATGTTGTTAGACCACTTTAGGTTATTAGGGTATATCATCCATATTCTTTATTCTCTTGTTGTGTTCCCTTGTAGAATAGTCAATAGGTGGTGAATTAACCTTGTGAGAAGAAGACATTTTTCAATTACTTAAGTGTTCTTGCATAGAATAAAATAGTATTATTTTATGTGACAAATCATTAGAGCTCTAACAACAAATTTTTTATGATTATAGATATTTAAATTACTAGCACCAGTCCCTAACAACGATGCTAATGATTGTAGTAAAGTAGGCCCTGTGTCTAACCATATAGGTCACAAGCATTTAGCATGGGTATCTAGATAATCAGGCAATTGATTGCTGATCATTCGCTTCCCAATCATACTTATATGGGCTAAGTCAAATGGTTAAGTGCAATTAAGATACGTGATGTTGATGTTAAAGTGACCATGTCTAAAATATTATTAAAATATTAAAAGATTAAAAATCTAAATTATCTAACCTAAGTATGAAGAATAAATCTACTATAGCCTAAGAATCAAGCATCCATTTCCACCTTACTATACACATCCTAAACTTACATTAACACTTTTGGGATACCAAGTGTTCATTGGTGGATGTACCAACTACACATTGCTGGGATTACTAAACATTGAGGTGTTTATGCTCAAAGTTGGTAGTACTCATGTTGTGTAATGAAAGAGTAATGAAATGTAAAATAATTTACTAAATGGATGAAAATTAAAGGAACAATAATATTAAATTGCAGTTAAAGAAATCATTAACCTAGTCTAAGTGTTGAAATGAAAAGAATCTAATTTTGATATTATTATCTTTATGGAAATGTGTCTAGATACATAATAAGTCAAATAAGATTTCAGATAATTAACTTAGTTCGTGTTGCATGTTCTTAATGAAAAATTCTAACTTCTATGGAAACAAACTACAAAAGCTTTACTATGTTAATGATCAAACAATATCAAAAATGTAGTGGGTGTGTGCATTTATATAGGCATTTATTGTCTCAGTGTTAACACATCCAACCCTACATCGATGTTGCTACATTGATGTAATCAACTTAATTATGATTGATCAAAATGATATAAGGAATGTTGGAAAAGATGTTCATCTCATCAATACTAGCAACATTATCTAGTGCATGTATATCAATCTTGACATCATGATAGTATGGTTTATTTTCCTTTTTAAATAGCAACATATTATAAAATCATCTCTTATTAACTATGAAGTTATACTTCTTGATCATTTGATCCACTCTTCTCATAACCAAGAAAGATATATTAAGAGAAAGTCTCTTAGTAATCTATGTAACATCTTGAGGAAAGTTAATCATGTAGCCCATATACTTAATCTATTCACTCACTGTGTGCATAACTTGTAATATGGGATTGATTCTTGCAATTAACATTTCTTCAACAGTAGTTAAATCGGCTAGAACAAGCAACTAGGATCCTTGATTTATGTCATTATTTTGTAAAAAATTACTTAAACTTATGAACGAAACTATTAACAATATTTTGTGTCTATTTTTTTGACACTGGTTGCATGTCTAACTTCTAGTTCTTGTTGAATTGAGTTATATGCCGAGATACATTTCATTATATACATTACATGATTGGGTATTAGAAAACTTTATTATTGTAGTGTTAAAACTTTTAATCACCTAAGCAATTTGTATAGGTGTCTTTTGTGTTTTGAGATTAAGTGGACTAGTATTAAAGAATGTCCTTCTCCTATTGTTATAGTAGCATTGGAAGGTTCATGCATTCAATCAAATGATTCTTCACATTGTTATTACCTTCCTTGGTGTTTACTTTTGTGATACTATATCTATCAATGATCTTTTCATAAGTGTTTTTCAACATCTACTATCTTGTCACAATTGTTCTTTTACGTCTATGATATATACTAAATAGCAAGTTTGAATGCATTTTCTGTACACTAAAAGAAATGACCATCTTATAAAATATGAACAAAATGTTACATAAAAATAAATAACTTGAAGAATGGTAGAGAATAAAAACCTACAATTTTTTTTAGTGGTTTGTATTATTTTGATCCATGCAAATGACCATTTTGAAGGATGAATTGTTGATTGGCATGAGTTTATAAAAAAACATATACAACCTGAACTTTGTTAATAAAGTAGGTATACAAAATAAGGATAAGATTTCATTTCATTATATTCCAAGATACATTTCATTATATACATTACATGATTGGGTATTAGAAAATTGTATTATTGTAGTGTTAAAACTTTGAATCACCTAAGCAATTTGTATAGGTGTCTTTCACATTTTGAAAATAAGTGGACTAGCATTGAAGAATTCCATTCCACTATTGTTACAGTAGCATTGGAAGGTTCATGCATTCAATCAAATGATTTGTCACATTGTTATTACCTACTCTGGTGTTTACTTTTGTGATAGTATATCCATCGATGATCTTTTCATAGATGTTCTTCAACATATGCAATCTTGTCACAATTGTTCTTTTATATCTATGATATATACTGAATAGCAAGTCTGAATGCATTTTTTGTGCACTAAAAGAAATAACAATCTTAGAAAATATAAACAAAATATTACATAAAAATAAATAATTTGAACAATGGTAGAGAATAAAAACTTACACTTGCTGTTAATGATTTATATTATTTTGATCCATGTAAATGATCATTTTGAAGGATGAATTTTTTGTTGGCGTGAGTTTATAAAAAAAATACAACTTGAACTATGTTAATAAAGTAGGATAAGATTGAGCAATGTAAAAGAATTTTCATTGAACTATGTTAACATTCATTTAAGTATTTGCATTTCTACCATATTGATTTATTATTCATGTCTCTTTTGTATTGCCGAACATTCAGCACCATATAAGATAGTAAGTCTCATTACTATTTTGTAAAATTTCCCCTTCAATGTTATTGGTATTTATTTATTACATAGAATATCACTATCCTATCTTCATTTGAACCATCTTGCCTAAATTCCATTTGTAATATCTTTATTAATTTCATCATTTGATTGAAGGAATGATCCTAGGTAGTGGAATTGTTTGTAGTGAGGGGCTTTCTTACCTTGAATTATTACTTCTATTTTATCACTATTTATACCATTATTAAAATTGCATTTCATATATTTTATTTTACTTCTGCTAATTTTAATGTCTTTTGATTGTAGAGCATGTTTCTACTTCCTCATTTTAGAAACAATATTTTCATGAGCTATATCCACCAACACAATACCATCTACAAAGAGCATACAGAGATTTCATCTTATATTTTCTTTTTAATTCATCTATAATAATGGAAAATAAGTATGGGCTAAGTGCAAATCCTTGATATAGACCTATTGTGACTTGAAAATCAAATGTTATTCCATAAGCTATTATAATTGTGATAGCTCCTTCATACATATCTTGAATAACTCAAAATAATAATAAAGATAATAAACTTAACATTAAACCTAATATTAGTACATGATTTACCTTTTTTTTATATTGATAATAAATGTTAACTTTTTATCTTCCCTTTTACATTAGAATATCAAATGAAAAATTTTAAAATTTACTTAGATTCGAAAAATTCATTGCCTTACATGTTAGATCTTGTGAGTTGAATTATAATTGCAATATCATTATACTATTATTATTTTTAAAATAATGACAACTCTTTGTACCCTTACTTTTCCTTCTGATGAGTAGCAGGTACCCCTATGCCCAACCATACGAATCATAAGCATTCACGCATGATCCAATTGAATTCCATGGGTGGGACTAGTTGTGGTATCTAGATTGTCAAGCATTGATTGTAGGACACTATCTTCCTACTTGGATCAATGGTAGTTTTGTCATGTATAGTTTAGTCCAAAGTGAGGCATATGATAATTGATGTTGTTAGACCCTAATTACTCCTAGCAATAAATATAATGAAGAATGAAATTTAATCCTAAATCTAAGTAATGATGGTAATGTATATATACTATAGCCTAGAGTAATGAGCATTCGGTCCTAGCTTATCGTACACGTCTTGGACTCATGTAACTGCTATTGGGTTACCAAGTGTTATGCTATTGGACAAACTAAGCAATAACACTATTGGGATTACCAAACATGTACACTTAAATGCTCAAAACTAGTTGTACTCATTTTGCTTTACTAATTGATAAGTGACAAGGTACCCCTATGTCCAATCATACAAATCACAAAGTGTTCACGTGCGATCTAGTCAAATTTTGTGGGCTCAATAATTTTTAGTGCACTAGTATTCTAGGCTGTGAACCTTACCTTAAGGTCATTCATTGTCTTCCCAATTACACTTTTGAAGCTCAAAGGTATGGTTAAGTGTGATCGAGGCATATGATTTTTATCATTTTATGTTTTAGGTTCTTTGATGCTTGAAGAGAGAGAAAGTAGTTTAATGGCTAATTTGATCTAACTAACTAATTGATCTCTAACTAGTCCTAACATAAGCATATAGTCCCACTTTTTCTACATGTCTTGAACCCATGTATCCACTACTGGGTTACCAAGTGCTATTAGGTGCATCAAGCAATAATGTTGTTAGGATTACGAAGTGGATGCATGTTATGCTCAAAGTGATCATATTTATGTAATTAATCTTTCTAGCTTATCTCGCTTAATTACCTAATTAGCTTAATTATTGGAAAACATTGAATAAATCACTAAAAATGTTAAAGACATAAACGAAACATTTAAACTATCCAAAATGCTACCAGTTTTTTGAAGAAGTTCTTCTTTATTGTCACACACACTATCATGCTTAGGTACAATATTGCTCGAATAAAGATCTATACACTCAATGAGTCTTGCTGCGGGCACTCGGGAAAATATTCTAACTCTCAAATGAAAAAACTACAAGAGCTTCACTACATTATGACTAACTGATGCTATAAAAGTGGCTAGTGAGCATGTATTTATAAGCAAAAAAAACAAAAAACCTATGTTGATAGGGCCACATTGACTCTTGAAATGATGCATCGATGGGGCCATGTTGATAAGGTCTAGTTGATAAGGCCTAGTTGATGAGGCCTCAACAATGTAGCCAACTGTGACTCATCATACCCCCACAACTACATGAAAACTTATTTTTAATTTTCTTTACAAAATTGGGAAGGTATGTGATGAGTTGCGATATTGCGTATGCGATATCGCATCCACCCCCATGATATCATGGCCCACTTAAACATCTATAAATAAGAGGCAGCTTTCCCTTATTTCTCCATCTAGATTTAGACCCTTAACCAAACAATAGCAAATTTACAATTCTAGAGTTAGAATAATTTCCATGTGCCCGTAGTAGGAGTCTCAAGGTGAACAAATCTTTATTCGAGCAAATTGTACCTGAGCACACATTTGTGTATAACAATAAAGATGAACTTTTTGCTAAACCTTGCAGCATATGGACTAAGCTAAATAGGATTTAATTATTGTTAAATGTTTAAATGCTTTCCTAGATAATTAATCTCTCTCAACCCTTGACTCTCCTAGTTAAGTGCATTCAGTATGACCACTTCAAGCACATGTGTAATGCTTGGTAATCGAGTAATGAATAGTGTTTGGTAATCCCAGCAGTGTTGCACTGGTTCAAGGTGTGTGCAGCAAGTGGGAATAGATACTAGTGCTAGGGAAATTAGAACTTAGTTAGTGAATAGTTAATATAAGTCAGTCACTTAGTCTCTTCATCCTTTCCCTATTAGCGTAGGCGCTAAAAAGATAAAAGATATAAAAATCACATACCTCAAGCTTACTTAACCATACAACCATGACAATACAAGTAAGTTTGGGAAGACAACGATTGATTAACCTTAAGTGTTCCATTAGGGTGCGTAAGCACTTAGTCCTTGGAGTTCGACTAGATCATGCATGAGATGCTTGTATTCATATGGTTGAGTGTAGGGGTACCTCGCCACTCATCATTGGTGTTGTTGCCGAGGACTTAGTTGTTTGTGCGCTACGTAGAATGTAGGAGATCATCCATATCATTGGGAGCTAAAACCAAACCTTAGAGTTAATCAAGAGAAAAATAAGATAATGGTAAAATAGCACACTGAACAAGACTAAAATGTCTTGTTCTTCACACAAAAGCACTTCACCGTCTAAGACTCAAATGAGAGATAGTCAGCGGCACAACACAAGTAACCAAGATCTACCAATTCCTCAACAATTCTAGGTGATATATACTCATTTCGATGAGTATGTACCTGACTTTAATTTTATTTTCCATCAAGATGAGCAATTGTGTTGGAGAGACTTGGAGGATAACATAGTGTTGCCTCTAGACTGGACAGTCCTCAACATGATCCTTCGTGCTCTTGCATGAATAGGCATGTCACAATTATACGCAAAGTATGTTGCATGCAGTTTTGACACAAGGGATTACCAACCCACAGAAGCATAACGTCAAAGGGACTTGCAACAAGAGAGATACTATACATTTTTGAAGGGCAAAAGGCCCCATAACGCTCCACCTGTCTTAAGCGAAATTGAGGGTGGTGAACCTATTTCAATAGGTTACCCACAAAATGATGTTCCCCCTCCTAACAATGGTGAGGAGGTGGTGTATCAGAACCTTCACTCCACAATTCACAATCTTGGTTCTGACCCCCACGAACACCAAGTGTTCAACGAGGGAACACAAACATATGATAAGGATGGGCATGCTGATTGTTATCACGATCGGGGCCAGGACCATCGAAGAGAAGGTAGGAAACATCATCATGGTGATGGTTCTCCTTCTTCTTCACCTTCATCATCACATTCACCCTCTCCTTCAGTATTAGGATGCAGTCATAAGGAACCTAACTATGAGGATAAGGGTAAACAGAGTGAGAAACCTCTACAAGAGAGTCAGGAGCGAGGACGAGGGCACTCAAAAGAATCACGAAATGGAAGAAGGGAAAGTAGGGAACCTCGTAGACATCACAAATGCTATGAATGAAATGACAATAAAGAACCCCTACTTGCAACCCGAAGCATGTTAGACATAACAAAGGCTATAAGAATTCCTACAAGGCACTAGAAAGATAGTAGGATCAAGAGATTAGACATGAATAACATCCCCCGATTTGAGGGGGGATACAATGCTGATCCTCAGAACCACTTATAGGCATTTCATGATGCATGTGCCTTGTAGAACATAGAAAATGAGTGGAAAAAACTAAAGTTGTTTCCAAGGACACTAGTAAAGGAAGCGGAAAGCTGGTACCGGTCCTTAGAATCGGAAACCATTCAGAGGTGGAGTACGATGCTAGAATTATTTAATGATAAGTATCAAACGTACTCTTGAGTGTCCAACTTGTGAAAGAAAATCCAAGGATGGAAGTAGGGAAATCATGAATCCTTGGATGCTGCCATGGGCCATTATTATGCACTGTTACATCATTGCCTAGGCCATGGTTACTCACAGCAAGATCAACTACACCATCTCGTAGATGGACTTAGGCATGAAACAAGGTTTTGGAATGTATGCCCAAGGAAGATTATCGGAGCTTAGGTTCCATCAGATCCATAGATTGCTGGAGGAAGTAGCTAAGGAAGAAGGAGAGCTACGTAAGAGAGAAAGTATGGAAGAGTACAATCACGATCCTTCCCTCTGAAAAAGGGGAGTGAGATTCTATGAGGAGGAGGAAGAGTCAACACTCGAAGAGATGGTGCATAGGAAAACCTTGCCACTCCAAAAATTAACAACCGAAGTGTCAGAAAAGGTAGACCAAATGTGGGACTCCTTAGATAGTAGATTCAAATCCGTTCTGAAAATCGTAGAGAAGTCTAAGGAGCGAGGTAGTGACTATGATAAAAAGAAAAAGAGGGATTTGGACCATGCATGTAACAATGGTAAGGGTAAAATGGCTATCACTGAAGAGGTTGTAGATTCCAATACGGACAATGATGGTGGATGTGAGATATGCCAATATGACCATCCTAAGGGATGTTGCCCAATAATCTCACATCTGCAAGAGTTTGGGGTGTATGCACTTAATCCACGACTTAACAAATGACAAGCACCCTAAAGGTTACATTATCCCCAAGGTAGCCTGAGGCAGTTCCACCAATCATTAACGTATTATCCAAGTGGAACTCTACCGCAACCTATTGAGCAACACTAGCAGTGGAAATACCCACAGTCATGGGGGATGCCACCGCCAAGGCAACAATATCCTTACCGGCAATCAGATTCATATGGCTACTACATGCAATAGCCAATCTCTCCACCTAACTCTGGTGGTCATGTGACACCACAACATCACTACCAAGCTCAGGAGTATTATAGGACTCCTTCTCGTAGGGGAGACACATCACATACATACCATCCTCCAAATCCATCCGCATCTCTCACACCGATAGCTCCATTATCACCTGCTCCAACAATACAAGGGATAATCCCCACTAAACTGTAGTAACCCAATGTCACGAGGGCTATGAATCCTCAACCTACAATTAGTTTTGACAACCTTATGCAGAAAATATCTTTCTTCAAAACCAACAATCCAACCAAGCCCTCACCATCACAAGCGGTTGAACATCTAAATACCTCGCTACCAAGTAAAGCTTCGGGACCTCCTTCAATCCAAAAATTGAGCTTAACACACATGGTTATGTTAATACATGCCATTACTGACTGGATTAAGGTGGGCCACCTTCCCATGAAATTCTCTGATCTTAGGAGTCCTCTTATGTATTTTCAAGTCACTGGGAATGAACCATGTAAAGCTTTTCTGGACTCAGGATCCGAAGTCAACTTAATATCAGAAGAAATGTATAAAGCCTGGAACTTGCCTCCATTAAGGAAGAGTACCATCTGACTAGAGCTAGCTGACCAGTCCATCACTGTCCCCTTGGAACTTGTGGAGGACATTATTGCCACTGTATGTGGTTGGTCATATCCAGCTGATTTCTTAGTGATACAAGTAAACAATAGTAAAGGGAACTTCCCAATAATAATGGGAAGAGCATGGCTCAGTACTATAGATGCATGCCTAGGAATCTGTGATCTTTCCCTAGAAATATCCAAGAAGAACAATTTTGGAAAGATTGAGAAGAATAAAGTTTTATGTATCGCATATAGTGACACAGGGTGCCATTGCGTGTAGAAATCATGGGTTATGCAAAGTTTAGCATTGCTTGCATGCAATCGGTGTGCACAAGACATCAATATACAAAAGTGCCTATATGCAGCAGCCACTCGACAGGAAGACACCTAGTGGTTGATGGTTGGTCATGAGAGCAATTCACTAACATGCATGGAACTCACGGAGGGAATAACGAGTGCTTACATTGAAAGCATAGACACACTGGAGCAAGTCTGTTGCCAACTTCCAAACCTTAACATCAAAAACATTAACTGTGGGGTTGGAAATTCCTGAGAGATTTAAACAAGAGCCCCTAGATTTGAAACCATTGCCTACCAGTCTAGAGTATATGACCCTAGAAAATGGAAAACTGGTGATCATCAATGCAAAACTTGTTCCCAAACAAAAATAAAGACTGCTGAGAGTGATAAACAAGTGGTTAAAAGCCTTTGCCTGGTCATACCCTGAGTTAATTGGAATAGATCCTAGGATATGCTAGCATAGGATTTACATGGACCCCTTCATGAAACCTCGAAAACAACAACAGAGGCAATTGAACCCAAAATTGAAACAAACAGTAAAAGAAAAAATTGAACAACTTCTTAAGGCTGGGTTCATATATCCCATTACTGATAGTGAATGGGTTAGCCCTCTGGTGATCATGGCTAAAAAGGGAGGCAAATGGACAGTGTGTATAGATTTTAGGTTGCTGAACATGGCAACATTCAAGGATCACTTTTCGTTGCCATTCGTTGACCAAGTCTTAGAAACCATAACAAGGCATCGCTATTATAGTTTTCTAGATGGCTATAATGGATACAACCAAATATGGATAACACTAGAAGATCAAGCCAAGACAACGTTCACTAGTCCTTGGGGAACGTTTGCATATAAAAAAATGCCATTTGGCTTGTACAATGCTCCTGCCACATTTCAACACCTAGTTCTAAACATATTCCAACATAAGATAAGAAATGGAGTGGAAGTCTTTATGGACGACTTCTCCACTTATGGAACAAGCTTTGATCAAGCCTTGGACCAATTAGAGCAAGTGCTAAAAAGATGCGTAGAAACCAACTTAAGGCTCAATTGGTAGAAAATCCATCTGATGGTCCAAGAAGGCATAGTACTTGGGCATAAGATCTCACATTCAAGAATAGAGGTAGATCCAGATAAAGTTAGGGTCATCCAAGGAATCACCTGACAACCGGAAACTGTCAAAGACATTCGATCATTCCTTGGACACACTGGCTACTATAGGAGATTCATTGAGAACTTCTCCAAGATTTCCAAACCATTGGTAGAGCTAACAAAGAAGGATGCACCATTTGAATGGACCAGGGAATGTGAACGAGCATTCCAAACTTTAGAACAAAAGCTTGTGGAAAGTCCCATTCTACAAGCCCCTAATTGGTCCAAACCATTCCATATAATGACTAACGCATCCAATTATGCCTTAGGAGCTATACTTACACAGTTAGATGACCAAAAACATCCTTATTACATTCACTGTGCAAGTAGGAGTATCGCTGGTGCACAACTTAACTACACAACTACAGAAAAAGAATTAATGGTTGTAGTGTTTGCACTGGACAAGTTTAGGCACTATGTGTTAGGCTACAAATGGTACATTCATACGGATCATAGTGCAATCAAGTTCCTCATGAACAAGCCAATGGTTAGCTCTCATATTATATAATGGCTGGTAATCCTCTAGGAGTTTGATCTAACAATGATAGATTGAAAGTGCACCAAGAACATAGTTGCAAATCACTTATCTCGGTTGCACTGGGATAGTAAAGAGGATGAATATGCAATATCCAATCATTTTCCTAATGAAGCCCTCTTTGCTGGTGTAGTGAATAACCAAACCATGGAAACAAATTGGTATAGTAGCATTCTCACCTATCTCCTTTCCCAACAAACACCACAGGAGCTAGACTTTAGGAAGAAGCAAAAGTTTCTTCACAGAGCCAAGTACTTCATGGAGATCAATGGATAACTTTACAAAGTCTGTCCTGATGGCTTGGTTTGATGGTGTGTGCCTGATGTGGACCAAATAAGAGTTCTCCAAGATGCTCATGAGGCCCCTTGTGGGGGCCTTTATGTAGGGAGACAAACAACTATTAAGATCCTTCTTACAGGATATAATTGGCCAACATTATTTTGAGACATCCACTAATTTATCCAATCCTGTGAGCACTGTCAACATGATGGGGGAATGACTGCTAGAATGGAGGGTCCGCAATAATGGATTCAATATTTAGAACCATTCAACATTTGGGGAATAGATTTTATGGGGCTCATTACACCAATGTCCAATGGAAAAGCTTACATCATTGTTGCTATGGACTACCTAACGAAATGGGCTAAAGCAGATGCTATTACAAACTATACATTATCTACAGCTGCATCATTTATGCAACAAAAATTCGTAAATAGGTTTGGTGTGCCATGTGCACTTATCTCAAATAATGGAACACACTTCATGGGTGCAACCATTCGGAAGTTGATGCAACGCTTAGGGGTTGAACATAAATTGACTACACCTTATCAGCCCCAAGATAATGGCCAAGCTGAGGTTACTAATTTAGAGATTACTAAAATATTAACAAGGACAATTAGCAAATATAGGTGAGATTGGAGTACTAAACTGAATGATGCTCTCTGGGCATACCGCTCCACTTGGAAACTCCCTATAGGCTACTCTTCTTGTGAGTTAGTATATGGAAAACTTCCAAAGCTTCCAATTCAAGCTAAGCTCTGTACACTATCCATGACATGTGACCTTCACCTTGACCTTGATCTAGCACAAAAACAAAGATTGGAAACTCTAAACGTGCTAGACGAAAATCGATTGGTTGCCCTGTCATCAAATGAGTTGCACAAGACACATAACAAGCAATGTCATGACTTGAGAATTTGGAAGGTTAAGTATCAACCAGGACATAAGGTTCTCTATTGGAACCCCACACATGTGCCACAATGCACAACATTTCAAACATTGTGGGAAGGGCCTTACATTATTCATACAACCTTTCCCTTAGGAGCCATAACCATATACAAACCTGAAAGCCCTACTAGGAGATTATTGGCCAATGTGCAACAAACCAAACCCTTCCATGAACTTAAATCGGCTAGTGCACATAATATCTCTGAGAGAGGACAACCTCACTTACTATTTTGGATATGCTCTTTTCAACTTAGTCATGGGGGAGATGGCCACCTATGTTGATCAATCAAGGCCCTCAGTTCTTTTTAAGTTTCTATTTTACACATTTTTGTTTTACAAATTACTTTAACTTTTCTTGTTTTTGTTTTGCAACATCGTTCATACTTTTTCATTTCTTTGTGTGTTTATTTATTTTGTTAGGATCATCACCTAATAAGTGGTCCTGATGATGGTATGAACTGTATTCCATTGATTGCTAATGTTTGGTTTTTACCTTTGAGTTATGATGTTGATGCTAAGGTATGGTTCTTTTGATATAATAGGCAATGAGTCCATGTCATCCATGCATCCATGAATTTCTATGGTCTCTCTTAGCTTGGAACTGTACAGTCCCCTTACCTAAATAATAATAACTATTAACGAATCGGTGACTAGGCATTTCTCAAACTAAGGAAGGACTCAAGGATTAAAAAGGGTGTAACTTCAAGGGAACTTGATGCATTTGTGCTAGCCATTCTCTTGGGTGCTTGGATTTTTCCTTCTTGGGTTTTCCTTACCATTCCAACTTTGCTCCATTATCGGGAAGCTGAGCTAATAAAAATAATAAGTCTTTGCATGGTGTGGTTCTCACGTGAAAGAAAAATAGTGAGAATTCAAAGCACACTCCTTAGAAGAAATAATCATCTAGGCTACAAGCACTGGTTATGGAACTAAATAAACATGTTCCCTCTAACTAAGGTTCTTCTCGCTTCCTACTTTCTCCTTTTTCATTTCATCGAAATGGTGGTGACTCTTTGGTGGAAGCATTCTTATTACTTCAAGTGGATGGATTGGCTGAATGTATTAATGCGAAGTCACTGGTTGTGGTTGGTTTAAGGCTGGATTTGAAATGATATCTACTAAGTCACATTAACTATTAAAACACAAGGGATTGTACACCACCTTGTTTTTGAGACTCCATTCCATTCTCTTCTTGCCATCATTCTTTCTCCATTGTACACCTCATTTCCGGTTGTATCAATAGTCTATATCTTGGTTGATGCATTGTTTTCTTTTTGGTAAATTCTCATGGTTAAGAATTTAACTCTTGCTTCCAAATGACATTTCTAGAGCCTATGGACTCTTTGAATGTGGGATTGTTAGGGCATTAAGGGCATGAGCCTGCTTTGGGGAGGACCCATTGGCATTCCTATTTGGTGCATTCGTTAAATTCTTTCCCTTAAACATTTCCACAATCATCATTTATTTTGTTCATCTCCATCTTTGACATCCCTTTTATCGGTGTTGCCATTGTTTCTTTTTCTCCATCTTTCTTATTCCTTATCTTTTTCCATTCTCTCGCTACCGAAGGTTCTCTCTCATTCATGGGGCTCATGGTCCAATTTTTTTGATTTTCTCCTAAATCCAACATCTTACACATTTGGTAGTTACGAGTATTATATCTCCAAATCTGCATTAGCCATATCACAACTCAACCAATGGACCTTACACTAAGGTAAGGTATTAATTGCATTGTGACTCATTTACCCTTGCTAATATCAGACTGTGTTGTGTGTGCAGATGGCAATCATACAACAACGGATTGGAGATAGAGGAAACACTTGGAATGGACTAGTGTTGAAGCAGTTATGCAAGGAATCAGATTGATGACGTGCTTATGGATGGACAACGAAAGGTGCAATCTTGGCATCGATAGCAATAGATGTCTTCTTTTCTCTCTTTCTTCTCTCTTCTCTCTCAATTGCCAAATAAGGCTAGATGTCAAATGTGTATAGTGTTCACTCTTGTTGTCATGAACACTAATTTGTCATGTATTGTAATGATGATCCATTCACATGTCACCCGGTTCACCATTACTATCATTCAAGTCAATAATCCCACACCTTCCCAATATTTTGTAAGAAACTCAAGGATAAGTTTTCATTCAATCATGGGGGTATGATGAGCCGTAATATCGCATCTACAATATCGCGTCTACCCTCGCGATATCGCGTACGCAATATCACAGCCCACTGAAACATGTATAAATAAGAGGTGGCTTTCCCTTGTTTCTCCATCTAAATTTAGACCCTTAGCCAAACTATAGTAGTTTTACCATTTCAGTGTTAGAATAATTTCCATGTGCCCGCAGTAGGAGTCTCAAAGTGAATGAATCTTTATTCGAGCAAATTGTACTTGAGCACACATTTGTGTATGGCAATAAAGATGAACTTTCTGATAAACCTTGCAGCATATGGACTAAGCTAAATAGGATTTAATTATTGTTAAATGTTTAAATGCTTTCCTAGATAATTAATCTCTCTTAATCATTGACTCTCCTAGTTAAGTGCATTCAGTACGACCACTTCGAGCACGTGTGTAACGCTTGGTAACCCAGTAATGAATAGCGTTTGGTAATCCCAATAGCGTTGCACTAGTTCAGGGTGTGTGCGGCAAGTGGGAATGGATACTAGTGCTAGGGCAATTAGAACTTAGTTAGCGAATAGTTAATATAAGTCAGTCACTTAGTCTCTTCACCCTTTCCCTATTAGCGTAGGCATTAAAAAGATAAAAATATAAAAATCACATACCTCAAGCTTACTTAACCATATAATCGTGACAATTCAAGTAAGTTTGGGAAGACAACGATTGATTAACCTTAAGTGTTACATTAGGGTGTGTAAGCACTTGGTCCTTGGAGTTCGACCGGATCGCATGTGAGACACTCGTATTCATATGGTTGAGTGTAGGAGTATCTCATGACTCATTAGTATGGGATTATTAACTGACTTTAGACTCAACGAATTGACTTGACAAAACTAAGTGCCCAAGTGTACGAGTTAACACATTACAAAAATTGTGGTATTCATGATACAAAATTGAATGCCATGACATGACTCTGCAAAATTGGATAGCATGTCCTTTGATGGTGTGAAGTCAGTTGAGAAGATTGAACAATCCGAAGCAATGAAGGTTCCTAAGGCTCTAAAGGACCTTTGCCAACTTCAAGCACGTACGATGACTGATGTAGCTATGACTATGTTGGTATTTTGGCAAATTCTAATGGGAGGCGAAAAGCATCCAAAAATTCTTTCATTTTCTCCTCCTTAATCCTAGGATCATGCACCATCCATGCAGCTTCACCAATGTGGGTTGAAACAGACACATTCCAAGGATAGGGAATCACTAGAATTAGCTCCTTAGCATTGATGAATCAAGCAGTGAATTGTTTGCACTCAATGTCAAATACTCTAACTACATCTTTTAGCTCTTAGTAATCATTCATTCTCCTGGCCAAGTTCTCGGTAGTTGATCGTTGATCTATGAATCATGCCCTAAGAACTTTAAGTTTGACATTTTCTATCTCAAGCTTTTTCTTGGTGTTCTTATGGTGCTTGAACTTGGCCTCGTACAACAAGTACGAGATGGCCACCTACTTTTCAAGTTCTGACCATAGTCATCAAGCAGTTAGCATCACTAGGTGTAACAATTGAAAATGTCAATAGTTGGAACACTGAGGGATTTACAAGCGCACAACCTAACCTTGTGTTCGTAGAAGGTCCTTGTTGGAGGTAGATATAGGGCAACTTGAATGGTCTTGTTGATCAAACAAGGACTTTAACGGTTGCAACTAGGGTGGTGGATGCAATTAGGGATGGCATGGTTAGTCGAAGTGCAAATGCAAATGGTGCAAAATGATGCTAAGTGTCAAAGGAGTGTTTCATGGTGCTAAGTGTAGAGTGTAGTCATAGAATGGGGGTGAGCGTAGTCAAGGGTTTTGACTAAAATGAGGGTGCCAACTTGTGGAGATTGCTACCTGAGCATAGTTTTAATGTGACATGTGAAAAATGCAAAAAGTGTAAAGAAAATGTGAAAAATGTAGAAGAGAGAAATAGAACACCATCCTAAATTGGGTTAAGTATAGTTAGTGATGAGTCATGAATTTTTTGGCTGTGATATCGTAGCCATGATATCGTGTACGCGATATCATATACGTGATATCACAGTTAAGACACGATATCACAGCTTGTCTCCTCATCTATAAATAAGAGGCATGTAGTTTTGGTAAAAATTCTAAATTTTGGTTTGAGTTTTAGTGTTAAGGTAGGGACTTTTTGTCAACTTTTCCTCTCAACCCTTTCTCCTAGTGCATGCCCGCATTGTGATGATTGTAGTTGTATGACATCCTTATTCGAGTGTGATGTACTTGGACACGCACATGACCGGAAATAAAGATCAAGATTACTTCATCATTGCAACATTCACTTAGTTTAATTATTTAATTATTATTGTTATTGATTGATTTCATAGTTAATATCTCTTCACCCTAAACTCGTTAAGCGCAAAATGAGTATGACTTAATCACGAGCATTTAAGTGTGACTACTTGGTAACCCAGGAGTGTACCTAGGGTTTGTGCTTAGTAATCCTAGTAGTAGTCATGCATGAGGTCCAAGATGTGTATGGATGATTAAGGAACAGATGCTCATCATACTTAGGCTAGCTTAGATTACCTCTTCCTATCTCCTATTAGTTTAGATTTTCTCTCTCTCCCTTTTTCTCTTAGCTTAGTTAAAGTTATTTCCCATTATCTTCAGGAGTAGCATTAGTTTAGAAACACATCATACACCTCACTCTGGACTAAATCATACGTGACAAAGCTAATACTAATCTAGGTGGGAAGACAATGAACTGCGATCTATGAATAACTGTTTAGATACCACAACTAGTCCATCTATGAAGTTTGACCAAATCATGCGTGAAATGCTCGTATTCGTATGGTTGAGTGTAGGGGTACCTCGCCACTCATCATTGGCACCATTGTCAGGGACGTTGCTAGTTATCTAGATTAGTTATATCATATAAGGTCGCTATATAGGAATTAACGATATATCTTTTAGGATGAAATAATTACAAAAAGTCACATACAAATTCACACAAAAATTCATAGCCATGCCTCTCCTACAAGACTACAATAACACCCGATCTAGTAAGGCAATTCATTGGAGAACCAATGAATTATATGACAATGAAGATTGGAGTATGCAATCTAAGGTGGGGGTTTCTTATAAACATAAATGAAGGAAACATCATCCCAACGCATGAAAGCATAACATACTTGATGACGATGAACCTTTATTGGCCACTTCAAGCCTAACGCAAATACAAGAGGTTGTTCGAATCTCCCGAAGGCATCGTAAAGAGAGCCGCCTACCCAGGCTTGGTTTAAACAACTTTTCCAATTTCTCAGGAGGCTATGACGTAGATCCACAACAACATTTACAAGCCTTCTATGATGCCTGTGCATGGAACAACATCGATAACGGTTGGCAGAAACTCAATCTCTTTCCTATGATACTTTTTGGCCAAGAAAAAGTATGGTATAGATTGTTAAAACCAAATTCAATTCGACGTTGGCCAATAATGCTAGAACTCTTTAACAAAAGATATCAAACCTACAAAAGAGTGTCAACCTTGAGGAAACAAATCCAAGAGTGGAAACAAGCACAACATGAACCCTTGGACATGGCCTTAGAAAGATATTATGCACTGTTAAATAACTATCCAGGCCATGAGTTCTCCAAGGAAAGGCTATTGTACCATATCATTGATGGACTTCATGATGAAATAAGAGAGACCCTAGGGATGTATGCCCAAGTTCAACTATACGAACTACAAACCCATCAACTCCAAGAGCTTATTAAGTGGATAGCAAAAGAAGAAGGAGAAATGGCTAGATGGGAGAATGTTGAAACACATCAACTAGACCAAAATCTCAACTTAATAGAGGTCCATAATCACAAAAAGGAGAAATCAACCTATCTCAAGGAGGTAGAACCATCTTTGCCAGTACAACAATCATTAGATGAAATCAAGGCAAAGATCAATAAGATGTTGGAATGGATGCATAAAAAGTATGGGGAATATATCAATGTTACTGGAGATAAAGTTTTGGCAACCCGAGAAGTAGGACAAAATATCATTAGAGAATCAAAAAGAAGGGATGAAGAAAATAAGAGCTCAACTGCCAATCATATGCATGAATGTAACATTTGCCTATATGATCACCCTAAGGGCCAATGCCCTATCTTGTTACATTTATATGAGCATTGGGGAAGTATGTTACACCCAAATTTTGTACAAAAACACTATGTTTAATCATAGTGGCAACAATTCTAGTCATGGGGAAAGCCATCCCTAAACTGGGGACACCCTTCGTATCATCCGAATTCAAATGCTTATCTAGTCCAACATCCTGTTCCCCCAACTGGGTCAACATACTCTATCTTGCCACATTATCATTCTCCTCAATACTATCAACCCATGTCCTCAACACAACCATCACCTTGTGTATCTTACACTTCTCCTAAAATTCAACATTCTCATTCTTTCCCTCCTTTTACATTGCCACCAACTATTCCTAAAGTATCTGCACTACAGCAACAACCCACGAACATTACTTGTGCTACTATTGCTAATAGCAGTGAGAGACCTCCTCAACATCAAAGGCATACCTTCTTTAGACATAACCATAGGAAGGGACAACATAGTTCCAAGGCCATTGCATTCTCCAATTCAGCACAAGTCCAACACTGTGGTGCATCCTTCTCCTTGAACCCAATGCCTCGTGTCACTTCATCAGGGCCACCAATTAACACTCCAACAACCATATAGCCCAATGAATATAGCCATGAAGGATGACATCCTGATCCTTGCATACCATCTTACGGTCTCAAGTATCATAGTGGGTCAACTCTTCTCTCAGGAACCACATCTTATAATTTTCCCCACTATGCTTATTATAATCAGGTGTGTGAACCTCAATGGGGTAAGTATGACCAAGTTTTGATATTTCCAACATGCAAGGACCCTCATCTTTCATTTATTAATCCTTTCAATGCTCAATCGTTTAGTTATGGGTGATATCCCCCATTCTAATAACAAGCAAGATTAATAAATATCTTTCATCTTCTTTAATTTTATAATTTTTTTTTCCATTTTTTTCATTTTTCAATTTCTTATTTCATAGTTTTATCTTTTTATCTTTTTATAAGTAATCTCATCTACAAATAAAACACTCATGTGGCTCATTGGTTGAGGTGTGTTCTATGTTATCGAGTCTCGAGTGATCAATTATTTGGACAGTGAGCCTATTACATCCACTCCTCCATTCTACAAATAAGAGGATCTATCTGAGGGTATAGTGATATTCTTAACATTCTTAAAACTTAAAACTTAAAATTAATTTTGTGTTCATTACACCTAGAATGAAGAAGGATGGACCAAGAGGGAATGATTAGGGTGTGACATCAAGGGGACTTGTAGATTCTCTTTTTTGACGTTTGTGAGAGTTATCATGGAACGTGGTTATACTAAGATCCTTGTAGATCTAACGCAAAATGGGAGTAAGAGTAATCAAAAGGCACTCAAAAATCCAATGGTGTTCTAGGGGGTCCCACCGGAAAGACATGCACCCATGCCTGATGTTTGGCAGCTTCTCTGGATTCATTCATTCAAAAAAAAAAAGGAAAGAAGAAGAAGGAAAAAAAAGAGAAGAAAAGAAAAGAAAGAAAGAGAAAGAAGTGCCACAAAGCAAAAAATACTCCTCCCTTGAATAAAATGCAAGTGATCGTATGCCTTGTTGTTATGGTACTCTCATAATTGCTCATCATGGGATGAAACAATGCGGTGTCACTGATTAGAGGAATGGACTCGGTTTTGATCTTGGAACGATGGGTTGATGACACATTAATCATGCCTTACACGTAGGATTCATTGTGCCCTGGGTCAGCTACCTCATGTCCCAATTTCTACAATCCTCTCTATAGTCCATCTCATCTCGCTATTCATGTAATTTCCACTCATGTCTTGTGTAGCATAGAATTCTTACCTCATTCTGGTGATACTTACATGTGTGTGTTTTGTGGAACTAGTTTGGATTACATTTAACCCTTCTAGTGCCTATGGACACTTTAAGATGTGGTTATGCAAGGGCATTATAGGTTGGAACCTACTTCGGGGAGGACCCACTTGCATAATTGTTTTTTGTAAATTGCACTAATAACACAGCCTCCACACACCATCTATTACTCAGCATATTTTCAACAATATTCTTTCCCTTATTACTATCCCTATGATTCGAATGTTCTTATGAACCATCACATTGCCTTTTTCTCTCCCTTACCATCGAGGCCATTATGGATTAACTCCATGCCCTCATAATTATTTGTGCCTTCAAGACGAGTTGCATTACCCTGGAATCCTTTAACACTCGTCTACATGTCCTTGCTTTACATCGTCAACTTCAAGAAAATCTTAAATATTCGGCATCCTCCATTGTGCCTTAATATTGATAGGTCATGATATCATGTACGTGATATCATGGCCAACGCAATATCACGTACGCAATATCGCATCCCTTTAATCTATATATACGTGACCCCCTACACTACTTAACATCATTTTCAACAATTCATGTGGAGGTGGGGGGGAGTTTTCCAATTTTCTCTCTATGACTTGTGATTCTATGTCCCTTACTTTCATATCCATATCTCGCTTGTTGGTCCTCTGATTTTCATTCTGTTTGAACCCACTTGAACCTAGAGTGTTCAGCTCAGTTTTGGGGAAGGGGCACATGCTAAATAGCGCATAACTTTCTTGAAATTTTTCATCACCCGAAGGATGTTATCAAGGGTAATTAGTGATAAAATTAAGGATAAATATGTCAAAAACAATTTCATCCCCTTAGTTATACCAGAAAATTAGATTTGGAAACCATCTAAGCAAAGGGGATTCAACACTATAATCTTTCAAGGACATTTTAATTAACGTCACACGGAGATAAAGCAAATCCATTAAGGCAAGCAATAAGGTATAACCAAACTTTAGTAACAACCTTACTAATGATTGGTTCCGTGTGATTGCAGATGGCCCCGAAACGTGGATGATAGGAAGGTCCTGCTCAAGGTGGGAGCAAATGACCTAGGAGAGGTGAACAACAAGTTCCTGCCAGACAGCATGCAGAGTAGGAGGAACAATCATTTAGTAGCCACCAAGAAGACCCTACTACTGTACAATCAAGGTAGGTAGAAGGAGGAGCTGCTGCTGCATCTAAACAAGGACAGCATCTCATGTTGCCCCAAGATTGTATTTAGGCCATCCATGAGAAGTCCACATTCACTGCAGTGATTATGGAATTAAACTTTGGATCATTTGTAGAATTTTCTCTTGAGGTTGTTAGGGATCACCTCCCAGGGTCCCCATTATGGCCTATCCTCTCTGAAAGCAGTGCCTGGTACTTAGCGGAAATGTACCAATTTTGGCACAACAAAGAACAAGGCACCATGGTTAACATTTTTGGTGTGACTGTTGACTTCTTTGTTCAGGCCATTTTGGAATTATTAAACCTTTCGAAGAAAGGGCCAAAGGTTGCTCAGTTGTCTACCTATGTAGACCCTGATGTGCAATGAGCTTGGTTGAAAAGGGCATATGACAATGAAGATAAGATGTTTGGGGAGTTGACGACGGAAGAGAGGATTTATTTCAAAATAGGAACTTATCACGTCTTCCCCACAAAAGGCTTAGAAATAATTTCAACATATGTGGCAAGAGGATGTGTAGTGCTAATGGGAAAGGTTAATGCTAACCTGCCTCATCTATATTTCATGAAGATTCTGAGGTGGTTTGAAGAACGGAAGACAGGGAAGCTTGCGTTGCCCTTCCCTTATCTTATCAGGAAGCTATGCAGATGTGCTGGCATTAGAGGATATACCAATGATGCCCTCTAAAAATCCCAAAATGCTTCATATGACGAATTGCTAAAGCCACTAGCTGCAAGAAAACTCACTAGTAAGACACTGGGACAAGAACAAGAAGAGACACAAACAGTAGGGCCAACTGCAACTCAACTTGCAAGACCCAACCAACTTCCAAGCATGGGACCTAGCCAACAACAAGAAGCAAGGCTTAGCATAGGTCAACAAGATCAACCACCATCGTCGCTGCAAGATTATAGACCATCGATGAGCTATCTTAGGGCCATCGCTGAAACGATCAGTTGGGGAAGTCGTGATGATGCAAATATCTTCCATGTCATTGATGATGTTGTGCAGTCCATGGTTTTGATGGATTGAGCACGAGGTGAAGTATCAATTCAAAAAGGAGGAGGGGAGAGCACTTGGTTACAACAAATTTTAGGAAATACTGCATCCTTTCAACTACAGTTGGAAACTAGTGAAGGGGCCACGGTGGTGGTCATGCAGCACCAGGATGCAGCAGGAGCCGCAGAAGTGGTCACAGAACACATTAAAGAATCATTCAATATGCCTATTGTGCCACTGATAGATCTTACAGGAGCATGGGATGCTCAAACTCTAGCCCAAACCTCAATGACTCCTGCAAAACATGAGGATGTACTTGAACGATTGCTACAAATAAGATAATTCATGACATCCTTATTTGAAATCCCACAAGATGTTACAACAATCCAATCAAACCTTATTTCCACTAAGGGAAAGCTAGTCTTGATAGAGATGAGGGCTAAGTAGGTTGAAGCAGAAGTGCAAAAATTGCAAGAAAGGCTTGTGACCCTGTAAGTAGCACAACGGGATCTCTCTTAATTGATTCTCGCAAACCAGCTGAACACTTTCCAAATTGAGTAGCTAAATAAATTGTTAACGAAGAATAAAAAGATGGCAGAAGAAAAAGAGAAGGTTGTTTGGGATGCGTATATAGCACAAACGCAAACTTACATGCATACCAAGGCACTCAAGGCCTTACAAGAAGAAAATAAACAACTTGTTGTTGACAACCTTCAGTTGACCTCTGTGGAGAAATAGAAGAATGTTCTCAAAGAACATTTTCAGTAGTTGCAGGAACAACTAGTCAGGGTCAACCAGGATATGAACCATTTAGCTAGGGAAAATCAAACCCTCTCAATGGACCAGGTATGTGCCATCCGTCAGAAGATAGCCATTGAAATAACCACGTGGCAAAATGAGGCTAAACGGCATGAGAAGTTGAAGGAGCATTTTTGGGACTAAGTGGGGATGTATAAGCAAATTATTGAGAAAGAAATCCATATGGCCAAGGCCCACATCAATGCTCTTAGTGCTCAACAAACTGACTGGCAGGCCATATTGGACACATACGCATTTGCCTACTAGGCGGAAGTTAAGAACCAGGACCTCCAGATCCAGGACCTTACAGAGTACCTGGAGTTGGCAAACCTATGGTATGCCAACCTTGCCATGTTAACAGTAGGGTGCCCAAGAACAAATCTTGAGTAATAGGTAGCCACCACCTATGTCAAATACAAAACATAATTTGCAGAATGTAAGAAATTGTTGCAAAAATTGAACATTGCAAATTCTAAACTTGAGGTGGTTAAAGTGAGCTACTAGGGGCAAAAAGGTATAGCAACAGACTTGGCTTGATGGGTTGTAGATTTTCAAGAATATAGAGACAAAGCTAGAGCTTACGAGGAGGAGCAATGAGTGTTTGCGGCTTGCGATCTCAAGGAAAATAAGATGTTTTCGCAACTACCATGCCCATGGGAGGTGCTGACTCCATCAAACATCGGGACATTAGCATGGACAGCACAGGACCCCTGAACTGAAGAGGAGAAACTCTAGGCCATACTTCAACGGCATCAAATCCCAAGACTTGGAGCACAAGACAAGGGAAAGGCACCCATGGATGAGCCACCACCAGCAGGAACTACATGAGTTCCATCCAATTTTTTAATCATAGGATTTTCTTTTGTGCTGCCTCAATTTTTTTCTAATTCCATACTGCGGCATGAATCCCTTCTTGTCAGTCAATAATCCCATACCTATTCACTGTGTAATCATTGAAACTTGTTCTCACTTTAACTTGAGGACAATTTTCATTCAGTCATGGGGGTATGATGAGTTATGAATTTGTTGGCTATGATATCGCAACCATGATATCACATACGCAATATCACAGCCGAGACGCAATATCATGTATGCGATATCATAGCCTATCTCCTCATCTATAAATAAGAGGCAGGTAGTTTTGGTAAAAAGTATAAGTTTTGGTTTGATTTTTAATGTTAAGGTAGGGACTGTTTGTTAGCTTTTCCTCTCAACCCTTTCTCCTAGTGCATGCCCGCAGTGTGATGATTGTAATTGTACGGCATCCTTATTCGAGTGTGATGTACTTGGACACACACATGATTGGAAATAAAGATCAAGATTACTTCATCATTGCAGCATTTACTTAGTGTAATTATTTAATTATTATTGTTATTTATTAATTTCATAGTTAATATCTCTTCACCCTAAACTCCTTAAGTGTGGAATGAGTACGACTTAATCACCAACATGTAAGTGTGACTACTTGGTAACCTAGTAGCGTACCTAGGGTCTGCGCTTGGTAATCCCAGTAGTAGTCATGCACGAGGTCCAAGATGTGTATGGATGATTAAGGAACGGATGCTTATCGCACTTAGGCTAGCTTAGATTCCCTCTCCCTATCTCCTATTAGTTTAGACTCTCTCTTTCTCCCTTTTTCTCTTAGCCTAGTTAAAGTTATTTCCCATTATCTTCAGGGGTTGCATTAGTTTAGGAACACATCATACACCTCACTTTGAACTAAACCATATGTGACAAAGCTAATTCTAGTTCAGGTGGGAAGACAAAAAACTACGATCTACGAATAACTATCTAGATACCACAACTAGTTCGTCTGCAGAGTTCAACTAGATCGTGCATGAAACACTCATATTCGTATGGTTAACTGTAGGGGTACCTCGCCACTCATCAGTTAGCTTAAAGTGGGGTTTAGAAGGTACATAGTGTATAACAAAAGTAGTGGAGAGTGTAGCCATAGTCTCGGTGGTGTTGGGTCATGAAGTATGGTGCTCACTGTGGTGTTTATGCTTGCTAGGTTGGCTATCATAGTGTATTGTGGGTGTCTTGCAGGGCTGCAATGGGGCTATGATGGGCCATGGTGTGCAACTCTTACCCTTTGCTAGTGTGGTGTGCTCTAGGTCTCGTTCACCCATGGAGCTAAGTGCTAAGATGCTAAAATGCCAAAATGTCAAATGAAAGTGCCAATTGCCAACCCCCTAAAATGTTGGGGGTCTAGTGGTATTTATAGGACTAGGGTTAGCCCAAAATGTGGATTGAGCACCACGTGGCAATGTGGTACATGGGACTATGCTCCCACTAGAGAAAAATGGTGTTTTGCTGGTGTACTCCAATGGACTGTATGAGACTACCAGACTATGACTACGCTACCAAGACTGCAAATGTGAGTGCCAAATAGACTGCAAAGTACCTACAAATAGTGCAAAGTAGTACAAATCTAGGGACTATGTTGCCACCTTTTCGAGTGGTGTCGAGCATACATATAGTTTGGGGGTAGATGGGGGGTGCAAATGAGGCAAAACTTGTTGATCTTGTTTGTTGAAGGAATGTTGGAGTTGAGATATAAGCCAGTGCTAAGTTTTGGAGGATTTTGAAGGTAGTTCAACATGGCTACACTAGCCATGCTCTAGAGCGTAGCACAAGGGTTAGGTAAATTTGGCAAAAAAGTGAAGTTTAGTGCTTGCTACACTAACTAAACTCTAGAGCATAGTCTTGGCAAGGAGAGCATAGCCCAAACACCTAGAAAATTCTTACAAAAATTGATGCCTACATGCAGACTACACTAGCTACACTCTAGAGCATAGCAAGGAGTGTAGCACTAGAAGTTAGAAAATTTGCTAAACTGTTTCTTCCATCCCATACATGCTCAGCAACCTCTAGCTTGACACTTAGAAAAATTTGTAAAACTATTCATTCCAAGGCTAACTATGCTAGTTACACTCTAGAGTGTAGTCTCGACAGGGTGAGTGTAGTCAAGACAAAATAATTTGCAACTGCTGTTGACACTTAGAAAAATTTTGCAAATTTGGATTGTTAATGTCAACTACACTGGCTACCCTTTGGAGCATAGTCCTAGAAGTGGGAATGTAATCTCAATAGTTAAACAAAAATTTCCAAGTGTTGACACTTAGCCAAATCTTTAGTTGAGACTTGAGAGCCTAAATTTGATGGTGTTTCAACAAGTTTGCATAGCAAAGATTGGCCAATTCCATGTACTCTATCATTTATTTAATTTGCAACTCCTTTAGCTAGGTCTCTGCTTTGTTGTAGGCATCTATACCATAAATGATGGGTTGCCACATGTCTCTTCCTTGTTGGAGTTGTTGGAGGGCCTTATTTACTTTTACCTTAGCCATTTGAACATGCTTTTCATTCACTTCCTTGTACGGCCCAACCTAGTCTCTATATTGATTCTTGACTCTTTCAAATTTTAGAGCCTTATTTTTCCAAGTAGCAATTTCAAGGGAAGATTTCTAGCATAAGGCTCAGACTTCCTTCCTAGATAGATTACAATTTATAGTGGCTAATTTCCTCAATTCTATGCTTACCCTGGTGAGCTACCCCTACTATTGATGAATGAGTTTCTACATCTATTGTTTTTATGCATCAACATTATGTAGGTGGTGATTTTCTATGGTTAGCAACTCATTTAGTTGGCACATCTAAATCGAGTAGGATTTTGCTTCTATTATGGACTGGTTGAAGATGGCAGTCACTGTTTCCTTCTCAACTTATTTTATTCATTCTTGAAGCTTTTGAAAAGATTAATCTTTGGTTGTTGTTGGGCTGAGTAGTGTGAGATTAGCAAAATGGGCACGTAGTTTAGCAACTTCCATGGCCAAGTATTGGTTCTATGCTTGGATAGTTTCAAATTGCCCCTCCAAGATGATGCACTTACCCTTTTCTTCCACCAACTTCGACTAGGTTGTAGTAATGTTATCTAAAAAATCCAAGATATCTAGAATCAGTTACTTTGTCCCCACCAATCAATCTAGCAATTCTTCATGCTAGGGTATGCTCAATTTTTTTTTGATCATGCCTACAAACATCTAGACATTTTGAAGTGAAGATACATCTAGTAGAGATGCCATAGGCATGTTGAGCACTTCAGTAATTCAGTCAGCAACTACTTCAGTAGTAGTCTCCTACCCTTGGTGTTGCATCACCAATATAGTTGTCCCTTTGCCTTCCTCCAAATGCACCAAAAAGGATGCAACATTTTGAGATATTTCTAGGAATAAATGATGTTGGGATAAAGACATCATCACCTCTTAGGCATTAGGATCCAACCTCATGAGGAATTGCATTTGTTGGGCAGAGAATATCAAGCAACCTATTTTTATCTGGCTAATTTTCTAAGACACCTCATTAAGGTGACTCATCATAGGTTGATATACAGATGGATCTATGCCACTCATTCTTGCACATTGCTCCTACTCATGCAAGTGTTGTTCTCATATTTCATGTAAGAGCTTAATGGTTGCACAAGCCTTCGACGTTTTTTCTTAAGTAGATAATGGAGGTGTTGGTTGCATCTCCTCTTCTTTAGTCACAATAGGTGTCTTATCCTTCATCATTTTAGATCACGAGGTGAAAGGAGCATGCATGATCATGTCATTTTCATAGTGTATGATCCCTGCCCTTTTGTAAAGTTTTTGAATAACGCATGGGAAAGGTAGGTTTTTCCTTCCACGTTCATTTTCTTTGAAGTGATTCTTGATCTCTAAATAGATCAATTATGGAAGGTTTGCTAAAAATCTCTTACTTAGAGTGGCACATGCTTGGGAAAAAAAGGTAGAGTCACCTTGTTGGGCCTCACCATCAGATTGAGGTGATAGGTCAATATTTTGAAGTATGTGCATTCTTCTAGTGTGAGTGTGCCAAGCTCCTTATGGTCGACCCTATAACACCATTGGGTCCACTTCTTTTTGGCCTCAAGGTTAGCTTGCATTGATAGCTCTACCAATTGTGTCCCAATATCAGGCAACCCAAGCACCTATGCGATAGCTTCAGCCAAGTAGGATACTTGAATATCCTTAATCTTCATTGTGGAGTTTGCCATTACATAGTTTTAGAAGAGGTATGTCTCTTCGATGTACCACTCCCCACTAGAAGTGATGACTGGTCACATAGGAGAAGTTTGGAATTGTGTTTTTGCCTTTGCTGGATCATGCTCTAAAAATGGTTTGAAGTTCAATTCCTGGAGAACTAAGTGTTGGATATCATAGGGCTTGATGGTGTCAAGGTAGGCTTGTGTTAGTATGATTTCAAGCCTTGGTATTGGTCCTGGTGCTTCCCCTCACTGCACTTGTTCTATTGGAACTTCTTCTTTAGAAATCTATTGAACAGATTTCACTTTGGGCTCTCTCAAAGAGGTCCTATTGCATGGGTTGCCTCTAGTAGCTCTTGGGCTTATTCTTATTGGCCCCTTCTAGTTCTGGGCTATTTCCCCCTTGGTTGAAAGGATAATCCCTCTTGTGGTCATTTCAGTCTTGGCACCATTCATAATCACAACATGAACATAGGTTAGTAATTATTATGTAACATGAAACAATTGGAATATGTTATCTTCTTAGGATAGTTATACTTAGCTAAGTTGTGATTATGGTTGATTTAATTAAGTTTAATCATTATTTTATTTGTGTTTTAATGTTAATAAGTCATTCCTGAGGGTCTTAGAAGGGTTAGCTCTCAAAATTTGATGGTTTCATATCATTATATTCATTAACCCTTTGGGGGAGTTAGAAACATTTTCAAAAAGATTTCATTGAAAACCTTAAGGTTTGTGGTGCCCACGATGGAGAGCTTGGCTCCAGTAGTTATAGGATCAAAGAATGGAGTGATTTGAACAAACGATTGGGAAGTTATGGGCTTTGGAAGGTTTTGGGCTTTGAAAAATGGCAAAAATTCCTCTCTTGTTATGAAGCAAATGTTAAAAATCTTAAAGTTCATGATGGTATTTATAGGATTTTTGACTTGCGTTGATAGGGTTGACTTTGTTGACTAGGCCTAGTCAACATAGCTGTTGACCATCATTGACTTCTATTGACTTTGGTCAAACTTTCAAAATACAAGAAGTTTTTCAGTGAAATTGGGATCAAATGGAAGCCTAAAAAAAGCCACAAACATGATAAAAGTAGTAGAAGAGGGTATTGGAGTTCAAAAAATTGAGAAAATGGTTAGGAGAATGAATTTAATGAAAGTTTAAGAAGCACTTTGTAGGATACACATTAGAATATGCAAAAGATAGGATTGTAGTAATGTCTAAGGTAGGGGACGTAACTACTCAAACTAAGCGATATGCACATGGGTCCTCCCCATAGCAGGGACACACTCTTTTTTCCCTTGCATAACATGGAAACTAGTAGTGAGGTGAGTTATGGTAGCATAGATTGATGATTGAGAAGGTGAGATGGAATCTTGAGTTGAGGTCATAAAAAGTCCCTTGTGGAGTTTGTGTTTAAAATGACCTAAGAAGATCCATCCTTAGTCCAGACTAACACCAATCTCTTTCAGTAACTTTGCATTGCCACTCCAAGATTGATCCACCCCCTTGATACACAAGAGTGCTCCCACCAAACGACCACCATTCCATAAAGAGAAGAAAAAAGTAGGAAGTGAGATAGAGCCTTAGTTAGAGGAGACCTTTAAGCATGGGTAACATGTCTTTCTAGTTCCATAACCAGTGCTTATAGCCCATCTATTTGTCTAAGGGATGTGCTTTGAATTTCCATCATGTATGTTTTTTCTTTATTCATTTTTTGTTGGTTTTTTTATTTTTTGTTTTTTTTTCCTTTTCTTTTTGGAACATGGAACATGGAATGGTAAGTAGTCAATTATAACACTCAAGCACCCGAGTAAGTAAAAGAATACAAAAAGTATTGAGTTTCCTTAAAATCACACCTAGTACAAACCATTGAATCATTCTCAATTTTAGAAACTACCAAGGTTACCAGTTTATTAAAAGTTTCTTTAATGGAAGGAACCTCAAACTTCCAAAACAAGGAAAACTATAGAGTTTGTGAATGAGTGGATGTCATGGACTCATTGCTTGTTCCATGAAAAATAAACTATCATAGTTATTAGATGTTAGAATTTAAAAATAGAAACCAAACATTAACAATCACAACATTAAGCACAAACTATCATTAGTAAATAACAATAGTGGCGTTGTGCCTTGTGGTAATAAAGCACTTTTATTAGCAAAAATAATGAAAAGTAACACATAGAAACACAATAAGGTAAAATATAGAATATAAGAAAGTATAAAATAATCAAGAAAGGTAAAACATACTAACAAGGTTATAAAATAAAAAATTAAGGAAACCAATAGAACCAAAAACTAAAGGAAAAGGTAAAAATCAACAAAGTATAAAACAAAAATGTTTAAAACAAAAAGTGAAAAACTAAGGAGCCATGTAGATGGTTAGCTTGGATGATCATCTCTCCCATGACTATGTTGAAGGGAAGATATGTAGAAAATGGAGCATGGTTTTCCATCTATTAAGGTGCTCGTTGCACTAGCTTGTCTTGGCTCTAGGAAAGGTTTCACTTGTTGGATGTTAACCAACTTCTTTCTATGTGGGATCTTAGGTTTATAGATTAACATGGCCTCGAAGGAAATGGTTTGATCAATTATATATGATCCCTTACACAACATTTGGAACTTTTTTTTCTAGGTTACATGTGTGGTGTTCCAGTAGAGAACCTTATCTCCTAGTTGAAATTTCACTTTCTGTATTTTGAGGTTATGATGTTGCTTGTTAAATGTCTTGTGCACCTCATTCAAAGATGGGGCCACTAATCAGTCTTCATCTAGCACATTGAAGTTGATTAGTCTTTCTTTCTATGCTAGACTTAGGTCAAGATTCAGATCATAGGCTGTTGAGAGTGTATGGAGCTTGGATTGAATCACGAGCATTGGAATTTTTCCGTACACTAGCTCATAAGAGAAGTAGCCAATAGGAAGTTTTCATGTTGAGTGATAGGCCTAGAGGGCATCGTTGAGTTTTGTGCTCCAATCTCTCCTATATTTGCTTATAGTCCTTGTTAGGATCTTTGTGATCTCCTGGGCAGTAACCTTTGCTTGATCATTAGCTTGAGGGTGATAGGGTGTTGTTAATTTATGTTTGATCCCTAAGCGTTGCATAAGTTTTCAAAAGGTGGCACCTGTAAAGTAAGTTCCTTTGTCAGAAATTAGTGCATGTGGCATCCCAAACTTGTTGACAACATTCTATTCTATGAATCAAGTAGCAGTGGATAATGTACAATTGGTGACAGTTGTTGCTTTAACCATTTTGTGTAGTTGTCGATTTCTATGATGATATATGCCTTTTCATTGGACATGGGTATGATGGAACCCATGAAGTCAACGCTTCATATGTCAAAGGGCTCTAGTGGTTGAATCCACTATTGAGGAACCTCCATTTGAGCGGTCATCCCACCATCTTGTTGACAACGCTCAGAAGATCAGAAAAATTGGTGGAGATCCTTGAAGATTGTAGGCCAATAGTATCCTATCATTAGGATTTTTATGGTCATGCATCTCCCTACATAGTGGCCTCCAGAGGGGCCTTCATGAGCATCGTAGAGAATGTGTAGTTAATCTATATTAGAGACACACCAACGAATCATGTCATTGATGCACACCTTGTAAAGGTGTCCATTGATTTCCATGAAGTACTTTACCTAATGAAGAAACTATTGTTGCTTCCTAAAGTCTAGATCTTATGGCATCTTCTAAGTGAGAAGGTAAGTGAGGATGCCATCTTGCCATTTTATTTCAATGGACACTTGGTCATTCATTACTCCTATAAAGAGAAGTTTGTCTTGATCTTAATCAAGAGAGGTGGCCAGCAATCTCAGTCACTTTCCGATCTACCATCATGAGATTGAATTCCTATAAGCTCATGAGACACCATATGATATGAGGGCTCGATGTTGACTTATTCATTAGGAAGTGGATGACATTATGGTCTGTGTGAACAAACACCTTATAACCAAGCACATAGTGCCCAAACTTTTCAAGAGCATACACCACTTTCATTAATTATTTTTCAGCTATGATGTAATTTAACTATGCACCCACAATGCTTTAGCTTGTGTAGTGGATGTAATATGGATGTTTCTTATTGTCTAGCTATGTAAGCACAACTTTCAAGGCATAATTAGAGGCATATGTCATTATGTAAAATGGTCTAGACTAGTTTGGTGCCTATAGAATTAGATTTTCTATACATTTTTCCTTCAACTATTTGAATGCATGTTTGCACTTCTTAATCTAGATGAACAAGGAATCTTTCTTCATAAGCTCAACCAACGGCTTTACAATTTTAGAGAAATTCTCTATGAACCATCGATAGTAGCCATTATGTCCAAGGAATGATATGACATCTTTAACTATCTCTAGTTGGTGTATAATTTCCTAGATGACCCTTATCTTTTCAAGGTCTACCTCAATCCCTTTTTGTGAAATTTGATGCCCCAATACTATGTCCTCATGGACCATTAGATAACATTTTTGCTAATTAATTCTAAGGTTTATTTCGACATGTCTTTTCAAAACCTACTCAAGGCGATCCAAGGCTTACTCAAATGTAGTCCCATAGGTAGAGAAGTCATCCATAAAGACCTCTACCTTGCTACTAATTTGTTGTTAGAAAATACTAAGGACCAGGTGTTAAAATGTTGCACAAGCATTACACAGACCAAACGACATCTTACAATATGAAAAAGTTCCCCAGGGACTCGTGAATGTTGTCTTGGCCTGATCTTTTAGCACAAATGGAAATGGAAAATGATCTTTAAATGTTTCCATATTCAAAAATCTAAAATCAATGCAAGCCCATCACTTATCACCTTTCTTTGGCACAATTATAAATGGGCTAACCCACTCACTATCAGTGATGGGATAGATGAACCCTACCTTGAGGAGTTGTTCTATTTTCTCTTTGATAATATGCTTCAACTTGGGGTTCAACCACCTTTATAGCTACCTTCTTGGCTTCATGGCTAGGTTGGTGTAAATGTGATGCTAGCATATCCTTGGATCAATTCCAATAAGCTTAGTATATGACCAAGAAAAGGCTATTGGCCATTTGTTAACCACCTCTAATAGCTTCTCTTTTTATTGAGGAGCAAGTTTGGCATTGATTATGACCAGCTTCCCATTGTTTAAAAATTCATATTCCATTCCAATTGGTAGATTTTTTAACTCTAGGGGTTCTTACTTGAAATTATTAGGGATTTCCAGCTATCCCTAATAGGTATCATCATCTTTTTCATCAAAGAGTTGGTGATGAACTTGCTCAAGTTCATCCATGCCTTCAACATAAGCACATATCAGGCTCTTAGTTGGTTCCATGCATAGTGTGCTACTATCAGAGTTAGTTGTCAGCCACTGGGTTTCTTCCTATTTTTTGACTACTATGTACAGACACCTTTGGATATCTATTTCTTGTGCACACTAATTCCATGCATTGATGAATGTACTTTTAATAGACCATATTTTTTGCACGCAATTACATCTATTATTATTATACATGATGCATGGAACATGCTTCTCCTCTATTCATTCAAATTCATTTTCCTTTGAGATTTCCAAGGAAAGGTTCCTATGCCCACTCATGCATCAACTATACTTAACCATGCCCTTTCCATTGTGATGGGGAAGTCACCTTTGTAGTTTTTAACCTTGATTACCAGAAAATCAACTAGATAGGACCACCCACAAATTGTGGTCACAACATCCTCTACTAACCCCAAGGGAATAATGATTGATTGGTTAGCCAACTCCAAATGGATGTTGCTCTTCTTAATAGGTGGTAGGTTCTAGGCCTTTTAGATGTCATGAGAGATGAGATTGACATTAGAACTAGAGTGAAGAAGAGCTTTGCATGTATAATGTCTAATGATCTTTAAATAAATAAGATGACTTCTCAGGTTAGAAATTTTCATGGGAAGATTGCTAGCCTTAATCTAATTAGAAACAACATGAGGTAGCATCAAAGTACAGATCTAAGGCAATGTTTGGATTAAAGGGCTTTTAAATATATGTGATGAAAAGGGTGAAGGTGTTGGAGATGTAGGGTGACCAGTTGCATTAGGTTGTGAGGGTTTGAAAGGACTATTAGATCAAAAAGATGGTTGTTTTTTGGATCCATTGTCCAAACCACTTAGCTATGTAAATTTACAACCCTTGTAGCATTTTATTGTTGTGCCTATGGGGGAATTTCACCCTACATGGATGGAGCAGGAGGTAATTGGGTTGAGGGTAGAGGGATGTGTGCATACAGTTGCAGAGGTTGGTATGGATGTGGGTGCTCCCCTAAAGTAGATGATGAATGAGTTCAATGGTACTCTAGAGGGTAATAGTGATGTTGGAATGAGGTGTGGCTTGTAGAGATTCATGGAGAAATAGGTTGCTAAACATAGTACCCATATGGATTTGATTACCTATAAGGATACTACTACCTTGGCAGTGGCATTCCTAACGATTGTGGTTGGTGCCACTATTGGTATTACTCATATGGTTGTGGTGGAGCTCCAATTGGGTAATAAACTTATTGTTACTGATGGAACTACCTTGGATTTCCTTGAGAATAAGGTAATCATTTGGATGCTTGCCTATGTGCTAGTCGAGGATTTAATGCATACACCTCAGACTCTTGTAAGTGTGACATCATAGGGTAACATCCCTTTGGATGTTCATATTGACAGATGTTACAACTAGTCTCATCATCAAAGTTAGTTTCCACAAATTTTTCTATTGCAGCATCTTTGCCCTTATCTCTTTAGTAGGCACAGTCAGCTTCCTTCTGCCTCCTACTATCATGGTTACTATTTTGTTCTTTGGATGCTTCAATGATCTTCATAGTAGTTTGAAACTATTCATCCAAAGAGTTTCATAATTTATCAACCTTTGCCAAAATATCAAAAATAGATTTTTGGATGGACAAGGTTTTTCTCTTTACCAACTCATCAAGTGGTGCATCCTCCTCTTCACAAAATTGAACCTCCCTTTTTTCTTATGGAAGGATTTCTATTATACTCTTCTACACTTTTCCTTTCTCACAACTCACCTTCTTCTTTTGCAACCTACTCTATTACCCTTTGTATCTGAAGAGCTCTTAGTTCAAATAGTCTTCCTTGGGCATAAACCCCAAGTGTTCTTCTAGTTTATGCTCTAAGCCTAGCTATGATATGACGAAGTTGTTCCCTCTAGGAATAACCATGGCCAGGGCATCGGTGCAGAGAGAATAATATTTGTCCACGGTGACATCCAAGGGTTCATGTGTTCCCTATTTCTAGGCTTGTATTTACTTTCTTAAATTGAACACTATGGAGTATGTTTGGTATTTTACATTAAAAAGTTCAAGCATTGTACTCCATTTGCAAATGGATTCCAACTCTAAAGACTAGTACCAACTTTTAGCTTCTTTGATGAGTGTCTTGGATAAGAACTTGAGTTTCTGCCAATCATTTTCAATGTTCTACAAGGCATAAGCATCATGGAAAGTTTATAAATGTGTATGTAGATTAGAGTTGTATTCCCCCTCAAATCTTGGGATATTATTCATGTCTAAGCACTTGGTCCAACTATCTTTCACATGCCTAGTTGGGATCTTAACTACCTCTGCAATGTTAAGCATGCTTTGAGTCACCAATAGGGGTTCATCATCATCATTGCATTGATGAAGTTGATGATGGTTCTTGCCACCCGTACATTCTTAATGACCTCGATGGTCATTATTGTTGTGTTGATCACCTTCATCGTGATTATTTATATGGCGAATTCTATGAGAACCAATAGATGAAGAGGAATGTTTGGAATTAGATGAAGAGGAGTGTTTGGAATTAGATGAAGAGGAATGTTTGGAATTAGATGAAGAGGATGAAGAGGAAGATGTACCACCACCACCACCATTTCTATGTCTGTGACCAGCTCTTCTCTCATTATAACCACCATCCTTAGATCCTTTATCACTATGAGATTTGCTTGAGTTCCTACCTTGATTGTCACTTTTTCTTGAACCTAGTTTATTACTAGTAGATCACAGGTTTAGGGCCACATCCTTATCACCAACAATAAGGGGTAGAGAATCTTCACATTGAAAACCCCGATAGGGAGGATCTTCATTGTTGATTTGGTTTAATAGGAATAAGGGATTAGTGAACTATTTGCCCTTTGCAAACTCATTGTCCTTCTCTTGGTGTTGATCTCACTTGCTTTATGTTTCAATGAGGCAGTAGTCTCAAGTGTTATAACCATTCACAATGTATTCCTATTAACTATCCAAGATGCCTAACTCTCAAATGGAAAAACTACAAAAGCTTCACTACACTATGACTAATTGATGCCATAAATGTAGCTGGTGAGTAAGTGTTTATAAGCAAAAATGGACCCTGCATCGAAGAGGTTGCTTTAATGCATGAAACAATGCGTCAACAAGGCTATGGTAATGAGGTCTAGTTGATGAGGTCTCATCGACATAGCCAATTATGACTCATCACTAATGAACAAGAAAGTAAAGTACTTGGAAATATAACTAATTAAACTAAGAAAACACTAAAAAACTATGCTAAGTAAAATAGTAAAACTAAGTGGATGCTTCAATGATGAAAAACAATCTTGATCTTTATTTCTAGTCATGAACTATGCCCAAGTACACTTCACTTGAATAAAGATTCAGTACAACTACTAAACGCTACACTGTGGACACTCATTCTATTGCTAAAACTACAAAATAAAACTACAAGAACCTACCTAAGGATGGAATGAAAATTATTTTGGATCCATGCACCTAAGTGATGTATTTATAGGTAGGAATGCATCTTGCAATATCACATATACAATGATGTAGCTAGAGTTACAATATCAAATCGTAGTTTCACCAAAATTGACTTTATCACCTTCCCTTCAATTTTCACTACATTTTTTATATAACCAAGGGTTTTCTTCCATGTTTTCAGTGGGCAATGCTAAGTTATATAAAATTCTATTAAACTATATATCTTGGGGTGTACCTATGTTTCACTTATTTCAGATATCAACACCAAAGTATGCTTGGGAATGGAAATTTAAATATGAAACGCAAGGGGTTAGAGATCTAGTAGTTTTCACTAGTTGTTTTTGTTGTGGTTATTAAATCTTCAATTTTGTTTTCAATTTTTTAACAACTGGTGAAAATATATCATTTACATTATTTTTTTGTGAAATCATAATGCCTTTTATTCTTTCTATAACTCTTAAGAAATCAATTGTAATTGATGATGAATTTACTATAATTTAAAAGGACTTACAAGAAAAGAATATACAAACTATAGATAATACAATTTTAAATATTTATTATTTAAATTTTACAAGGGAGTGAAGTAGCAATTTAGGAATACAAACAAGTAGAAAGAAACTCAAAATAATAACAAACTAGCCTTCAAACTGAGGGAATGTTAGCTAACAAACTAGGTAAGAGCTTGTGGTCATCAATGGAAAAATATTAGCAACTTATGGTTATCAATATAAAACATATTACGATTATATACATCATCTGATTTTTGGGCACCTTCCTAATTAATGTGCAATTATAGATTTTACAATGTAATTTTTATTTTAGCAAAAGTCATCAACTTTTCTCTTTCTTCATGCCTTCTGAGTTACAGAGTCTACATTACATAGCAAACATAAACCTAAAGAAGTCAAAGGAAATTACATGCAATTTAAATAGCTCTAGGACAAGTTTGTCTTTGGCATTTTGAAAAATTAATAATTAATAAGCATGATTTCATTTTGTAATTTGAGGATGGTGTCGAGTCATCACTCTTTAGAACCGCAACAATGGCCTGGTGCACCACATCAATGGAGCATCTATGGTACATCATTTATACCAAGAACCCTTTATAACTTGTCTATGGAGAATTCACAACGTTCAACAAATTCTATAGTGTTTCTTCCACCCATCTCACTAGTGCTTATGTTCCTGACTTGTAGTCAATATCAAAGTCATTGTGTAGTCCTATTTTAATTACAAGACTCTTAGAATGGTAGTCATATTTGTGGAACTCAAAATTCTATAGATTTATGACGGTCTACTATTATTTGTATATTATGAGGTTGGCGATTGAAAGTGAAACATGGAATTCAAAGAATGTGAGGAAGAGATTTTCAAAAACCCAAACAAAATAAAGATACATATACTATTATAATTTTCATGTAAAAATTCTATTTTCAGCTAAATTTATATGTATGATGTTTTATGCCATTTTGATATGGCTTAAATTTAGTTGCATTTTATCATAACTATCCTTTAATACCTATACAACCATTTCATATTTACTTTTATTCTATCTTACAATGTAAGCAAAATGATTTTGAGATTGCTAACGGGTTGAGCTTTTAGTCTTGTTGTAAATATTAGCAATATGCATATTTTCATGGTAAACTAGTCATTTAATTAGCTTATATATTGCAGATACTCTATTGACTACTATTACCCACCTGAGAAAGAATCATAAAGGACAAAGACAAGAATGGTTTGATGATCAATGTTGGCGATGAGACCCAATATGTTAAGTAGCTAGGTTGTTGGGATATGATGAAGCATCATTTTGTCAAATGGATTAGCTAGCTAAGATATCGTAGATGGTATATCATAGATACTATGTTGCATCTACATTGTAGAATCCCTATTGGCGCATCTTAGTTGGTTGCTACATTGTAGATGCTATATCGCATCTACTATAACTTAGCTGTGTCAACGCATCCTCATTGGTGTAGCCCAATGCATTAATGCATCCTTGTTGACATAATACTTGTATTTGCCTATAAATATGCAAGCACCCATAGTGTATTTGGAACTATTTGGTTAATAGTGTAGCTAAACACTTGCAGTTTATTTCTATAATTGTAACAAATAATCAGTGAGTGCCTGCAACGTAGGTTTGAGTCAATTGTATGACATTTTATTCATGTGACATTGTACTTGGATGCATTCCATGAATAAAAATAAGATCAAGATTGATTCATATTCATTGTAACACCTTGAATTTAGAATAGATTTACTTTGAATGCAATTTACCTTTGATGTACTTGATTAATATTTGACACATTAATTAATTGATGGAATGAGCATGACTAGTTTCAAGCATAAACATGTTTTCGTTTGGTAATCCCAGCAGTGTTATTGTTTGGTTCTCTTAGTAGCATAACATAAGAATCCTAGTAGTGGCTATGTCAGTAATGAAGCATTATGATTGGCCACATCGATGGGATGCCATCGATGTAACCTTGTTGATAGGATCCCATCGACGTAGGGTTTGACCCATTGACATGTAGCTATTGACGGGACTACTTGTTTCGCCTATAAATACGCACTCACCAATCACATTTATGGCATAAGTCTCATAGTTGTAGTAAAGCTCTAACAATTTTTCCACTTGTCAGTTAGAATATTTTTTATTAATTAGAATATCTTTCTAAGTGCCTATAGTAGGAGTCAAAGAATGTATGGATCTTTATTCGAGCACTATTGTACTTGAGCATCATAGTGTGTGCAGCAATAAGGATGAGCTTTCTAATAAACCTTATAGCATTTTGAAATATATTAATTATTTCCTTTATGCATTTAATATTTTGAGAAAATTTATTTAATTTTTTAAGTAATTAATTAAGCTAAATTAAGCTAGATTAAGCTAGATTAAATAGCAATTAATTAATCTCAGTAACGCTTAACATTTGATCACCTAGAAGTGTTAAACATGTTCATGATGTGTATAGCAAGTGAGAATAGATGCTTATGTTAAGATTAGTTAAATGTTAGCTAGTCAGATTAAATTAGCAATTAAATTACTTTATTCATCATTCTTTATTCTTAGATGACTTAGAACATAAAACATAAAAAATGATAAAAATCATATGCTTGAGTTACACTTAACCATAGCTTTGCATTTCAAAAGTGTAATTATGAAGACAATGATTACAACAGTTAGTTTCACTTCCTAGAGACCAGTGTACTTAGAAAGCTATAACTCCATGGAATTTAACATGATCATGCATGAATGCTTAGTAATTCATATGGTTGAGTGTAAGGTCTTCTCGCCGCTCATCAATGAGTTTAGGATGTGTATGGCAAGCAGGGAATGTACACTCATCACCCTTAGGATAGTTTAGGATTTAATTCTATTATTAATTAGATTAAATAATTAATTTCTATATTATTATTCAATTAGTTTAAGACCCACACAACATCATAATCATATGCCTCACTTTGGACTAAATCATACATGGCAAAGCTACCACTAGTCCAAGTGATAAGACAACGAACTATGATCAATGCTTAACAATCTAGATACCACACTAGTTCGATCCATAGAATTCAATTGGATCATGTGTACATGCTTGTGATTCATATAGTTAGGCATAAGGGATACCTGCCACTCATCATTGGTGCAATTGCTGAGGATGGTGCTAGTTATCTAGATTAGTTATATTGTAAATGATTGTTGCAAAAGGATTAATAATTTATCTTTTTGAAAATATTAATATTTCAAGACACATACACATCATTAATTAAAAACATGTTTCAATCACATAGGACCTATAGTCAATCACACAATGAAAATATTGATAGTAGTAATGATAGCATCTATATTTAAGAGAATTGAAGTTAAACACTACAAGCATGGGTCTCATATATTCATTCTAACCCTTACTATATTTAAGGACTACGTTCAATTTTCACAAACAATCCTAAAAGGGATGGAACAAATCCTAGAATAAGGAGGACCTCAAGGCCTATGATCTCCTCTAGATCTAGAAGAGATAAGTTAAGGGATCATATGGAGAGATATAGGAGCCATGGTAATTCTCCTAATTCACCATCTTCCTCTTCATCTTTAACATCTAGTCCTAACAAAGATGAACATAGGTATGGAGATAGAGACATACTAAGGGATCAAGGTTAAAATAGAAATATGAATCAAAGATAAGATGCAAGGCATCAAAGGAAGCATAGATGAGATTATCATAATTAGATAAATAGAAATAGAAATTATCACCATGACATGTCTAATGATGATAAGCCCTTGTTGGCTATTATAAGTATGATACAAATTAGGGAGGTAGTTAGAATATCACATAGGCATCAAAGAAAAAGTCACATCAAATGGCTTGATATGAATAAAATTTTCAAATTTGAGGAAGGCTATAATTATAATTCACAACATCATTTACAAGCCTTCCATGATGCTTGCACCTTACAAAACATTGAAAGTAAGTGCCAAAAGCTTAAGCTCTTTCTTAGGACACTAATAGAAGAATCTAAAAGTTGGTAGCAATCATTAGAACTAGATTTAATCCACCAATGGTCCACAATGCTTGAACTCTTCAATGAAAAATACCAAACTTATTCAAGAGTATCCAATCTAAGAAAAACAAGTCCAAGAATGGAAGTAAGAGAATTTTAAATCCCTTGATGCAGCCTTGGGTAGATATTATTCTCTACTGCATAGATGCCTAGGCCATGGATTTTCTTAAAAAGAGCAACTTCATCACATCATAGATGGGCTTCGTAACAAAATAGGGAAGATCCTTCGGATATATGCCTAAGGATGATTATCAAAATTGAGAACCCATAAGATACAAAGGCTAGTTGAATAGGTGGAAAAAGAAGAAGGAGAGTTGTGTAAAAGGGAGAGTGTAGAGGAATATGATTGGGATCCAACTCCTTACAAGAAAGAGGTTCATATTTATGATGAGGAAAAAGAGGTAGCTCTTGGTAAATTGATTTCATACAAACCGTTACAAATACAAAATTCTATTACTAAGATTAAAGAAAGGGTATATAAAAGTGGGAGTTGATGAATGAAAAAGTTACAACCAACTTGAAAATCATAGAGGAGAAGGTAAAGCAGGTAGAATCAAATGATCAAAACAAGAAGAGGAAAAAGAACAAGGAAACAAGTAAGGATATTTATTGGTAAAAAAAGAAAATAACTTTAGTAGAAGAGGTTGGAAACTCAAATATGGAGGAGGATGATGAATGTGAAATCTATTAATATAAATATCCAAATGGATACTACCTAGTCATGTTACATCTACAAGAGTCTAGGGCTTTTGCTTTGAATCCTAAGTTCGTAGAAAAGCAAATGCCTAGGAGATTGCCTTACCCATGATGTAGTTATAGATAGATCTACAACTAATGGTACTATCCTAGTGGGACTTCTTATCAACTATAAGACTACTATCAACCACATTGGCAAAACCCATAGTCATGGGGGATGTCATTAATAAACCAGCAATACCCCTATTGCTAGCTAGACCCTTATATATAATATGTTCAACAACTGGTTTCTCCCAATGGTTTTACTTCCCCTACCTCAAATGACTACTACTACTCTCTTGAATACCATCAACCCACAACATCTCTTGTGGGATTACCAATTCATGTCTCTTATCATCTATTACATCCTCAATACTCTCATATTTCCCTCCAACATATGTCACCACCAATGATGTAGGAAGGATTGACACCACAGTTTCAACAGAAGAATGTCACTTATTTTGTGAACATATAAGTGAATGATAATGTTAGTAGATCTTATCAAAAGTCTTGAAAATGTCCTTTATTTAGGAAAGTTTCCACACATGTGAGTCAAACTAGTAGTCCTACTAGCTCATTAGAACTAGCATAGGGACAATCTAGTGCAACCTCCTTCCTCATAAAGATAATGTTTCCTACTCCTATGCAAAAGCCAACAACCATTATCACTCCAACACAAAACATAAAAGATGAATCTATCATTGTGAAGAGATGGAAAATTCCATGCATTGCTAATAATGATAAAGAATGTGGTTGTGGGCCGAAAGTTCAAAGTATTAGCATGATCTCTATACCAACCTACAAGAAACTTGAGGAATAAGTGTGTGTGAAAAATTATGTATACACAGTAGTTACTAAACCCAAAAATATTTAGTGACTCAAGGATTAGAATCCTAAACTACCTAAAAGATGCATGAAAAAACCCATCCACTTATTAGTTCTAGTCCTAAGAAAGTGAATCAAATAGAGAACTTGGAAACAAGAATTTTACACTCTAACTATACACCAAAAGAGGATGTTAAACAAGGGGATCCAAGAATTGAAATAGAAAATCAAAAAGAAAACATATGTGGAATCTATAAAAATATAAAACCTTCTAGTCTAGCTAAAGATATGTCTCCAAATGAACAAAAGTCTATTATCATCAATATTAAATGTGGAACCAAGTGAAAACTCAAATCACTATAGATGATAAATGGAAAACAGTGGTGTATAACAAAGGGAATGTATGGTCCATTTTTCAAATGCTCATCCATGAGTTTAGTCATGGGTGAGATGCCCCATCTTGAATCAAAAACTAATAAGTGCATTTTCACTTTTTGTCTTACAATTTTTTATCATTTTTTAATTTCTTTAAAAAATTTTCAATTCCTACTATATTTTTAATTTCTTTATAATTTTCTCTTTTCTTGAGTTATTTCCTTTATGTTTTATGGATGTTTACTATGTTTTTGTTAATAATGTTATGAGTCATGATGCATAAGTTAACATTATGTGTTAGGTCTCTGTTATAGGCTATCAAGATAATTGGATAAATAATTATGTAATGTAGTGAGACTACATTATCCATCCCTCCAAGTCTCTTTAAAGAAGAGGTCTTTATGATGAAAGAAATATGGTTCTTCATACATGAAACTAAAATTAACTTATGATCATCATATCTTGAAGAAAGAAGGAAAGACCAAATGGGAATGGAAAAGAGTATGATCTCAAGGGGATTTGTTAGGTTCTCTTCTTAAGACCTATGAATTCTCATGGAATATATCATCACTTCTACTGTAAACCATAAAGAAAGCATGTCTTTTCATGATATGGTTCCCATGTGATGAGTCATAATTTTATTGGCTAAGTTGATGCAGCCTTGTTGACTGGGCCTCATCAACAAGGCTTTGTCAACTCATCATATCATGCGTTGAAGAGTTAATGTCGACATAGTGTCTACTTTTTGCTTATAAATATGCATCTACCAATCACATTTATGGCAATGATATTTTAGTAGTAGCGAAGCTCTTGTAGTTTGTTCATTTTAGAGTTAGAATATTTCTCCCAAGTGCCTACAATAGGAATCACTGAGTGTATTGATCTTTATTTGAGCATTGTTATACCTAAGCACGATAGTGTGTGCAATAATAAAGACAAGCTTTCTAATAAACCTTGTAGCATTCTAAATAGATTAAATATTTCATTTATGTATTGAATGTTTTTAATTATTTATTAAATGTTTTCTAGTAATTAAGCTAATGAAGCAATTAGGCAAGATAAGCTAGATCGATTAAAGACATAAGTACGATTGCTTTGAGCATAATATGTATTCAGTGGACATGTGGGTTCAGGATGTGTGTAGAAAGTGGGATCGAATGCTTATGTTAGGGCTAGTTAGAGATTAGTTAGTTAGTTAGATCAAATTATCCATTAAACTACTTTATCTCTCTCTTCAAGCACCAAAGAACCTAAAACATAAAATGATAAAAATCATATGCCTCAATTACACTTAACCATACCATGTGCTTCACAAGTGTAATTGGGAAGACAACAAATGATTCTAGGGCAAGGTTTACTACCTAGAAGATTAGTGCATTGGAAACTATAAAGTCTGTAGATTTTGATTGAATCACATGTGAACGCTTTTGATTTGTATGTTTGGGTGTAGGGGTACCTCACTGCTCATCATTGGCATCATTGCCAAGGACTTTGTTTGTTGAAACGTGCGTTATCTAGGATTAGTGAATATTATTTATATCATTGGATGAACTCAAGATCAACATCACTCTCAATGACATATAAAGTACTAAGCACATTGATAATTTTATTCATTTTGCAAAATCTCTTCTTCTTTCCATAGATGTGAAGATGTCAAATTACTGGTCCTACAAGAGTACAAAGTGGTATATAGTCATCTAGATGAGTATGTATTGAACTTCACCTTCGTCCTACCTGAAGATGAACAAGTGTGATGGTGTGATATGGAGGGCAACATCGTCTTGCCCTACAATCGATCTATAACCAAGATGCTACTTCAAACTCTTAATAAGTTGGGCATCTCAACCCTTCATGAAGAATACATTGGTAATGGTTATGACACTCAAGACTACCATCCCACCGAAACACAACATAGGTGAGATTGACACCAAGAGCAGTATCATGAGTTTACAATGGGGAAACACTGTAGTAATCCAGAAGAGCATAATAGGGATCCTTCCATTAGGAAATGGGAGGTTTGATTTTGTGTTGAGGAGGAATCACCACTTGATGAAGTGGTAAACAGGAAAACCTTGTCCATCCAAAAATCTATTTCTAATATTTTAGCAAAGGTTGATAAATTATGAGACTCTTTGGATAAAAAATTCCAAGTTGCTATGAAGATTGCTAAAGAATCCAAAGAGCAAAATAGTGATCATAATCACAAGAGGTAAAAAGAAGCTAAACGTGCCTACCAAAGAGGTAAGGGCAAAGTTGCAACCATAGAGGAAGTTGTGAAAACCAACTCTGATGATGAAATTGATTGTGACATTTGTTAATGCAAACGTCCAAAAGGTTGTTGCCCTGTGGTGTCACACTTACAAGAGTTTGGGGTATATGCATTGAATCCTCAACTAGCACGTAGGCAAGCACCTAGATGATTACCTTATCCTCAAATCCATTCAAGGTAGTTCCACTAACAACAACAAGCTTACTACCCAAGTGGAGCTCCACCACAACCTTATGAATAATATCAATAATGGTACTAATCACAATTGTGGAGAATGCCACCGCCAAGGTAGAAGTACCTATATAGGTGACCAGATCCATATGGGTACTATGTTCAGAAACCCATCTCTCCAAGAAGTTCTACAAGTCATATCTCATTTCAGCATTACTATTACCCTCTAGAGTACCATCGAACAAATTCACCATCTACTCAAGGGAAAAACCCATATCCATACCACCCTCCACATTCGTCTACACACATACACCTCCATCTTCAATCCATTTACCTCCTGCTCCATCCATGCAAGGTGAGATTCCTCCATAGCTACAATAATGAAATGCTACGAGGGCTATACATTCACAATTAGCATTCCAGCCAAGTGGCTTAGCTAATTGATCTAGAAAAAGACTCTTCTTCTAACCTAGTAGTCCTTTCCAACCCTCAACCTAGCACAACTGATCGTCTTGCATCTCCAATACCCTCATCCTCTACATCAAATACCTTTGAGTGTTCTTCAAACCAATTATCAACTCAGATTTGCACTGTGATGCTAAATCATGTTTTTTTCAACTGGATCAAGGCTGGCAATCTTCCCACAAAAAAATCTGACCTAGGAAGTCCACTCATTTACCTACAAATCACTAGACATGTGCCATGTAAGGCTCTTATTAACTCTAGTTTTGGTGTCAATCACATCTCCCATGCCATGTACAAGGCTAGGAACCAACCACTTCTCAAGAATCCATCTAGAATTGGCAAATCAATCAATTACTATTGTACCGCCTGAAATCTTCGGTCCTCGGCTGGAAGGAAAAACAGAGACCGCGGGATCGCAGGATGGGCACAGATGACCCTAGCTTCGCCCGAGGGCGTGCTGGAATGCATGAAGGTAGGGTACCTTGGGTGGTCCGCACGCGGATCAGACAAGGATTTCCCCGAGCGCCACCGAAGTGTTATACGCTGGGTTATACGTAAACTGTGTAACGGGCGTAAAATGGAGCGAACGGTGAAAACAGGGTGAGCAAAGTGTAAACAGTGTAAACAAGGCGTATACAGTGTAAACAGTGTGAACAGGGCGTAGACAGCGTAAAGCGTAAACAAGGCGTGTACAGCGTGAAGTGTAAACAGGGCATGTACAGCGTGAAGTGTAAACAGGGCGTAGACAACGTAAACAGAGCATAAAGCGTAAACAGGGTTTGAATAGGGCGTAAAGCGTAAACAGCGTAAACAGAGTGTAAAGCGTAAACAGGGTTTAAACAGGGCGTAAAGCGTAAACAGAGCGTAAGCAGGGCGTAAACGCAGCGTAAAGCGTAAACAGGGTGTAAACAACATAAAGCGTAAACAAGCGTAAACAGAAAGTGTTAACACAGCATAAACATGTAAAATGTATTATAAAGTGGTAATATAGTGCACCGGTCTAACGCAGTTATGGCTGAGCACAAGGCGAACGTAAAGCCCTGGTGGGTGCAGGGAGGCGGCTGGTTTGCACGGTAGGCGGAGCGTAGAGACTGCTCGGCGTACAGGACTTCCAGCGTATGAGGGTTTCAAGCTCTGGTTTTGTAGCGTAATTGCTCTGGGTCTGCTCTGATAAATTTTTGCCGACCTTGAAAACGCGGAAAACTGGGCTTTTTATAGGGGGAAGGGTAAATCGGGTTAGGAGACACGTGGCGTGCCGACCGGGCGTGTACATTTAGAAACATGGTATACGCTGGGCGTATATGCTACATCAGGCCAGCGTATACGCTGGGCGTATACGCTGGACTTGCTGGGTGTGTGAACTTGGATGAATGCTGGCGTATACGCTGATGAATGCTGGCGTATATGCTGGGCGTATATGCTGATGAATGTTGGTTGCCGACCTTCAATTCTTGCTCGTTGCACCTGCTGAACGTACATGTGAGGCGTATACGCTGAGCGTAGACACTGGTCGTATACGCTGGGCGTATACGCTGGCACAACACTTGGTAAAAACCAAGTGTTTCGACCCTCAAAATCGCCATGTGTGACTTCAAATGTAGCCAACGTTGTCTGATGGTCACGGGGATCTGCTTCTTGTTGGACCAGTGCTAAACTCGAAATTTTTTGTGGTGTTTCATTAGCCCCTCTTTGTTGACGCTTGGAGGAATCAACCCGAGAAGCGTCGACAAAGAAGCACAAAACACCACAAGCAACTTGATAAAAGCTTTGTCCTTTGCCACTTGACTAAACGTCATCGTACCGTGTTTAGTAGTGCATGTGATTGAAAACGGTGAGATTGGTAGCAGGTAGGAGAGAAGGGATTGTAGGGATTGGTGACTGCCCAAGGGATCATGCTGGGAAAATGGGATGCTCAGGTGTGCAGCATGCCGATCCTCATTGATAGCCATTTTTTTGGCAGACTCGGAATTCAGGCATGTGATGCGTGTCTTTTGGCGAAACCGTGCTCTTGGTTAGTGTTCAAGTGAACTGCTTGTCGATGCCAAAGCCACGGGGTGAGGTTTTGCATTCTTTGGAGGAACAACATCCTTCTTTGGGGAAACTGTAAGCGACATGTCAAAGCCATGCAACAGGATGTTTCTTGATTATTTTTTGCATGAGTACCTATTTTTAAGACCGATGCCTTCCCGCCTGGGGCTTGTATGGGAAGTGCCAAGGGTCCCGTTTTTTTTTTTTGACTTGCTCTTGTACTCATGTGCCCATATTATGTTTTGTGTGTTGCGACTGCTGTGATGTTTTGCAGTGTGCCATAGTTTGGTGAACAGATAGTGAATTTTCGGGGAATGGGAATGTATGGGTTAACGGTTTGATTTAGTCTTGCAAGATGGATTAATGGACATTGCTTCATCTTATTGCCTATGGTGAAATGCACTCTCGTACGAGAACTTCTGAGCGTCATCCTGCAAACATAACTCCAAGGAGATAAGAAAACCATTAGTGAATAAATGAGCTTAGACTTAAACAACTGCGGGTGAACAAAAATATTTGGGGCGATTCTGAGCACTGAGTGCGAATGTCGACGATGTTGATGAGATTGTGTGCCGATGAGGGATGCAATGATTCTGGTGAATGAATATGGTTGTGGAGTGAAGGGTCGGAGATGAACGTGCCAGTTTACAGTCTTGACGGACTATCATGGGTTAGTTTTGTGTCATAACCCGTTGGACTTTGCCCGTTTAGCGTCATGGCAGACGGTACGTTCCCAGTTTCGAGTCTTAGCGGACTATGCAGAGGCAAGCTAGTTTATAGTCTTAGCAGACTCTGATGGTTCTGACGGTGACATTTCACTGTCGTGCCAGGAGGATGCTAGTTTATCGTCGTTGTGAACATTGTGGGGTATCGGTTTATTGTCATGATGCTAGGACAATGGTGGTGTCAGTTTTAAGTCGTAACCCAGGACTTATCTATGGTATCAGTTTATAGTCGTAATCTAGGACTTGTTGTGGTATCAGTTTATAGTCGTGATTCCAGGACTTCTCTATGGTATCAGTTTATAGTCGTGATTCCAGGACTAGCTGTGGTATCAGTTTAAAGTCATGATTCCAGGACTAGCTATGGTATCAATTTATAGTCATGATTCCAGGACTAGCTGTGGTATCAGTTTATAGTCATGATTCTAGGACTATTCTGTGGTATCAGTTTTAAGTCATAATCCAGGACTGGTGTGTGGTATCAGTTTTAAGTCATAATCCAGGACTGGCTGTGGATGTAGGCATGTGCGTCCGTATGATCCTGTAAACAAAAACAACTAGAGAAAACAGTGTTAAAAAGCAACTGCAGAAAACACGAACTGAAATGCACAAGTGAAAAGGTGATAGTTTAAGGCCTTTTCGGGCCACGGGTTAGTTTAAGGCCTTTTCGGGCCATATGCAAGCGCGTAAGCTAGTACAATGCAAACTAAGGTGGCGCATGCACAACGAACAAAGGTGAAGAGTGGGCGGGGATTAGACGTGTCTTTGGCCGCAAGGGAGTCCTGATTATGCGATTGTGTGCTGGTCAGATGTGGCTTTGGAAGTGTTTTAGGCTTAGGCTCAGCTGGGAGGCTTACAGTTTTCGCCACTCGTTTGGGCGTGTTGGTTTTAAGTGTTGCGGTTGTTGCCGCTCGTTCAGGTGTTTCAGCTTTAGGTGTTGTGGTTGTTGCCACTCGTTCGGGCGTTTTGTTGGTTGCCACTCGTTCGGGCATTTTGGCTCTAACTTTTACGTTTTTTGCCGCATGAGTTACATCAAGAGGCTCTTCTTTCAAGATCTGTGCCATGTCTATGTGGTGGTCAGCTTGAAAGGGAGTGTTCTCTCCATGTATAATGACTTGTCTGCCTTCGTATGGGAGGCGGATTTCTTGATGTATCGGTGAGGAGACGGCTCGTTGTTGTGCTAGCCATGGTCTGCCAAGAATCATGTTGAAACTGGGCATCTCTTCTATGACAGTGAACTCCGCGCTGGTGGGGAATTGTTCACCTGCCACAAAGGTTAAGTTGATTGTGCCCTTGATTGTGACACGTGATCCATTGAAGGATTTTAGACACGTGGTTTCTGTTGGCGTGATCTCATCTGCCATGCCTAGTTTGTCGATGACGGAGTGTAGAACTACGTTTGTTGCTGCACCGTCATCAACGTGTACTCTGCGAATGGTACATTGCCCAACACGTACACTAATCGACAATGGAGCTGTTGTGACTTCCCCTCGTTCGGGGTTGACTTTAACTGCATCGTCACGGAAGGCTAAGATGTTGGAGCCCAATTCGTGTGGCGTGTGTTGCGAAATCATTGCACGGATGGATTCTATGTTAGCAGGAATGTCCTCTGTAACAGGAATGGACACTAACGTTTGCGCTAAGGCTTCGCGATGAGCCGATGATGTCATGACCAAATCGTACAAGCTCATGGTTGTGTTCTTTTGTTTGAGCGTTTGCTTCACCTGAGCCAATGTAGTTGTGAAGTCCATCGTTGTGCTGGTTGCCTCTGTGTTGGTTGAGGGCTTAGGCTTGGTCTGTTTGGGATTAGGGGCAGGGCCCCCTGCGTTCAGTTTCTGTATATTGCGTGTCATTTGTTGCTGCTTCGTTGTCTTCCGTTGCCATTTGGTTTGTCTGCCCGTGTTGTTGACAAGGTCAACTCTTGACGGAGAAGAGGTTGAGACATTGCCAATGATTGGGCTCTGAGTGGGCGAGGTGCCATCGCATGGTGGCACCTTTGAGTTTTGCTAGTTTAACGTCTTAGCGGACGTCTGCGGTGGTACCTTAACCACAAAGGGTGTTTTCGGTACCCGGGATTGCTCTGAGTTTTGCCAGTTTAATGTCTTAGCGGACGTCTGCGGTGGTACTTTGACCACGAAAGGTTTTGCCGGTGCTCTAGGTGGCACCTTGATGACAAAAGGTTTCTTTGCTGTTGTCATTGGTGCATCGTGCCAGTTTAACGTCTTAGCGGACGTCTGTGGTGGTACTTTGACCACGAAAGGTGTCGTCGGTGCTCTAGGTGGCACCTTGATGACGAAAGGTTGTTGCGCAGGTTTAGGCTTACTGTCTATGCCAATGGAGTTTATGGCATAGAAGGCATCGTCTGCGCACGGCTGATTGAGGGTGTTGATATTTATTTGGCCCTATTCCATCATTGCTTGTAGATCATCCTGTAACGCACGGCAGGTGTCAATGTTGTGACCGAACATCTGGTGGTAGTGACAGAATTGGTCTACCTGGAAATGTCGTGGAACCGGGGGCTCGTTTGGTGCTGCTAAGGTGGGGTTTCTTAGTAGTTCGCAGTACCTATCATGTCGGCGGCGAGCATTCTCCGCTACGTGTTTGTATTGGATTTGCCCGGCTTTAAGGAGATGCTCTAGTATTTCAGAGGGTCGTGCAGGTAGAGGTATGTACTGAGAGTGATCCTTGCGTTGAAAATTGGACCCTGAGGTGGCCCCTGTTGTTGCATGCGGGTTGGTACTGGTGTTTGTTGTTTTTGTGCTTGCAGCCACAGTTCCCATTGTTGCCGTTTGTTTGGCAATGTGTTGGTTCCTGTAAGCCACATAGGCGGGGGCTGTGTTGGTGGTTGTGGTTTTTGTGCTTGCAGCCACAGTTCCCATTGTTGCCTTTTGTTTGGCGACGTGTTGGTTCTTGTAGGCTACATAGGTAGGGTCATTGCTGGCTTGTGCAGCTTGTTCAATATTCTTGATCTGTGTGAATGCTTGGCTCAACGTTTGAGCGCTTAGGTAGTACAGTTTTAACTTAATGAAGTCATTCACGGCTCCCTTCAGAATCGTAAGTAAATACTTTTCGGGGATGGACTCATTAAGTTCATTAAGGGCTGCACAGGCTCAAGTGGTGCTTGTTTCACCTATATCAGACTGTTTCGTGTAGCTTTAGGCTTGATGTTGTACTTAAACCTGGTAACGAACTGATGTAACAGATCCTCCAAAGAGGATATGGAGTTCCTAGGCAGGGCTCGGTACCAGTCTAACGCTACACCCATTAAGGACATAGCGAACACTCGTAAGATTGCGTGGGGCCAAGTTTGAAGCAATAGAGTTTCTGATCGAAATGTGACTAAGTGAGCGTTTGGATCTCCCTTCCCATTGTACTTGGTTAACTGGGGCAGTGCGATTCCCTTGGGTAAAGCTAACGGTGGCACTGAAGAGCTAATTGGATCATCGCGGTAGAAATCCAGTACTTTAACTTGTTCGGTGTTGTTAGCTTTGAGTTGCTTTATCTCATCTGCTAATGTTTGCATCATCTGTTTTGCTTCTGCCCACTCTTGAACGGTAGGCAGGTTAGTTGCTTGGGGAGGTTGTTGGGTTGTGATTTGTTGCTGCAGAGCAACGTTCAGCATTGTTGTGGTGGGGTGTGGCACGTTGAAGTGAGTGGGTTGTTGAACAAGGGGTATGGTTCCTTGTCTAGCCACAAACTGTGGAGTGACACCCTGGATGTGTGGGGCCAATGTAGTGAAAGAGGCCCCATGCGTTTGCATGCCCATTGAGGCTTGGTTGGTGACCGTCTGTCCTATGCGAGGATGGAATGACGGGTTTGCGTGAGTATGGGGACTGAGGATGTGGTGTGAATCCTTAGGTTCAGAGTATGCTTCGAAGTTATCTTCGTCACGTTGGTTTTGGAGCTCCTCAATGGGTCGCCGAATGTTTTGGCTCCTTGCCAGAAGGAGCTGGGAGATGAGCGTGTGTTGAGGCTCAGAGAGGGGAATGATGTCATGTACGGAGGGGATGAATTCGTGGCCTCCCATGTACACGTGTTCGAAGGTTCGTTTTGCCTCTTGCTCGGTGTGGTCAAGGGGAAGGTTAGCTTGAATCTTCACACAGATAAGGTTGTATTGCTCCTGTGTGAGGATTACGAAGGTGTGTGCGTTGGAGCTTTGGGACGGTTCCATGATGATGTGTGACGGGGCAGTGTACGAGTGGATGGATAGGTGCTGAATGTGTTTCGGGCTAGTGTGCAGAGTGTCCAATGCAGGAGCGTAAACTAAACGGCAGCGTAAACAATGTCAGCGTGTGATGTCAGCGTATGGCATCAGCATGTGACGTAGGATGTACAGCGTAGACGTTGTTCTTCGGGCAACGTAGACGCTAAGTGTACAGCGTAGACGCTGGTTTGCGGGCAGCGTAGAAGCTAAGTGTGCAACATAGACGTTGGCTTGCAGGCAGCGTAGACGCTAGGTGTGCAGCGTAGATGCTGGCTTGCAGGTAGCGTAGACGCTAAGTGTGCACCGTAGACGCTGGCTTGGGCGTAGACTGAATAGCATAAGCGTATAGCGTATGCTGAACAGCGTAAATGTTGGTGTGCAGCGTAGACGCTGGCTTGGGCGTAGACAGGGTTTATGCAGCGTAGATGCTGGCTTAGGTGTAGACTGAACAGCGTAAGCGTATAGCGTGTGCTGAACAGCGTAAGTGTACAACGTAGACGCTGGTCTGCGGGTAGCGTAGACGCTGGGGTAAGTGCAGCGTAAACGCTTGCGTAAGTTAGGAGCGTAGACGCTGGCGTAAGTTATGCAGCGTAGACGCTGGCAGGTTGACAGCGTAGACGCTAGGGTTTCTGATAGCAGCGCAGACGCTGGAAGATTGACAGCGTAGACGCTGAGAGTCGGGTTTAAACAGGGCAGCGAAAAATGCTGATGAGCGTAGACGCTAAGGAGCATACAGTCAAGTTATTTAGGCGGAGGCCCTCCTTCTAGCGCCAATTTCTGTACTGCCTGAAATCGTCGGTCCCCGGCTGGAAGGAAAAACAGAGACCACGGGATCGCAGGACGGGCACAGATGACCCTACCTTCACCTGAGGGTGTCCTGGAATGCACGAAGGTAGGGTACCTTGGGTGGTCCACACACGGATCAGACAAGGATTTCCCCGAGTGCCATCGAAGTGTTATACGTTGGGTTATATGTAAACTGTGTAACGGGCGTAAAACGGAGCGAACGGTGAAAACAGGGTGAGCAAAGTGTAAATAGTGTAACAGCGTAAACGAGGTGCATACAGCGTAAACAGTGTGAACAGAGCGTAGACAGCGTAAAGCGTAAACAAGGCGTGTACAGCGTGAAGTGTAAACAGGGCGTGTACAGCGTGAAGTGTATACAGGACGTAGACAGCGTAAACAGAGCGTAAAGCGTAAACAGGGTTTGAATAGGGCGTAAAGTGTAAACAGCGTAAACAGAGCGTAAAGCGTAAACAGGGTTTAAACAGGGCGTAAAGCGTAAAGCGTAAACAGAGCGTAAGTAGGGCATAAACGCAGCGTAAAGCGTAAACAGGGTGTAAACAGCGTAAAGCGTAAACAAGCGTAAACAGAAAGTGTTAACACAGCGTAAACTTATAAAATGTATTATAAAGTGGTAATATAGTGCACCGGTCTAACGCAGTTGTGGCTGAGCACAAGGCGGATGTAAAGCCCCGGTGGGTGCAGGGAGGCGGCTGGTTTGCACGGTAGGCGGAGCGTAGAGACTGCTCGGCGTACAGGACTTCCAGCGTATGAGGGTTTCAAGCTCTGGTTTTGCAGCGTAATTGCTCTGGGTCTACTCTGATAAATTTTTGCCGACCTTGAAAACGCGAAAAACTGGGCTTTTTATAGGGGGAAGGGTTACCGGGAAAATCGGGTTGGGAGACACGTGGCGTGCCGACCGGGCGTGTACATTTAGAAACATGGTATACGCTGGGCGTATACGCTACATCAGGCTAGCGTATACGCTGGACTTGCTGGGCGTGTGAACTTGGATGAATGCTAGCATATACGCTGATGAATGCTGGCATATACGCTGGGCGTATACGCTGATGAATGTTGGCTGCCGACCTTCAATTCTTGCTCGTTGCACCTGCTGAACGTACATGTGAGGCGTAGACACTGAGCGTAGACACTGGGCGTATACGCTGGCACAACACTTGGTAAAAACCAAGTGTTTCGACCCTCAAAATTGCCATGTGTGACTTCAAATGTAGCCAACGTTGTCTGATCGTCACGGGGATCTACTTCTTGTTGGACCAGTGCTAAACTCGAAATTTTTTGTGGTGTTTCAACTATCCCTCTGGGATTAGTAGAGAACATTGTGACCAAAAATTATGGGTAGTCCTATCCTACTGATTTTCTAGTAATAAAGGTTGAAAATTGCAAAAGTGACTTTCCCATCATTATGGGAAGAACTTGGTTAAGCATGGTTGATGCATGTATGGGAATAAGGGACCTCTCTTTAGAAATATCCAAAGAAAATGAATTTGGCAAGATAAAGAAGAAGCATATTCCATGCATTGTGTTTAATGATAATAGGTGAAATTACATGCAAAATATTTGATCCATCAAAAGTACACACATTAAAGCATGCAATCAGAGTGCAAAAGAAATCAATATTCAAAGGTATCTATACATAGCAGCCACAAAATAGGAGGGCATCAAATAGTAACACATTATGCATGGAACCAATTGAGAGCCTAACATGTGCTTATGTTGAAGGCATGGATAAACTTGAATAAGTTCATTCCCAACTCTCTGATGTAGATGATGATACCTGTTGGGGATACTTAAAATCCTTGATATCTTTAAGAAAGAGCCCCTAGAGCTAAAACATTTACTGATTGGCATGGAATATGCATTTTTAAGCACTCGTAAATTAATCATAATTAATGTAAAACTTGCTCCTAAACAAAAAGAAAAGTTGTTAATGGTGGTTAACAAATGGCCAATAGCCTTTGCTTTGTCATATCTTGACCTAATAGGAATCGATCCAAGGATATGCCAGCATTGCATTTACACTAACTTGACCATGAAACCTAGAAGGTAGCCATAGAGGTGGCTGAACCCCAAATTGAAGCAAATCATCAAGAAGTAAATTAAACTCCTCAAGAAAATGTTCATCTATCTCATCATGGATAGTGAGTGGATTAACCCACTCGTAATTGTGTCGAAGAAAGGTGGAAAATGGTGGGTCTACATCAACTTTAGGCTATTGAATATGACAACATTTAAAGATCATTTTCAGTTGTCATTTGTGGATCAAGTGTTGGACACCATATCCAGGCATTGTTATTATAGCTTCTTGGATGGTTATAGTGGCTATAAGCAAATCCAAATTTCTCCAAAATATTAGGCCAATCCAACATTCATGAGTCCCTAGGAGACTTTTGCATATTGTAAGATGTCATTTGGTCTATGCAATGCCCCTGCAACATTTCAACGCCTGGTCCTTAGTATTTTCCAACAGCAGATCAGTAATGATGCGAAAGTCTTCATGGATGACATTTCCACCTATAGAACTACATTTGAGCAAACTTTGCATTGCTTTGAGCAAGTACTAAAGAGATTGATAAGTGGCGAGGTACCCCTACACTCAACCATATGAATTTGAGCATTCACACATGATCCAGTCGAGGTACCCCTACACTCAACCATACGAATACAAGCGTTCATGCATGATCTGGTTGAACTCCGTAGATAGGCTAGTTGTGGTATCTAGATAGGTACACGTTATCATAGTTTGCTGTCTTTCCACCTGGACTAGTATTTGCTTTGTCACGTATGGTTTAGTCCAGAGTGAGGCATATGATATGACCCTAAACTAGTGCTACTCTTAGAGACAATGGAAAATAATCTTGATTAAACTAATAAGCAATAGGAAATGAAGTGTAAGCTCGCCTAAGTACGATGAGCATCCATTCCTTAATCATTCGTATACATCTTGGACCTTGTGCTACATCTGGGATTACCAAGCGTAGATCCTAGGTACGCCACTAGGTTACCAAGTAGTCACACTTAAATGCTCGTGATTAAGTCGTACTCATTCCGCAGTTAACAATAAGAATAGTAAATGATGGTAAAGAAATATTAACTAAGAAAATAATAAATAACAATAACAAATAATTAAAACTAAGTGAATGCTGTAATGATGAACTAATCTTGATCTTTATTGTTGATCATAAGTGTGTCCAAGTACATCACACTCAAATAAAGGTTCCGTACAATTACAAGCATCACACTACAAATATGCACTTGGGAAAATAGTCTAACTCCTATGGAAACAAACTGCAAGAGCTTCCCTATAATTAACCCAAAAGATGCCTAAGTGTGGTAGAAGCACACTTATTTATAGGCTAGAATAGGCATTGGATAAATGAGGCCACGTAGATGCATGGACAAATGCATCAATGGGGCCACGCTGATGCAGCCGCGTATACGGGGCCCCATATACGTGGCCTAGTTAATGCAGGTTCAATATCAGGGGTCCGATATCGAGACCCATTAGACTTGGTATCTTATATCAGGTTTCAATAACAGGGGTTTGATAACAGGGGTCCGATAACAGGACCTGACAGACCGTGACTCATTAGAGATGTATTGAAACAAATCTATGGCTCAACTAGCAAAAGATCCATCTCATGATCCATGAAGGAATTATACTAGGGCATAGAATCACTCAAACAAGGATTGAGGTAGACCTAGAAAAGATAAGGATCATCCAAGGAATAACATGCCAGCCAGAGACAGTTAAAGATGTTTAGTAATTCCTTGGACACATTGGCTACTACCAAAAATTCATAGAGAATTTCTCTAAGATCGTAAAACCATTGGTAGATCTTACAAAGAAAGATGCATCTTTCATCTGGACCAAGGAATGTGAACTTGCATTCTAATAGTTAAATGAAAAACTCATAGAAACACCAATCCTATGAGCACCAGATTGGTTCAAACCCTTCCACATCATGACAGATGCATCTAGCTACACCTTGGGAGTAGTGCTCATGTAGATGGACAATAAGAAATGCCCATATTACATCCACTATGCAAGTCAAAGCATTGTGGAAGCATAATTAAATTACATCACCATAGACAAATAACTAATGGTCATGGTGTATGCTCTTGAAAAGTTTAGGCACTATGTGCTTGACTACAAAGTATTTGTATACACGGACCATAGTGCAATCTACTTCCTCATGAACAAGCCAATAGTGAGCCCTCAATTATACGGCGGCTCGTGATCTTGTAAGAATTTGATCTCACAATGGTAGATCGAAAAGGGACTGAAAATGTGATCACTAACCACCTCTCTTGCTTAAGATGGGATAATAAAAAGGAGAAGAGCCCACTCTCTGATTAGTTTCCAGGAAAATTCCTTTTTACAAGAGCACTAAATGATCAAATGACCATAAAAACAACCTAGTATAATGGCATCCTGACCTATCTTCTCACTCAGAAGGTGCCACAAGATCTTAACTTTAGAAAGAGACAACAATTTCTCCATTAGGCCAAATAGTTCATGGAAATCAATGGATCCCTTTATAAGGTATGTATCAATGGCTAGATTCATTGGTGTATCCCTTATGAAGATCAAATGTGTGTTCTATAGTATGATCATGAAGGTTCTTGTGGAGGCCACTATGTAGGGGGATGCACAACCATAAAAATCTTGATGGTAAGATAGTATTGACCTACAATCTTCAAGGATGCTTATTAGTTTGTTTAATCTTGTGAATGTTGTCAACGAGATGGAAGGATGACTACTCGCATGGAAGGTCCTTAACAATGGATTCAACCACTAGAACCTTTTGACATATGGGCCATTGACTTCATGGGTCTCATCACATCCATGTTCAATAGAAAGGCATATATTATCGTAGTAGTTGACTACTATAAAAAATGGGTAGAAGTAGTAGCTATTACTAATTGTACATCTTCCACTACTGCTAGATTCATACAAAAAAATATTGTAAATAGGTTTTGGATGCCATGTTCACTAATTTTTGACAATGGAACTTATTTCATAGGTGCCACTTTTAGAAAGTTAATGTAATGCTTGGGGGTTGTGCATAAATTAACAACATCCTACCATCCCCAAGCCAATGGTTAAGCAGAGGTAGCCAACTGGGAGATCACAAAAATACTAACACAAACTATTAGCAAATATGGGAAAGATTGGAGTACAAAACTTAACTATTTCCTTTGGGCTTACTGTTCAACATGGAAAATTCCTATTGGCTATTTTCCCTACAAGTTGGTGTATGGAAAACTTGCAACGCTCCCAATTCAATCTGAGCTTTGTACATTCTCAATGGCCTATGATCTAGATCTTGACCTAAGTCTAGAATAGAAAGAAAGATTGATCAACCTGAATGTGGTAGATGAAAATTGTATCTTTAAACGATATGCATAAGGCATTCAACAAGTAACATCATGATCTCAAAATAAGGAAGGTAAAACTTCAACCAAGAGATAAGGTTCTCTATTGGAATCCCACACATGTATCTTAGAAGGAAAAGTTTCAAACATTATGGGAGGGATCTTATATAATTGATAAAACCTTTTCCTCAGGGGCCATGTTGATCTACAAGCTTGAAAGCCCAAATAAAAAGCAATTGATCAACATCCAACAAGTAAAACGTTTCCTTGAACCTAGATAAGCCAGTGTAACTACCACCTAGATGAATGAACAACCACGTTCCATTTTTTTTATCTCCTTCTTCCAACTTAGTCATGGAGGAGATGGCCATCTATGCTAACAATCCATATGGCTTCTTAGTTTTTCTACTTTGTTTTTTTCACATTTTTGATTTTTACAAATTATTTATTTTACAAATTTTTGATTTCCAAATTTTTCTAATTTTACACCATCATTAGTACCTTTGAGCCTTTCTTTATTATTTTACACTTTCTTGTATATTTTATTTATTTTGTTTGAGTATTTTATTTATTTTGCTAATAAAAGTGCTTTATTACCACAGGACACAGTGTCGTTGTTGTTGTTTGCTAATGATGATTTGTGCTTAATGTTGTGATTGTCGATGTTTGGTTTCTATTTTTGAATTTTGATGTTTGATTACTATGATATGGTTTATTTTTCATGGAATAGGCAGTGAGTCCACATCATCTGCCCATCCAATAAACTCTATGGTTTTCCTTGTTTTGGAAATTTAAGGTTCCTTCGATTAAAGAAACTTTTAATTAATCAATGACCTTGGTAGTTATGAAATTAGGAAGGATTCAAAGATTTGTAAAGGGTGTGACTTCAAGGGAACTCAATACTCTTTGTACTCTTCTACTTGCTCAGGTGCTTGAGTTTTTTTCATGGACTTCTTATCTATTCCATTTTAATCACTAATAAGAAGTCAAATAAAGTCTTTACATGGTGTGGTTTCCATCCAAAAATTTAAAAAAAATAAAAAAACATGGTGGAAATTCAAATCACACCCATTGGATAAATAAATGAGCTACAAACACTAGTTATGGGACTAGAAAGATATGCACCCATGCCTAAAGGTCCCCTCTAACTAAGGCCCTCTCTAACTTCCTACTTCTCTCTTTTTTTCTCTTTATGGAATGGTGGTTGTTTTGTGGAAGCATTCTTGTGTCTCGTGTGTGTAAAACAATCTTAGAGTGGTGATGTGAAGTCACTGAAACTGGCTAGCTTTGGTTTGGACTAAGGATGGATCTTCTTAGGTCATTTTAAACACAAATTTCACAAGGAACTTCTTATGACCTCAATTCGGAATTGCATTCCACCTTCTTCTTCATCCATCCATGCTGCCATAAGTCACCTCATTGTCAAGTTCTATGTTATGTTCTATGTCTTGGTTTGATGTGTTTGAATTCTTGGATAGCTTCTTTTTGGTTGGTCATTAACTTTTCATGACCATTAATCAACTATGAGGCCCACCAACTCCTTAGTTGAGGTTATGCAAGGCAACAAGGGCATGATCCTATTATGGAAAGAACCCACTTACATAATTCTTGGTTTGGTTAGTTAGGTTCCTTACCTTAGACATTGCTACAATCCTATCTTTCCCATATTTCATTATGTATTCTATTCAACGCTCCTTAATATTTTATTCCATTCATCCCTCAAATCATTTTTGTCCACTTTCCAAATTTATGAGCTCCAACACCCTCTTCTAATATTTTCATACTAATTCATGGCCTTTTGAGCTTTCGTTTGACCTCAATTTCATTTAAAAACTCTTTGTATTTTGTAAATTTGACCAAAGTCAACGGTCATCTATGGTGGTCAATAGCTACGTTGACAAGGCCTCGTCAACATAGCCCACCACATTGACAAGGCCCTGTTGATGAGGCCTCATCGACATAACCCAAAAATCCTATATATACTACCTTAAACTTTGAAATTTTTATTGTTTGCCTCATAACACATGGGGAGTTTTTGTCATTTTAAAAAACCCAAAATCTTCCAAAGCCCTTAACTTCCCAACCATTTGTCCAAATCACTCCATTCTTTAATCCTATAGATACTAAAGGTAAGCTCTTTATCATGGGGGCTGCAAACCTTAAGGTTTTCAATGAAATTTTTGAAAATTTTTCTAAATTTCCTAAAGGGTTAATGACCTTAACAATATGCAAACATCAATTTTTTCAAGAGTTAACCCTTTCAACAACCTCTAGGATTATTTATTAATAATAACACATAAATAAAATAATGATTGAAGTAATTAAATCAATCATAATCACAACTTAGCTAATTGTAACTATCCTAAAGAGATAAAGGTATCCCAATTGCTTCATGTTATACAAAAATTGCTAACCCATGGTCTTATTGTGATTATAGATAGTACCAAGATGGAAACACTTGTAGGAAGGAGAACCCTCTCAAACAAGGAAGAAATGGTCCAAAGCTGGAAGCGGCCAACAAGAACAAGTCTAAGAACCACCAGAGCCAACCCATGTAATGGGACCTCTTTGTGAGGAGCTTGAAGTTGAATCTATTTGATAGGTTCTAAAAGAAGAAGTGCCAATACATAAATCATAGCAAGGGGAAGGACTAGGACCCGTGCCAAGGCTTAAAGTCACTTTAATTCAAAGTTGCCTTGACATCATCAGGTCCTAAGGGATTCAATGCTTAGTTCTTCAAGAAATAAACTTTAGGTCATTTCTAGAGAAAGCTCTAGCAGAAGTCAAAACACAATTGCAAAGCTCTCCCTTGTGGCCAATCATCACATCTAGTGGAGAATGGTACATGGGAGAGACATATCTCTTCTAGAATAATAAAAGGCTAGGGTCCATAGCTAAAATTAAGGATGTTTAGGTGTTCTACTTGGTTGAGGCTATTGCATAGGCACTGGGGTTGCTTGATATTGGGACATAGTTGGCAGAGCTATCAACAAAAGGTGATCCTAAGGCCAAAAAGGAGTGGACTCAGCAATGTTATAAGGTCGTCCATAAGGAGTACGACATGCTCACACCGATGGAGTGCATCTATTTCAAAATTGTAGCTTATCACCTCAATCCAACAATGAGGCCTAGCAATGTGACCACCTTTTCCACCCAAGCACGTGCTATTGTAAGCGAGAGACTTCCTGTAAACCTTCCACAACTAATTTTCTTAGAGATTGAGAAGCATTTCAAGGAAAACAAATGTGGAAGGAAAACCTTGCCCTTTCCATGCCTCATTTGGAAGTTCTACAAAAGGGTAAGAATCATATGCTATGCTAGTGACACAATTAAGCATGCTCCTTTGGCCTTATGGTTTGAAATCATGAAAGAAAAGATGACTATCATAACTTAAGAAGAGGAGCAACTGCCACCTCCACGACCTACTCAAGAAACAACACCAGAGGCTCACATAGCCATTGAGTGCTTACATGAAATCTGATAGCAGCTCTTGCATGAGAAAGAATAGCATGTAGGGATGAGTAGTGTAGACCCATTTGTGTATTGACTAGTGATGAATCACATTAAATGAGGTGGCTTAAACAATTAGCTAGATGGAGAGGGGTGGACCAATATTCTCAACCCAACAAATGCAAGTGCCTACAATGTCTAATCCTAATGATCGAGAGGTAATAGTGTCATTATCACAACACCATTTATTCTTAGAAATCTTTAGGAATGCCACCTCCTTCTCAATGTGTTTGATGGAAGGTGAAGGGGTCATTGCCTTAGTAATGTAGCACCAAGGGCAAGAGACTATAGCTAAGGTAGTTGTTGACCATGTCACCGAAGCACTCAAGGAACCTATGCTATCTGTACTAGACATATCTACACTTCAAGATGTGCAAACGTCCATAGGTATAGTTAGTAGAAAACTGAATGTAGCCTAGCATGAAGAGTTGTTGGATCGACTAGTGAGGACCAGGCAACCAATTCTAGATATCTTTGCTTTTCTGAATAACATCACCACAACCTAGTTAGAGCTGCTGGAAGCAAGGAGCAAATGCATCATCTTGGAGGGGCAACTTGAGATGACTCAAGCACAAAATCAATGCTTGACCATGAAGGTTCTTGAATTATGTGCCTATCTTATTGATCCTGCACTCCTCAGCTTGATAATAACTAGAGAATAAGCTTTCCAACAACTTCAAGAATGACTCAGGAAGGTTGGGGAGGAACCAATGATGGCCATCTTCAACCAATCTATAATATAGGTGAAGACATATTTAGTTTAGAAGGACTTAGCTTAGATGAACTAGGAGAACAAGGCACTGTTCATAGAAAATCATCGCCTGCACAATGTTGATGCCCAAAAAGAACAAATGCAAGAATTCATTCATCATTAACAAGAGCAACTAGCTAGGGTGAATATGGAATTAAGGAAATTGGCCATAGAAAATCAAAATCTATTAATGGAAGAAGTTCATGCCTTGCGTTAGAAGTTTACTATTGAGATTTCCACTTAGAAAAATGAAGCTTTGAAGTTTGAAAAAGTTAAAAATCACTATGGAGACCAGGTTAGCTTGCAAAAGGAAGTAAATGAGAAGCACATCCAAATGACAAAGGTAAAAATAAATGAAGCTCTCTAACAACTCTAACAAGAAAAAAAAGTTTGGCAACACATCATTGATGGGATTGATGCCTACAACAAAGCTGAGATCTACCTAAAGGAGTTGTAGATAGAAGAAATAATAGACTACATGGAGTTGGCCAATCTTCGGTACACAAACCTAGCTTTGCTAACTATTAGACAACCATGGTTAGAGTTACAAAAACAAGTGGATAGCTTGTATTTGGTATATGAGGCAAAGTTTAAACACCATAAAGACACCAAGTAGAAGCTTGAAACTGCAAATGCTAAACTCGAAGTTGTCAAAGCACGATTCACAAATTGATGATCAATTGCTGAGAACCTAGCCAAAAGGATGAATGATTACTAGGAGTTAAAGGATGCATTTAGAGCATTCGACATTAAATGCAAATAATTCACTACCTAGTTTATCAATGTAAAGGAGTTGTTTCTAGTAATCCCATGTCCCTGAGATGTGCCCATTCTAACCCACATTGGTGAAGTTGCATAGATAATGCATGATTCTAGAAGTAAGGAGGAGAAAAGGAAAGCACTACTGGATGCTTTCCACCTCCTGTTAGAAGTTGTAGTAGTAGTAGGACAACCATAGTTGCCTTGACTACCACACGTGCATGAAGCCAATAAAGGTTCCTCAAAACCTTAGGAGCCACCACCACCTGGGACTATTTGATCCTCTTCACCAAACTTCATGCCATCAAGGAATATGCTATTCAGTTTTAAAGAGTCATGTCATGGTGTTCAATTTTGTGTTATGAAAACCACCATTTTTGTAATGTGTTGATTCATACACTTAGGCACTCTATTTTTGTTAAGTCAGTTTATTTTGTTTGTGAAAGGTTAGTCAATAATCCCATACCTTACGAATTTTGTAAAAGAAATTGAGAACAAGTTTTCATTCAGTCATTGGGATATGATGAGTCATAGTTTTGTTGGCTGCGTTAACAAGGCTTCGTCAATGAGGCCCCATCGATGCATTGTATCATGCATTGATGAGGCCTCATCGATGCAATGTCTGCTTTTTACCTATAAATACACATCTACCAGCCACATTTATGGCAATGAGATTTTAGTAGTAGTGAAGCTGTTGCTATTTGTTCGAGTCATTGAGTATACGTATCTTTATTTGAGCATTGTTGTACCTAAGCATGATAGTGTGTGTGGAAATAAAGACGAGCTTTCTGATAAACCTTGTAACATTTTGGATAGATTAAATATTTCATTTACGCATTTAATGTTTTTAATTATTTATTAAATGTTTATTAGTAATTAAGCTAATGAAGTAATTAGGCAAGATAAGCTAGATAGATTAAACACATAAGTACAACCACTTCAAGCGTAACATGTATTCTCTTGGTAATCCTAGCAGCGTTATTGCTTGGTATGCCTAGGAGCATAGCACTTGGTAACCCAACACTGGATACATGGATTTAGGACATGTGTGAAAAGTCGAACCAGATGCTTATGTTAGGAGTACTTAGATACTAGTAAATTAGTTAAATTAAATTAGTTAATCCAATTACTTTATCTCTATTTAAACATCAAACCCATAAAAAATCAAACTATAAAAATCATATGCCTAAGCTACACTTAACCATACCATGTGCTTCACAAGTGTAATTGGGAAGACAACGAATGATTCTAGGTCAAGGTTCACTACCTAGAATACTAGTGAACTAAAAACTATAAAGCCTGCAAAATTCAATTGGATCACGTATAAATGCTTGTGATTTGTATGGTTGTGTGTAGGGGTACCTCACCACTCATCACCATGAAGAAAAAGAAAGAAGAAGAAGAAAAAACAAAAGCAAACACACAAGAAAACCAAAAAACAAACAACAAGAATTCAAAGCAATCTCTTAGACATAATAATGGGCTATAAGAACTAGTTATGGGACTAGAAAGACATGTTACCCATGTCTAAAGGCACCCCTCTAACTAAGGCCCTTCCTTCCTTCCTTCATCTCTTTTCTTTTCTTTTTGGAGTGATGCTCATTCTCTATGATTGTTATGGATTCATGATGGTAGGCAAGAAGGGGTACATCAATGAGAGGTAATTGTTAATAATATGGTCTTGATCTGAGGCTTTGATGGATAGGTATGGTGGTCATTTTAATCACAAATGACATAAGAACTTATTGCAAACATGGTCAAGTACCTCATGTCTCAATCTCTACAATCCCTTCTCATTCCATTATTCACCTCAATAATGTATGTCATGGACATAATGGTTTTGTGTAGTATAGTACAAGATCCTAACCAAGGTGTTTGTGTGTTGTTTAGAATAAAGGCATGGTATACATTTAACTTCTAAGGTACCCATGGACATCTATAAAAGTGGTTATCCAAGGGCATTATGGTAGAAGCCTGCTTTGGGGAGGATCCACTTGCATGACTTTTGTTGATCATGGCTTTGAACTAAAGCATCACATCTTTGAGGACATCGTGGAAAATTTCTCAAACTTTATGCATCATTTTTATACTACTTCTCATCAATTTTGATTAATCATTACTACTTTTATATTGAAATATCCTTCAAATTCAATATTTCATGGTCATCTTATGAACTGAACCTTTCATTTTAGTTGTTTAAAAAATTATGAGCTTCCAAAGTTAAGCTCATTCATCATGGGGATTAAGGATGTAATTTTTGAAATTTTTTCTAACAACCCATTTTCAAAAATTATGGTAGCTATTAGTAACAATAATCAAAATGAATTGAACAACTTGATGATTTTAGTTACCTTAGAGCCTTGGGAAACATTATTATGACATTACCTCAAGCTTAAATACTACTTTTTTCTTTTTTCTTTTTGAGCTCAGGATTCAAGAAGGTTTAATCATTAAGATAAAATCATCAAAAGTAATATTAATCCTTTAGTGATTTCAAATGACTCCAAACAAAATACCTAAGGTTAAAGGCCTTTTACACAATAAAGAAAAGAGTCCAAGAGGAGGATAAAGGAGGATATTTCCATGGACAAATGGGAGCACATATAAGAATTAAAGCTTGAACATTACATGAATGTTGGACCCATGAGATCATGAGGAGAAATTTTATTCCATCCTTCAAAAACATTCTACATAAAAAGAGAAACACCAACATAATAATCAAGGTTGAAAAGTTTGCCACCACTAGTCATAACAAGAAGATTCATCTTTAGTGGATTTTTGAAGACCTCTACAATCTTATAAAATTTAATTTATGTCCAGTCTTTTTACATTTTGTAATACATCCACTCGAATAAATTTTGTAATGCAACACTTCAATTTTGTAATGGTAGCCAATCTGGTCTCTCGGTTACCCCATAATTTTTATAATGGAATTTCATCCATTTATATATAAATTAGGGATGAGTCAATCGTGGGGGTATGATGAGACCTAATATGTCAAGTAGTTGTGTTTTTTGGACATGATGAAGCATCATTTTGTCAAGTGTATTAGTCGACTAAGATATCATAGATGCTATGTTGCATCTATGTTGTAGCATCCATGTCAGTGTGTCTTAGTTGGTTGCTACATCGTAAATGCTATATCACATCTACTATATTGTAGATGTTATATCACATCTTCTATAACTTAGTTTTGTCAATGCATCCTTGTCAATGCAACCTAATGCATTAACACATTCCCGTTAACGCAATGCCTATATTTACCTATAAATATGTGAGAACCTACAATGTATTTGATACCATTTGGTCAATAGTGTAGCTGAAATCTTGTAATTTATTTGAAATAGTGTAGCATTTGATTATCCTTGTGATCCTAAACAAGTCACTCATGGCCAAGTCTTGATCATAGCCTCACTACTAACATCCTCAATAACTGAGGTACATGTATCATCAAAAGGATAGGTCTTAAGTATGCCTCATTGCAACTCCACTACATTCAACTACTCAGTACTATGGTCTCAACTTAATCCATAGCCTCACATGAACTTACAAATCAAAATCTAGGGTAGGAAATTGATCCAAAAACCCTTGTTCCCATGGAGTAGGTCCCACTAAATAACACTCCATTGCTACATGCAAAGAGGGGCATCTAAAAGATTTGCAACTCCCACTACCAATTGAACAAAATCAGTCCCATAAAATTATTATTCTATTCCAAAAATTCAAAATATTTCCAAAATAGCAAAAAATCCACAAAAGCCCAAATTCCACAAAATTCTTGCAAAATCATGTTTATATCATAAGCTTATCATAAAATATCCAAAAAGTAGGTTGGACAATGTTTCCACAATTCCAGAATTTCATCCAAAGATAGAAAAGAGGTTTGTATAGGATTAAAATATTATTTCTCATAACAACAAACCCAAAATGATGAAAAAAATTTAGCATAATTTTGGCATAATAATCAAAATTGTAAAAGAACATCAGAAGATCAAAAAGTAGAGAGGAAAAATAGAAAATCCATAACAATATAGGATAACCACATAAAAATAAATATAAAATGATCTTTCTTATTATAAGATCCATAACAAAATAGGGTAATCACATGAAAAGGAAACTAAACCAATCTTTCTTACTTTTGTTGGTAGAGCATCTAGAATCTTCTTAACATCTTCCTTTTCTACCTAATAATATTATTTTTTTTTTACTTGTCATACCTGAAACCCTTCTACAAATTATGATGAGATGTATTTAAGGCCACAACCTATTTATAAAAATAACATGCTAAAATCAGCTTCAAAATGAAGAAGAAAGTGCAAAAAATCCAAGGTGATAAAAAAAATATAATATATATATGTTATATCACTTATATACTTTGCTTTTTCCTTTTCCCTTTTTACATGTGCACATGGTTTTTACAACCAATGTTGATTTTTAATCTTTATTTTTAAATTAATTATTTTTCATTTTTATTTTAATAAATCTATTTCTCATTTTTTTCTTTTCACTATTACCCTTGCACTCAAACACTTGTAACATGTACATTGAGACTCCAAATCAAATTTTGTTTGAACCTAGGAAGTCCTGATCAAGTGCTTTGCCTAATTGTATGCTAAAATCTCATTTAGGATTCACTTATCATAGTCACCCAGTTCAAATTCTAAAACTTTATGGTATTTTAAGCAAACTAGAAGATGTGATACCTCAAAAACTGTAACTCCAATTCTAATAAACTAAGAGTTAAAACTAATGTTTTTGAATGTCCCAAACACATTGGTAAGGTTAGATTTTGGGTAGGACATCATCCTAAGCTACGTCTTTAACAAATATAATTTATGAAATATTTTATTATAATTAAAAATAAACTTTAATTCCTAATTGAATGATAAAAGGTAACAAGGGATACGATTTGGGTAGAGTGAGGGTTCAAAATTGCTAGAGAGTATTATATAATTACATATGCATAATAAAAAATAAATGTGCATAATAAAGATTAAATATTTATATTTGAATATACATAAAGAATAAAATATGCATGGCCAAATACATGTAAAGGCATAATAACTGATAAAAATAAAAACTTCCTAGGGTGATTGGATTTCAACATTTAATCATAAAATATTCAGAAGATTTATGACTAGGCTTCAATAGTAGTAAAATAAACGATACAAAATTTTAACAAAATATCATAATGAGCATATTGGATTCACTTATGTAGGAAATTAGCAACAACAATAACAATAATAACAATAAGTTAATCTATTGAAACACATCTAATAGCATTAAAGAATTAATCATATACATTAAATTAAATAATTAAATTTATGCAAATTTCTAGGTTATGATAAGTAACCTCCTTAACCTTTGTGACTTCATGATGCACTTCCATGAAACAATCCTTTCATAGTTAGGCTTTCATAGGTTGGTGAGACCTAAACATTGTGTCAACCACTTTGGAGTCACTAGTCATTACTTCTAATCTAACTTTTATTATTCCTATCATGAGCATTGATGGAATTGATTGATCATGTAGTAACACAATATTTCCTTACATGTTCCTTCATCGCAAATGATCATATTGGTGGAGGATAAAAGTGAAATTCATATAATAAGGGATTTGAATGTAAGTAGACCACTTTAATTTATTGGGGCAAATCATCTTGATTGTTTACTCTCCTATTGCATCTCCATGTGGAATCGTCAACAAGTGAAAATTAACACTATGAGAAGAAAACATCTTTTAATTACTTAAGTGTGTTTGATTAGAATAAAATAATATTTTTTTATATAATAAATCATTAGGGCTCTAACACCAATCCTTATATGATTATAGTTATTTAAATCACTAGCACTAGTCCTCAACAATAGTACCAATGATGAGCAATAGAGTAGACCATGTGCCTAACCATATAGATCGCAAGTGTTTACATTCAACCTAGTCAAATTCCATGGACTAAACTAGTGTGGGTACCTAAATAGCTAGGTGATTGATTGTGGGTCAATGTTTTCCCATTCACACTTGTGTGGGTTAAGTTGTATGATTAAGGATGACTAAAGCATATGATGTTGATGTTAAAGCACCTATGTCTAAAATATTATTAAACAATTAAAAAATTAAAAATCTAAATCATCTAAGATAAGTGTGAAGAATAAATCTAGTCTAAACTTAACATTGAACATCAATTCCCACCATACTATACACATTTTGAACTTACGCTAATGCTACTGGGTAACCAAGTGCTCATTACTAGGTTACCAAGTGATCCATGTTAGCTAGCTAGAGAGCAAAGATTGGAAATATAGAACCTATATAAAAAGATACTGTAAATATAGAAGTTGTACACCACACAATACCTACTAAAAAGGTATTCAAGGTATTTCGTATTCCATTTTGAAAATATATATAATTAATATGTATATACAATAACTTAAAAAAAACAAGAATGAACATTATCTAAAATGACAAATAGTAATTTTTAGAAGATGGATATAAAGCATCAAAATCCAAATTTCAATCATTAAATGATATTTTGCAAAATATTACTGGAAATACATAAGCTATACAAAAAGATACTACAGATATAGAAGTTGTATAGCACACAGCACCTACTAAAAAGGTATTCAAGGTATTCCATATTGAACATTTGTATAATCAATCTGTATATACACTAACGTTTTTTATTTCTTAAATACAACAACCAACATTATCTAAGCTAATAGAAATCAAACATTAAGAACTAGCTCTAGTACATAAGGTAATTTGAAATACCAATATTTGAAATTTTTTAGCATTTTTTCCAATTGATATGAAAATGTCAAAAATTTATTTTCCTATTTCCTCTTTATATTAATCTAATCATGTTTTTATATATGATAGAAAGTGAATGTATCAACTCCAAGAGTGCAAAAACATCATTTGAACAAAAAATTAATGATACAATAGAGTGAAAATGATAACCATGTAGCCTTCACTAAGAAAGAGGTAAATATAAGTTACATTATTTCATTTTGATAAATTCTTAAACAAAGCAATACAATAATATTTTCATGATAAAAAAGACTAATCATTGATGATAAATCGTGATTCATCTGGCTACGATATGAGATAGGTGATATCGTGACTCCTGTGTGGGCCTATAAATACTCACGTAGGTGCATGAGAGGAGTCAAGTTTTTAGATAGAAGTTAGTTAGTCTTAGTTAGTTCTTAGTTTTCATTTCTAGTTCTTCTCAACCCTTTCCCCTAGTGCATGCCCACAATGTGATGATTGTAATTGTACAGCATCCTTTATTCGAGTGTGAAGTACTTGGACACGCACATGACTGGAAATAAAGATCGAGATTACCTCATCATTGTAGCATTCACTTAGTTTAATTACTTAATTATTATTGTTATTAAACGCAGAATGAGTATGACTTAATGACGAGCATCTACGTGTGACTACTTGGTATCCTAGTAGTGTACTTAGGCCATGCGCTTGGTAATCCTAGTGGTAGTCATGCATGAGGCCTAAGATGTGTACGGATGATTAAGGAACGAATGCTCATCACACTTAGGCTAGCTTAGATTCTCTTCCCCTATCTCCTATTAGCTTAGACCCTCTCTCCCTTTCCCCTTAGCCTAATTAAAGTTACTTTCCATTGCCTCCAGGAGTAGCATTAGTTTAGGAACATCTCATACACCTCACTCTAGACTAAACCATACATGACAAAGCATATACTAGTCCAAGTGGGAAGATAGCAAACTGTGATCAACAAGTAACTATCTAGATACCATAGTTAGATCATCTACAAAGTTCAACTGGATCGTGCGTGAAATGCTAGTATTCATATGGTTGAGTGTAGGGGTACCTCGCCACTCCTCACTAGTGCCGTTGCTAGAGACAGTGTTAGTTATTTAGATTAGTTACATCATACAAGATCGCGGTAACAAAGTATTAATGATATATCTTCAGAAAAATAATAATAATAATTACAATTAAATCACACACAAATTTACAACCATGTCTTTCTCACAAGACTATGATAATGCAACAACTAGTAAGACAATTTATTGGAGAACCAACGAATTATATAATGATGAAGATGAAGTTTGGAGTATCCAATCTGATGTAGGGGTCTCCTATGAACATAAATGCAAACAACATCATTCCAACTCACAAATGCATAACATACCTAGTGATGATGAAACCCTACTGGCCACTACAAGCCTAACAGAAATACAAGAGTCTATTTGAATATCCCGTAGGCAACGTAAGGAAAGCTGTCTACCCAGGCTTGACTTAAACAACTTTTCTAAGTTTTTAGGAGGATATGATTTATATCGACAACAACATTTATGAGCCTTCTATGATGCTTATGTATGGAATAACATTGATAATGGATGGAAAAAAATTAAGCTCTTTCCTATGACACTCGTTGGCCATGTAAAAGTATGGTGTAGGTCCTTAAAACTAAAATAAATCCAACATTGGCCAACAATGGTAGAACTATTTAATAAAAGATATCAAACCTATGCGAGAGTGTCAGTCTTGAGGAGACAAATCCAAGAGTGGAAACAAGTGCAACATGAACCCTTGGACATGGCCTGAGAAAGACATTATGCACTGTTAAACAACTACCCAGGCCATGGGTTCTTCAAGGAAAGGCTAATGTACCATATCATAGATGGGCTCTGTAATGAAACAAGGGAGACCCTAGGGATGTATGCCCGAGGTCAACTATATGAACTATGAACCCATCAATTCCAAGAGCTTATCAAGTAGGTAGCAAAAGAAGAAGGAGAAATGGCTAAATGGGAGAATGTTGAAAAATCTCAACAGGCCCAAAAACTTAAATCAACAAGGATCCATGATAATGAAGAGGAGAAATCAACTCACCTCAAGGAGGTGGAACCATCTTTTCCAACACTACAATCATTGGATGAAATTGAGGCAAAGATCAATAAGATGATGGAATGGATGCATAAAAAATGCGGAGAATATGCCAACATTATTGGAGGTAGAGTCATGACAAACCAAGAAATAGGATAAAACATCCTTAGACAATCAGACAGAAGGGTAGAAGAGAATAAGAGCTCAACTACCAATCATATGTATCAATGCAACATTTTCCTGTACAATCATCCCAAGGGCTAATGCCCAATCTTGTCACATTTACAAGAGCATTGGGGAAGGGTGTTATACCCAGAGTTTATACAAAGATACTGTGTTCAATCACAGTGGAAACAATCCCAGTCATGGGGGAGGCCATCCCCAAACTGGTTATACTCTTCATACCATTTGAACCTAACTGCATATCAAGTCCAACATCTTGTTTCCCCAACCTGGTCAACAGCCTCTATCTCATCACATTATTATCATTCTCCTCAATACTATCAACCCATATCCTTGCCAATAGGACCACCACCTTGGGTACCTTACACTTCTCCTCAATTTCAAAATTCTCATCCTTCACCTCCTTCCACATCATCACCAATTGTTCCTGAAGGGTTTCCACAACCACATCATCACCAATTGTGCCTGAAGGGTTTCCACGACCACATCAACACAAATGTTACTTGTGCTTCTACTGTCAATAGTATGGGAACCTTTTACAACATCGAAGGTGTCCCTTATTTAGACATGACCATAAGAAGGAACAACATAGTTCCAAGACCACTACATCTTCCAACAAAGCACAAGTCCAACATTGTGGTGCATCTCTCTTTGCAAACCCAATGCCTTGTTTCATCTCATCAAGGCCACCAATTAACACTCCAACAACTATACGACCCAATGAATATAACCATGATGGGAGACATCATGATCCTTGCATACCACCTTATGGTCACAGGTGCCATAGTGGTTCAACCACTCATCAATTGACTACATCTTATAAATTGCCCCACTATGCTTACTATAATCAAGTGAGTGAACCCCACTCGGGGTACGTTCCAACCACCACATCAAAAGATACCTAGTGGTTCGAATATGACTGGATCCCAATACATCCAACATGTAAGGATCCAAAATTTTCATTTATTAATCCTTGCTATGCTCAACCATTTAGTTATGGGGGGTATCCTCCATTTTAATAAGCAGGACTAATAAATATTTTTCATTTTCTTAAGTTTTACAATTTTTTGTTTTCCAGTTTTTCATTTTTAAATTTACTGTTTTATCTTTTTGTATTTTCATCTTTTTTATCTTTTTATAAGTAATCTCATCTATGGATAAAACACTCATGTGACTCGTTGGTTGAGGCCTTGTTCTATGTTATAAAGTCTCAGGTGACTAATTATTTGGACAGCGAGCCCACAACATCAACCCACCCATTCTATGAATAAGAGGTTCTACTCTAGGTACAATGATATTCCTAAACATTAAAACTTAAAGTAATTTTATGTTCATCATGCCTAGAACGAAGAAGGATGGACCAAGAAGAAATGGTTAGGTTGTGACATCAAGGGAACTTGTGGATTCTCTTTGGTGACATTTGTAGGAGTATCATGTAGCTTGGTTGTACTAAGATCCTTGTAAATCTAATGAAAAATGGAAGTAAGAGTAATCAAAAGGCACTCAACCAAAGAAAAAAAATAATACTATTCTTGGGGATCCCACTAGAAAGACATGCACCCATGCCTAAAGGTAGGTGGCTTCTCTAGATAAAGAAATACTTTGAAAAAAAATGAGTGCTACAAAGAAAAATCACTCCTCCCTTGAACAAAACACCAAGTGATTGTATGCCTTGCTATCATGGTGCTCTTATGGTTGTCCATCATGGGAAGAAGCAATGCGATGTCATTGATCGGAGGAATGGACTTGGTCTTGATTTTGGAGTGATGGGTTAATGACACACTAATCATGCCTTACACATAGGATTCATTCTGCCCTAGGTTAGTTACCTCATGTCCCAATTTTTGCAATCCCTTCTACGATTCACCTCATCCTGCTATTCATGTAATTGTGACTTGTGTCTTGGGTAGCATGGAACTTATATCTCATCGCAGTGGTATTTACATGTGTGTGTGTTTTGTGGAATTAGTATGGATTACATTTCACTCTTTTTGTGCCTACGAACATTTTAAGGTGAGGTTACGCAAGGGCATTATAGGTTGGAACCTACTTTGAGGAGGATCCACTTGCATGACTTTTGTAATTTGTACTTGTTGCTCACCCTCACATTATTTTATACCCTTCAAGTATTGCATCACCAATGATATTCTTTCCTCATCATCATCCTTCCAGTTCAAACATTCCTATGTACTAACACATGCCCTTTTTTCCTCATACTCTTCATGACCTTCATTACTGGATTTTACACCATGATACTTTTTTGGTGCCATCAAACCTGATTAACATTACCTTGGAGCCTTCACATTGACCTAAAGTCCTTAGTTTACACCGCAGAATTTAAAAAATTTATCAATTATTTCAAATACCCTATTTTTTTTAGGTCGTGATATTAGGTCCCCGATATCGTGCCTGACACTATATCAAGGCCATGCTATCATGTACACGATATTGCATTCTTTCAACCTATATATATGGGCCCCCCATAAACATCAATATCATTTACAACTGTTCACGTGGGGGAGTTTTTCAAGTTTTCTTCTACAACTTACAACCTATGCACCTCTTGATCTACCAACCATAACTCGCTCGCTAGTGCTCTGATTTGCATTTTGTTCAAACTTATCTAAACCTGGAGTGTTCAACTTAGTTGTGGGGGAGGGGTACACTCTAAATTGTGCATAAATTTTTTGAAATTCATCATCACCCAAAGGACACTATCAAGGGTAATTAGTTATAAAAATAATAAACATGTGCCAAAAACAATGTCATCTCCTTATCTATATCGAGAAATTAAACTTTGAAACCACCTAAGCAAAGTGGGCCAAATATTAAAACCTTTTGGGGACATTTCCATAAAATTTCTAACTTTAAAAAAAATTCATTAAGGTAAGGAGTAAGGTATAACTTAACTTTTGCAAGAAACCTTACTAATGATTGGTCCCATGTGATTGCAGATGGTCCTAAAGCGTGGACAATAAGAAGGTCCTTCTCAAGGTGTGTCTAAGCAACCTGGGAGAGGTAGAGCACAAGTGTCTGTTGAACAATGTGTAGAGTAGGAGGCGTAATCATTCAGTATCCATCAAGAGACTCTTGCTACTATACAATTAGGATAGGCAGAAGGTGGAGCTACTGCAATGCCTGAATAGGGACAACATCTCACATTGTCCCTGGAGTGTCTTCAAGCCATCCATGAAAGGTCCACATTAGTTGCAGTGATCATGGAATTGAACTTTGGACATTAGCCGCAAAAGTGATTACAAAACACATTAAAGAATCCTTCAACATCCCTATTGTGCCACCGGTAGACTTCATAAGAGCACATGATGCTCAAACATTGGTTGGTCCCTCGATGACTCTTGTGAAGCATGAGGATGTGCTTGATCAGTTGCTGCAAACAGGACAAGTAATGATGTCCTTATTTAACATCCCACAAGATGTCATAGTAGCATAATCAGACCTCATCTTTACCAAGAAAAAGTTGTTCATGGCAAAGATTAGGGCCGAGCACGCAAAAGCAAAGTTAGAAAAACTCCAAGAGAGGCTCGTAACCCTACAAGCTACACAGTAGGACCCCTCTTAGTTTGTTCCCACAAACCAACTAGACACCTTTAGGACCGAGCAAATCAATAAATTATTGACAGACAATAAAAGTATGGCGGAGGAGAAAGAGAAGGCCAACTGGGATGCCTCCAAGGCATAAGCGCAAACCTACGCGCACGTCAAGGCACTCAGAGCCTTACAAAAGGAGAATAAACAACTTGTTTCTGAAAATCTTTGGTTGACCACTGTGGAGAAACAAAAGAATGTTCTCGAAGAAAAATTTGAATAGCTATGAGAACAATTGATCAAGGTCAATCAAGATATGAACCATTTGGCCAAAGAAAATCAAACCCTTTCGAGGCCAAGCAGCATGAAAAGTTAAAGGAGAATTTTCAAGACTAGGTGAGGATGTATAAGAAAATCATTGAGAAGGATATCCATATGGCCAAGGCCTACATCAAATCTTGTAGTGCTCAACACACTGATTTGTGGGTCATATTGGAAACATATGCATTTTCCCACCAGGCCGAACTTAAAAGCTGGGACCTATAGATTCAGGATCTCACAGAGTACATAGAATTGGCAAACCTGCAATATGCCAATTTAGCCATGTTAATAGTAGGACACCCAAGGACAGAGTTTAGGGGTACGTAGCTACCACCTATGCCTAATATGAAGCAGAATTTGCAAAGAATAAGAAAACATTGCAGAGACTAGAAGTTGCAAATTCTGAACTAGAGGTGGTTAAAGCAAGCTACCAAGGACAAAAAGATGTCATAGGGGACTTGCCTCAATGGCTTACATATTTTTAGGAGTATAGGGATAAAGCCAGAGCCTACGAGGAGGAACGGTGGTTGTTTGCGGCCTGGTACGTCAAAGCAAATAAAATGTTTATGCAACTACTGTGCCCATGGGAGGTGCTGACTCCATCAAACATCAAAACATCAGCATGGATGGCATAGGATCCCAGAACAGAAGAGGAAAAGCTCTAGGCACTACTTCAACGTCATCAAATTCCAACACCTAGAACAAAAGACAAAGGGAAGCAACCCATGGAGGAGCCACCACCACCTAGAACCACATGAGCCAAATAAAGTTTATAATTTTGCAATTGTGCAATTTTGTAATTTTGTGTTGTGTCCCAATTTTTTTCTATCAAGTTCTCCACTAAGGCATGAATAAATTTCCCATTAGTCAATAATCCCATACCTATCCACTATGTAATCAATGGAGCTTGTTCTCATTTTGACTCAAGGATGAGTTTTCATTTAGTCATAGGGGTATGATGAATCGTGATTCATTTGGCTGCGACATCGAACCCTCAATATTGGATCCACAATATTGGGTACAAGATATCGCAACCCAAGTAACAATATCGAATACACGATATCGTGACTCCTTTGCAGGCCTATAAATACTCATGTAGGTGCACGAGAAGAGTCAAGTTTTTAGATAGAAGTTAGTCAGTCTTAGTTAGCTCTTAGTTTTCATTTCTAGTTCTTCTCAACCCTTTCCCCCAGTGCATGCCTGCAATGTGATGATTGTAATTGTACAACATCCTTTATTCGAGTGTGACGTACTTGGACACGCACATGACAAGAAATAAAGATCAAGATTACTTCATCATTGTAGCATTCACTTAGTTTAATTACTTAATTATTATTGTTATTAAATGAAAAATGAGTACTACTTAATCACGAGCATCTACGAGTGACTACTTGGTATCCCAATAGCGTACTTAGGCCATGCACTTGGTAATCCCAGTGGTAGTCGCGCACAAGGCCTAAGATGTGTACAGATGATTAAGGAATAGATGCTCATCACACTTAGGCTAGCTTAGATTCTCTCCCCCTATCTCCCATTAGCTTAGACTCTCTCTCCCTTTCCTATTAGCCTAATTAAAGTTACTTTCCATTGCCTCCAAGAGTAGCATTAGTGTAGGAACATATCATACACCTCACTCTAGACTAAACCATACGTGATAAAGCATATATTAGTCCAAGTGGAAAGATAGAGAACTACGATCAACTAGTAACTATCTAGATACCACAGCTAGCCCATCTACGAAGTTCGACCAAATCATGCGTGAAACGCTCATATTCATATGGTTGAGTGTAGGGGTACCTTGCCACTCATCAATCGATAACATTGGCTCCTACAAGTGTTGCAGCATTTAGCATATCTTGTCAAAGGATACACAATGCGTTACAAATTCTAATAGAAAACATTATAGAACTTAAAGGACAAAATATCATCAAGGTTCAAGAACAACTATGAAATAAAAAACACATACTTTTTGGTGAAATCAGTTTTGTAGAAGGAAAACTTTTCAAAATCATCGATGTAATGCTATAATAAATTTTTCCAAAACATTAAATACTATTCATTCAAAAACAATTTACATTATAATACTTAAATGAACATCATTATTGTAATTCAAGTATTGAAAATAAATAAATTGATTTTAAAGGATCCTTTTGGAGAAAGATCTGCCATTTTTCTAGGTGATCTTGCATAATAGGAAGGAAAGACTAAACCACAAAAATAGCTACTGAAAAAAGCTAGCAAGAAAAATCAAGAACATCTACAACAAACCACTATATCTAGAAATTACCAAACAAAAGACTAAGATAGCATGAACAAAAATTTTGTAGAAAAAAACAATGAAAGCAATTATAGAGAAGAGGCAAAAGAGAAACAGAAAAGAAGAGAGGCTTTTATACATTACTATGGAACACTAAACATTCCTCATGCCATTCTGATCAAAAATCACCTATATTAATCAACACAAATAGTTCTATATCCAAACTTCTAGAATTACAAACTAAGAAACTACTAAATTCAACAAATAACCTACCAAGAAAAAGCACAACAATATATATCCATTATAACAACACTAACATAATACCCATATATTAATTCCTAAACATACAATGTATGTGCCCTTTAAGAAACTATTCTACAATTCTGTCTATAAATAATAAAACAAATTAACACTACATACACTCTCATAACAAAAACAATATATAACTCACAACCCCCAACCAATTTACTAAATTTAACAATAACCTATTGAAACAAAAGGAGGGATGGCTATTAAAACATTGCAATCATCATAATATAGTTATACTCCAAGACATATAGTCCAATTTTTCCTTTCTAACCTGGCATTCCCTATTAGAATTGAACACATGAGTTGAAGTTTCATTGTTAAAAAAACCCTATATTATATACCCAATTTTGCAAGAACAATATAATAGCAACACATATATCTTTAAACATACACTATATACACCCTCTAAATAATTATTCTACAAACCTCTCACACATTAAACAATTGCTGAATTGAATATACATATAAAAAACCAAGAAAAACTATCACTACAATATATACCTATTATAATAGCACCAAATAATACCCACATATAAAAGTCTAAGATAATGAGTTATTACCCTAGCAATAAGACACTTGATTTAGAAACTCCAAGTCATAGATTTGATTTCAATTAGAAATGTTGAATTATATGAAGCTTTAATTGTACTATATATTCATGTATTAGCTAGGACTAATGCATGAATAAAATCAATCACTTTGTACAAGGATAATGGCCCTTGAGATCCAACTTCAAAGATTTTACATGTCCATACCTAGCTCTTCTAGCTTCGATCCACATCAAGCAAGCATGTCAAAGGACTTTTTTTTTGAGTCACTACCCCTTGGTACTTCTTAGTTAGGTGGCTTGTATTGTATTATAGTCATGGTCTCTATATTTGTGCAACTATATTCCTCCACATTGATAATGTGATGTGTCTAGTCCCAATTTTGTATCTTGATTGTTAAAGTTATGGAACTAGCTTTACTCAGTCATGGGGAAATGATGAGTCATCTAGTGACATTTTGTATATCAATTTTAATCCTTGGACTTGAGAAGTATTTCACCCCCAATGTTTGTGATTTTTTCATGCATTTTTGAGGTTTCTACCTCCTAGGTTTGTATCTTAGCCTTCCATATCACACTTCCACATTTGATGTATGTTTTGAGCTTCCTAGGATGTTTCTAGCTTTATTCAAGAACCTTTCGACATGTGCATCTTAAGATGCACTAACTACCTATGTCAATGCACATCCTATATTAGCATAGGAGCACTAACACATCCTTTGGTACGTCTAGTTTACACCCATTACTCCCAAGTTGCTTTTGGTGTGTTTTGAGTTGCCTAAGCTGCACTAATGGACATATGTTGATGCATGGGTGCTAGAAAACCTTTTTCATTGTGTTGTGAAAACTAAAAATACCCAAGATAAGCTTTCACATAACAAAATTCATTGATAACATTTTCATTTGGCTTTTAATGTGTGGTTTTATGTGTAGAGCTTTTCCTCCCTTGGGTAAGTTGATTTTCTTACTTCTTTGTCTTTTGTATTTTGAGTTGTTGCTTTCACAAGTGCAGCTAGAATCTATTAGAGTGCTACTTTGCTTATGTAGCCCAAAACCATTTGGTCAATGCAAATTGTAGTGTTTGCCTAATGAATAAAGCTCATGATTTTTCCTTATTCTACCATTGATGCCTTAAACATTAAAAGCACTAAAAATATTTATTTAATTTTTGTTTGATTAAGATGCAATGATTCAATCCCTATCTAAGGAGATCATAACTATATAACATAATGTTGGACAATAGAGGTTGTGACACAAGCCATGGTATTGTATTTTGCATGTGGTGTTACATTTGTGCCTAAGAGAAATTGTAACACAAGCATTGCACCTATTCCCAAAAGGGATTGTGAGGCATGTGTATTTATGTTTATTATATATAAATATAAAATTCATAAAAATTATAAAACATAAAATTATAAAGGTTCTCTCTATCTCCTACTATGGAAACATGGATTATAATCCACAAAATAAGTATAATAATATTTCTTGAATGTAATGATATGCATGAGTGTTCTTGGCAATCCTCTCAACATTGTCTTTGAAGCTTATTATCAGACTGCACTACATTTTGGATGATAAACCCTATTGGTCCAAAACCAAGAGGTACACTATCACTCAATATTTACTTTTGAAAAAGAAAGAAGATGTTCATGTATTAATTTGCTACTAATCACTCTTCAAAATGCACTATAAATCATTATTTTTCAAGTTGGAAGTAAGATACTAGAACCTTCACCATTTTCTACAATTTTTCCTTAAAGAAATACATTCTAACTATAAGCATTGCTAGAAAATAAAAGACATATTACACCTAGAGATACAAAATATTTCCAATAAGAGATATAAAATTTGATGAAAAAGCATCTAAAGATAAAGTAGAAGACATATTATTAGATACTACAAAGAAATTAGGATGTAAAAGTAGTTTATGATTCAGAAGAAGTTTTTTGATGAAGAATGTCTTCAAATAAGATTAACTCTTAAAAATTCCTATCATAAAAGATATTTAAGTAATGATTATATGAAATTGCTTCAATAATGAAAAAAGATAATTTCTAAAAGAGCTTCAAAACAATATAGTGAAAGTGATAAAACAAGATCCATGAAATTCTTAAAAAAATTTAACAATAAAGTTTCTCCAAGTAATGATATATCATTTATAAAGATACAAAGGTTCTAAAAAAAATTGTTTCATCATGAGACACATACCATAATAAGTTGTATGCTTCCTTATATTTTATAACTTATGTATGATGAAGTGGTAGTGGGAATTATGAAATTAGATTTTGGAAAAGTTATAAATGCAGAAGGATTATATGTTAAATTGTTAAAATGTAATGGAGAGGTAGTGTGAAAAGAGACTTAAAAAATGCTTAATGAAGCAGATCAAAACGGTTTGACTAGACAATGAATGATTAGTAAAGTTGTTGTGATTTTCAAAAAAATGAGAAAAATCATATTTAAATAGTTACAAATTGATCATGATTAGTAACTTGTTTGCCAAAGTTTTGGTACCATTTTGGAGAAAAAATTGGGAATGTGAGCAAAAGGAAATAATTTACATCTTGTTTCATAAGCAAGATTCACAACAAAATGTTTCATACTAGATCATTTGGTTACACTTAGTTATTGCATTGAATAAGCAAAGCGAAAACAAGGCAAAAAAATTATTTTCTTTGTGAATTTTACCAAAGCATTTAACTTTGTTGTAAGAGAACAATTATAAAGTAGACTTATCAAACTTAAAGTTGATTTTGGTTTACTTAATGTTATCAAAAATTTATATAGACAAATAATTTTTGAATTAAAAGAGAAACAAATTATACAATATTTTCAGTTTTACTGTAATATAGGAGTAAAGCAAGGTTGTCATCTTTCACCAATTTTGTTTGGCATTTTTATTGATGAACTAGAAGAGTGAATTGTAAAAGGTACCTCCAAATCATGTTATTAAAGTGAAGCAATCATGTATACGACTTTTAATCTTTGCACGTTATGTAGTACTAATAGTGAATTCAAATTCAAAGTTAAAAACAATGTTGCATCAACTATAATAATTTTGTCAATGTATAAATATAAGGTATTTATTGAAAAATAAAAGTGCTAATTTGTGAAACTAGTAACAAATATTACACTATTCAACTAAATAATAAAAAACATGATATTGTGGATACTTATAGATATCTGAAAGTAGAATGCTCTGAAAATTATAAGTGGAAACACTATATATTAGGAGTTGCAAATGGATGGAAGGTCTTTTATACAATAAAGAATAAACGTACTAATCATAATATTTGAACATGAAGAATTCTAAAATATCTTTTTCAAACAACTTCCCACACTATAGTGCTTTAAAATGTGTGATGTGAGGCCCCAGTTTTGATCAAGAATCATAAAAAAGAATTGAAAAACTTAAAAAACTAGTTCTTGTTGGATAAATTCAAGGTAAAAACTTAAGTTATGTATGCAATAATTTTATTAGAAGCTAATTTGTTGCCATTGGAAGTTGAAGCAATGTATTACTTCTTAACTTTCTACTTGAGAAATAAAAATAGCAATAAGATCTTAGAAGTGATTATCCAAAAATCTCAACTTCTTATGGACATTATGTAATCTTGAATTGGACATGTATCTTCTGTAATTTGAATTCTAGACCTTTATATGGTGGAATCTGATCATTAAGTTTCTACTACAACTTTAATGGATAAGCTATATTTTATTTAAATCATGGTTTAAGAATATTTTGTATTTAATTAATTGAGATCTAAAATGAACTTATGATTTCTTATGCTCTATAATTTGATTTTGGTTGAAATTTTTATGTTGAAGTTACCAAGGTGTGACATTTGGTTACCTACTTTAAGACATACATTTGATGCTCCTAACATTCTTTGAGCTAGAAAGAAGGAAATTAATACTTGAAGCTATTTTATGAAAGTGATCTTATTTTCAATGTTTATTAATTCTATTTAGAATCAGTAAATCTATTCCCTCTCCTCAATCTAATAAATGCCTTACCCTATGTTTGAATTGCTTATCTTCAAAGCATCAATTATATTCTACACTTTTCTTATATTCTAAAAAGTTCTAAAAATTCCAATTAAATAACCCACTTTTTACAACCTATAAAAAAAACCCACACTGCAATCTAATCTCTCAATCTCTGCAAGGACCTCATAAAAAGGTTTGCTCATCTTGTTGAAGTAAATACATTTATTATTCATCCTATTATGTTAGGTGGATCCAGAGTTTGGGACCAGGCATTAGGCCTTGGTGCTAAAAACGGGAAAGATCTTTGAAAGAGTACAGAACTTTAGGCTCTTAAAACATAATAAAAGCGCATTTTCAATTTCATTAGTTATGTATAAACTAATTTCTATTCTGCAGTTTACAGTTTTTTCTTTTGAGCTTTTGAGCTTTTGTGTTTTCAAATTTTGGGGATGTCAAACGTCTCTGAGGACTTTTTAAAAATTTTGTTGAGATCTTTTAAGGTTATTTTATGATTTTCCGGCGTTTAAAAGGTGTTTGGCATGTTTTCGATGTCCAGGGATTTTGAAATTTCTTGAAACTGTCAGTCTGCTAGAGGATCTATGAAAACTTATCTGCAGGAACTCATATGGAAACTTGTCAAACTTAGCTGCAGGAGATCAGATAGATAAGTGCCTGTGTTCCATCCCAATTTGGCAACACAAAGCAAAGCTACTCACTAAATCTCCATATGGTGGAATGCTGCTTTCCACGGCAGTTGTGGAATTTGCCATGCAATTTTCATGTGAAAAGCAATGCAGTGATGGTTACTTGACCACCGTAATTATTGACGATGATTCTATGAAAGTCAGCAGAGCCCTCAAGTAGATTTGTACACATTGATGATTAATAATAATAATAAAGTGGATTACTTAAAAAAAGGATTACTACAAAGAAAAGATTACTAACAGCATCCGCTCTCGATAGTGTGAAATTCACTCCTGTAACATTGTAAAGGCATTTGCTGATCTGGCTATTGTGATTTCACCGGTAGGCAGTGACAGTGTTCCAAAAGGGATTCAGAAAAATTGCCTCCAAATTCTAAGCAGTTTGTTATCCAACTTGCACATAACTTTCTCATGCCTAGACCAGGGAAAAACATGGGTAACATTAAATACCGAGAGATTTATTTTAAACGTTTTTGATTTGCAAGTTTAAAAACTATCGTCGCAAAGTAGTTTGATGAAAGCTATTCAAATTTGGTGTTAAAACGTTGCTGCGCTGACTTCTAATTTTAGGTAGGATGATGAAAAAGCGCATTGCAATGGACTGCATCACTCTTGTCTTGTGGCGTGTGATATGGCTTTCATGTTTATGTGCCTCTGTTCACATTTGGTTTTCCACGGCTGAAAACAAAACTGTATTAATTATAAGTTGATAATGAATAGAAGTTTTTCTGTGGTTCCGTAGGTGGTGGTGGATTTGTGGATTATTTGTGGTTTACCTTCGTTAATCTTTAATTCTTTTTCTCAGTTGACATGTCGTCAATTATGGTAACACATCGGAATATCCTATTAACATTTTCAACAAAGGACATAGCATTGCAAATTTGGTTCAAGTATTTGCCAAATATTCATTTGTTTTGTCACTTGCAATGTAAAGTTTTATTTTAAAAAACAAAAACATTGCAGATAAGAAATGTTTAAAACACCAAAATAATGGATACTTTCCTTCACAGTTACATAGCATTGCATTAGGATTCAAGCTTATTTAATATTGAAATGTGACTATTAAAGAACATCCTTTGAAGAGTATTAAGTAGAATAGAAATGTACTGCAGTAAGTAGCACAGTAGCAGGGAAAATGCATCTCAGTGACAATACAGTGTTATTGTTGCCCCATAAGATAAACCAAATCCTAATCCAAAAGCTACTAATCATACATGGTCTTCTATCTTATCCCACCAATCCTTCGAAGGGTTGGGTTGCATGTTTTGCTTTTCTTTCACCTTATGACAATAATCATGGGGGAAAACTCTACATAAACAATCTTTTCCAGCAAATGCATTATCATCAAATGTAGTAAACTGGGTAGACCTGGGGATTTTACCACAGAGTTGATTATGGGAAACATTGAAAACTCCCAGTGATGTTAAGGAACTTAGTTGCTCTGCAATTGCACCAGTCCATTTGTTTGAACACAAATCAATTTGTTCTAACATAACCAACTTTCCTATGCCTTGAGGTATATGGCCACTGAGATCAGTTAAGTAGCCTTAGTTTACCCAGTTCTCCAATGCTCTCTGGAATTATTACATGACAAGTCTATGAGATTGTTATACGATATCATATATTGATTCATAAGTTCCAGCTCCTTTTGCCTAAAAATCATTTTCATGCTGTAACGAAAGTATTGCACCGGTGGGATAAACTCATAAAAGAGATACCTGACCCTGGATGTATCCTGCTGTCCTTTCAAACGTTGCCAAATCCCCTCAGTTTTTCCATATGTAACGGAATATGGCCAGAAAAATGGTTGCTAGATAGATCCAGCACCTGCAGTTCAGTCAAATTCACCATCCATTTTGGAATCTGTCCTTCCAGTTGATTATAACCTATATTTAGGGTCTGTTGATTATAACCTAAATTTAGGGTCTTGATCATTTTCATTTCTCTTAAATATTCTGGAAGAGTACAGGTTAACCTGTTTTTCCTAAAATCCAGCCATATCAGGTTTTTGCAACCAGACAAGGATTTGGATATGGAACCCAAAAATGCATTAAAAAATGCAGACATGATCCTTAATGAAGGTGGGAAGGTCAAAGATAGCTCTCCACTGAAACTATTATTGGAAACTATCAGGTATACAGCTGTGTATTATTTCTCAAACTCCTTGGAAGTTTTTCGGAGAGCCTGTTTCCGGACACATCTAAATAGCCCAGTTTGCTGCAATTGCAAAAACTCTGGGGAGATTTCAATCTGTTCCCAGATACATTTAAATATTGCAATCGGCTGAGGAAAGAATTGAACCGTTTAATCCAGTGCCATCGAAATCCAGAACAGATAACTCTTTCATGTCCACAATGCAATCTGGAATGTGGCCTCTTAGATTAGCATTCACTTGCACTTCAAATAATCCACTGAGGCGACACATCTCTGTGAGCAACACTCCCGTTGTTCTTGCTGCTGTTAACTTCTTGACAACAAGATTTCGGAGATTTCTCCTTGCAAGCCATCTCCCAACAAAACCAGTGATTCCACATTCTGCATGCATTTAAAGCACTTCGGTATGCAGCCCTTAAATTTGCCCCTCAAACCGATGGAGCGTTGCTAGCCCACACATTTCTCCTGGTGTAAGTGAAGAGAGACTGGATTCTTGAAGCTTTTGATTTGGGGAGGTATAGCTTCTGAAAGTATTCCACCTTCTAGATTCAGCGTTTGCAACTGCGGCAAGTTCCCAGATGCTGTGGAAAATTGCATGACGTAAGCACTTCCATTGTACGGAGACTCAGTAACGACAGGTGCTTCAAATCCCCAGATTGCATTGGAACACATCCAGCTATCCCATCTCCTACCAGGTACATCTCAGTCACCTTTGAAAAATTTCCGCACTCCCAAGGTATGTGTCCGTCCAGACTACTGGTACTCTACATGGATTCTATATCTCCGTCTCCAAGATATATTATCTGGAGATGGGAGAGACTTGACAGCCATGGCGGTACAGAGCCAGTCAGTGCATTTCCGTCCACTCCAGCAGCTCAAGCAACGAACAGTTCGTTAATGACAAGGGAATGGGACCATGGAATTCATTCCAGCTTAAAAAGAGTTCTTCCAGATGCTTCAATGCACTGATTCTTGTGGTAATTGCACCAGAAAGTTCATTTGCTGCTAATGTTACGCTCTGCAAAGCCGAACAATTCAATATGGAAAGAGGAATCTCCCCTTTTAATGGGTTAGAAAAGAGATTCAGCACTTGCAAGTACTGCATGTGACCAATGTTGGGAGGTATGGAACCTGCAATCAATCAGAAGAAGAAAAATACTAATCTTTTGACCAGTATTTATGCTTCTCAAGATTGAGACTTGTACAAGTGTGGAATTGTAAGGACTGGTTCATGGAGACTGAATCGCGTAGCCAATAAAAAAATTGGAGGGATTACAAAGAAATCATCATAAGCAAAATTATAATGCTATATCAATACTGCAATTAAAATTAAGAAAAAAAACTTTGTCGTTATTTCTGAGTAAGCATCTCTGGAGAATATATATATAACCTTCTTTGCAATAGGATATAAAACAAACAGAGATGTAAGTTGAAGCTGGATAGTGCATAAAACCCTAGAACTAGATTCTGAAACCTTCGCTATTATAGTTTTCTGGATGGCTATAGCAGATACAACCAAATACAGATAGTCCTAGAAGACCAAGCCAAGACAATGTTCACCAATCCTTGGGGAACGTTTGCATATAAAAAAATGTTATTTAGCTTGTGTAATGCTCCTGCCATGTTTCAATGCCTAGTTCTAAGCATATTCCAATAGCAGATATGGAATGGAGTGGAAGTCTTTATGGATGACTTCTCCACCTATGGAACAAGTTTTGATCAAGCCTTGAATCGATTAGAGCAAGAGCTAAAAAGATGCGTAGAAACCAATCTAAGGCTCAACTGGTAGAAAAGCCATTTAATGGTCCAAGAAGGCATAGTACTTGGGCATAAGGTTTCACATGCAAGAATAGAGGTAGACCCACATAAAATTAGGGTCATCCAAGGAATCACCCATCAACCGGAAACTATCAAAGACATTTGGTCATTCCTTGGACACACTGGCTACTATAGGAGATTCATTGAGAACTTCTCCAAGATTCCCAAATCGTTGGTAGAGCTAACAAAGAAGGACATACCTTTTGAGTGGACCAGGGAATGTGAACGAGCATTCCAAATCCTGAAACGAAAGCTAGTAAAAACTTCCATTCTACAAGCTCCTGACTGGTCCAGACCATTCCACATCATAACTAACACGTCTAATTATGCCTTAGGAGCCGTACTTACACAGTTAGATGACCAAAAAGACCCTTACTACCTCCACTGTGCAAGTAGAAGTATCGCCAGTGCACAACTTAACTACACAACTACAAAGAAAGAATTAATGGTTGTAGTGTTTGCACGGGATAAGTTTAGGCACTATGTGTTAGGTTACAAAGTGTTCATCCACACAGATCATAGTGCAATCTGATTCCTCATGAACAAGCCAATGGTTAGCCCTCGTATTATACGATGGTTGGTAATCCTACAAGAGTTCGATCTAACAATGATTGATCAAAAAGGCACCAAGAACGTAGTTGCAGATCATTTATCTCCGTTGTGCTAGGATAGCAAATGGGATGAATATGTAATCTCTGATCATTTTCCTGATGAAGCCCTCTTTGTTGGTGTAGTGAATAACCAACTACCCACGAAGACAAACTAGTATAGTTGCATTCTCACCTATCTCCTTTCTCAACAAACACCATACGAGCTGGACCTTAGGAAGAAACAACAGTTTCTTCATAGAGCCAAGTACTTCATGGAGATCAATGGACAACTTTACAAAGTGTGTCCTAATGGCTTGGTTCGATGGTGTGTGCCCAATGTAGACTAATTGAGAGTTCTCCAAGATGCTCATGAGGGCCCTTGTGGGGGTCATGATGTGGGGAGGCGAATAGCTATTAAGATCTTGCTTGCAGGATATTACTAGCCAACATTATTTCAGGATGCCCATCAATTTGTCTGATCTTTTGAGCACTGTCAATGTGATGGGGGAATGACTGCTAAAATGGAGGGTCCACAACAATGGATTCAACCATTAGAACCCTTCGACATTTGGTGAATAGACTTTATGGGGCCCATTACACCAATGTCCAATGGAAAAGCTTACATTGTAGTTGTCGTAGACTATTTAACAAAATGGGCTAAAGTAGCTATTGTTAAAGACTGCACATCATCTACAGTTGCACGATTTGTGCAACAACAAATCATAAATAGGTTTAGTGTGCCACGTGCACTTATTTCGGATAATGGAACACACTTCACAGGTGCAACTTTTCAAAAGTTAATGCAACGCTTAAGGGTTGAACATAAATTGACTACACCTTATCACCCCCAAGCTAACAGACAAGCTAAGGTCACCAATAAGGAGATCACTAAAATATTGACTAGGACAATTAGCAAGTATAGGCGAGATTGGAGCACTAAACTGAATGATGCTCTTTGGACATACCACTCCATCTAGATACTCCCTATAGGCTACTCTCCCTATGAGTTAGTGTATGGAAAGCTTCCAACGCTTCTGATTCAAACCAAGCTCCGTACACTATCAACGGCTTGTGACCTCCACCTCGACCTTGATTTAGCACAGAAACAAAGGCTGGCAACTTTAAATGTGCTAGACAAAAACTAATTTTCTGCCCTATCATCAAATGAGTTCCACAAGGCATATAACAAGCAACATCATGACTTGAATATTCAAAAGGTTAAGTATCAACCAGGAGATAAGGTTCTCTATTGGAACCCCACACATGTTGCACAACTCACAAAATTTCAAACACTATGGGAAGGACCTTACATTATTCATGCAACCTTTCCTTCAGGGGCCATGACCATATACAAACTTGAGAGCCCTGATAAGAGATTGTTAGTCAATGTGCAACAAACCAAACCCTTCCATGAATTTAGAATGACCAGTGCACATAATACCTCTAAGAGGGGATGACCCTGCTCACTATTTCAGATCTTCTCCTTCCAACTTAGTCATGGGGGAGATGGCCATCTTTGCTAACCATTCGAGGCCCTCAATTCCTTTTTAAGTTTTTGTTTTACACATTTTTGTTTTACAAATTTCTTTAATTTTTCTTCTTTTTGTTTTGCACCATCGTTTATACTTTCTCATTTCTTTGTGTGACTATTTTTTTTGTTTTTTTTTATTTTTGTTTGTTATTTTTGTTTTGTTAGATTCGTCACCTAATAAGTGCTCATGATGGTGGTATGAACTGTATTCTATTGATTGCTAATGTTTGGTTCTTACCTTTGAGTTATAATGTTGACACTAAGGTATGGTTCTTTTGATATAACAAGAAATGGGTCCACGTCGTCCATGCATCCATGAATTTCTATGGTCTCTCTTGTCTTGGAACTATACAATCCCCTTCTTTAATAATAAAACTATTAACAAATTAGTGACTGGGCATTTCTCAAACTAAGGAAGGACTCAAGGACTGAAAAGGGTGTGACTTCAAAGGAATTTGATGCATTTGTGCTGGCTATTCTCTTAGGTGCTTGGATGTTTTCTTCTTGAGTTTTCTTACCATTTCGACATTGCTCCATTATCACTCCATTATCGGGACGTTGAGCCAATAAAAATAAGTCTTTGCATGGTGTGGTTCTCATGCAAAAAAAAACACTAGGAATTCAAAGCACACCCCTTAGACAAAATAATCATCTGGGCTACAAGCACTGGTTATGAAACTAAATAGACATGTTCCCTCTAACTAAGGCCCTTTCTCGCTTCCTACTTCTCCCTTTCTCATTTTCCTCGGAATGGTGGTGACTCTTTGGTGGAAGCATTCTTGTTACTTCAAGTGGATGGATTGGCCAAGTGTATTAATACGAAGTCACTGGATGTGGATTGTTTGAGGCTGGATTTGGAATGAGATCTACTCAGTCACATTAACCATAAGTACATAAGGGGCTATACACCACCTTGTTCTTGGGACTCCATTTCATTCTCTTCTCCCCATCATTCTTTCTCCATTTTCCACTTCATTGCTGGTTGTATCAGTAGTCTATATTTTGGTTGATGCATTGTTTTCTCTTTGGTGAATTCTTGTGGTTAAGTCTTTAACTCTTGTTTCAAAATGACATTTCCAGAGCCTACGGACTCTTTGAATGTGGGTTTTTCATGGCATTAAGGGCATGAGCCTACTTTGGGAAGGACCCACTAGCATTCTTATTTGGTACATCAGTTAACTTCTTTCCCTTAAACATTTCTACAATCAACATTTTTTTTGTTTCATTTCCATCTCTAACATCCATTTTATCGGCGTTGCCATTGTTTCTTTTTCTCCATCTTTCTTATTCCTTATCTTTTTCCTTTCTATCGCTACCATACGATCGCTCTTAGTCATGGGGGCCTTGGTCCAATTTTTTCAATTTTTCCTAAACCCTACACCTTGGGCAGTCACCAGTGTTATCTCTCTAGAATCCGTATTGGCCATATCACGACTCAGTCAATGGACCTTACACTGAGGCAAGGTATCAACTGTATCGTGATTTACTTATCCTTGCTCATATGTGACTATGTTATGTGTGCAAATGGCAATCATACAGCAATGGACTAGACCTAGAGAAAACACTCAGGATCAACTGGTGCTAGAACGATTATGTAACGAATAAGATTGATGGTGCATCTATGGATGCACAATGGAAAGCACAATCTTGGCATCGGCAGCAACACGTCTTCTCTTTTCTTCTCTCTCTCTCTCTTCTCTCTCAGCTGCCAAATAAGGCTGGATGTCAATTGTGTATAGTATTCACTTTTGTAGTCATGAACACTAATGTTGCCATGTATTGTAATGTTGATCCGTTCACATGTCATCCCATTCACCATTAGTTGTCATTCAAGTCAATAATCCCATACCTTCCCAATATTTTGTAAGGAACTTGAGGACAAGTTTTCATTCAGTCATGGGGGTATGATGAATTGTGATATTGCATACACAATATCGCATACGCAATATCGTGTACGTGATATCACATCCACCATGTGATATCGCATCCTGCCTCATCTTCTATAAATAAGAGGCAATTCCCTTGGTTCCCATACATTAGATTTAGACCCTTAGCCAAACTCTTGCAGTTTTGTTATTCTAGAGTTAGAATTATTTCTACGTGCCCGCAGTAGGAGTCATAGAGTGAACAGATCTTTATTTGAGCAATTTGTACCTGAGCACAATTTTGTGTACAACAATAAAGACGAACTTTATGATAAACCTTGTAGCATATAGATTAAGCTAATTAGTAATTAATTATTATTTAATTCTTTTCTAGTTAATTAATATCTCTCTCAACCTTCAACTGCCTTAGTAAAATACACTCAGTACGACTGCTTCGAGCATGCGTGTAGCGCTTGGTAACCCAATAATGATTAGCATTTGGTAATCCCAGCAGCATTGCACTGGTTCAAGATGTGTACAACAAGTGGGAATGGATACTGGTGTTAGGGACATTTAGAGACTAGTTAATGTAAGTTAGCCACTTAGTTCTCTCTCCCTCTCCTTTATTAGCAGAAGACATAAAAAATACAAAAGCTATAAAAATCATATACCTCAAGCCTACTTAACCATACAACCATGACAATACAAGTAAGTTTGGGAAGACAACGATTGATTAACCCTGAGTGTTCCACTAAGGTGCATGAGCACTTGGTCCTTAGAGTTCAACTGGATCATGCGTGAAACGTTTGTATTCATATGGTTGAGTGTAGGGGTACCTTGCCACTCATCACTTGGCTTAGTGATTGGGGCTCTAAGTAGTGACCAAGATATGGATTTCAAAATGGGCTCAAGAATTTCATTGGGGACTGCATTCCATCTCTAAATGAATCTTTGGATAGGTTCAAGTGACTTCTACCTCACTTTCATAAGTCGGTCCAATGTTCTATCTATTTTTAAGTTATACTTAAATCTGTTGACACAGTAGGCAATCAAGTCATCAAGTGAGGAGATAGATCCTCTTGGCAATTTTCTATATCAATCCAAAGGTTTTCCTATTAAGGACATAGGAAAAATACACAATATTGTATAAGGCCATGCTTGCAACAAAAGGTACTTAGATCAAAAGATGACAAGATGTATGTTAGGGTCTCCTTCATCATTATATTTGGTGAAGTTTGGGATAGGCATGTCCATAGGTGATGAGACGCGATTAGCACAAGCCGTGATATCGCGGCCGCCGCGATATCGTGTCTTTCCCTGCGATATCGCGTACGCGATATCACAGTCCGTCGCTGTATCTATAAATAAGTGGTGGCACTCCCCTCATTTCAGAATTAGAGTTAGAAGTAGCGAAGCTCTGGCGGATTGATCACCCCAGAGATAGAATATTTTCCATGTGCCCGCAGTAGGAGTCCCCCAAGTGAACGGCTCTTTATTCGAGTAGCTTTGTACCTGAACGCAAGTTGTGTACGGCAATAAAGATGAACTTTGTGGATGAACCTTGCAGTACATGGATAGGTTTAATTAATGTTATTTATTGCTTTCCTAGTAACGCAGCATGAGTACGACTTGGTTACGAGCATTGACGAACGTGTACGGCTAGCCAAGGAATCAGCTACTCATCGCGATTAGATTCTCTCACCCTTGTCTCCTAGAACATGGGGTAAGTACGACTTGGCTACGAGCACCTACGGGTTTGTACAGCTAGTCAAGGAATTGGCTGCTTATCACACTTAGGCTAGTTAGGTGCCTCAGTACAACCACTTCGAGCATGTGCGTTACGTGTGGTAATCCCAGTAACGATTAGCGTTTGGTAGCCACAGTTGCACAGTTCAGGGTGTGTACGGTAAGTGGGAACGGATGCTAACGCTAGTTAATTTAGACTTAGATCCTTAGTTAGAGTTAGTTAGTTTCTTCAACCCTTCACCCTTTAGCATAGGAGATAAACCTAAAAAGACCAAAAAAATCATATACCTTGGACTTACTTAACTATGCACCGTGACAACAACGAGTAAGTTTGGAAAGACAACGAATGATTAACCCCAAGTGTTCCATGGGGCGTTAGGCATTTAGTCTGCGAAGTTCGACCGGATTGCGCATGCTATGCTTGTTTCACATGGTTGAGTGTAGGGGTACCTCGCCACTCATCATAGGCACCATTGCCGGGGACTGAGTGTTTGTACGCCTAATAGAACATAAGGGAAATCACTCACACCATTGTGAGCCTTAACGAACCTTTGGGTTAATTAGTTAAATAAGAACATATATAACGGTGAACAACACACCAATAAAATGGCTTCCTCTCATAAAGCTAACTCACCTAGGAATAACACAGAAGACAGTCAGCGACATATACATAACCAAGATCAGCCAGTGCCTCAACAATACAAGATGACATATACTCATCCCGATGAGTATATTCCTGACTTTACTTTTGTTCTCCATTAAGACGAACAACTGCGGTGGAGAGATCTGCAAGGTAACATTGTGTTACCCCCTGATCGATGAATCCCTAACATGCTCTTCCGTGCCTTGGCACATATTGGCATGCAAGAACTATTTGCTGAATATGTTGCGGATGATTTTAACACAAGCGATTATCATCCCACCGCTTTGCAACGTATGAGGGACAAAAGGCAGGAGAGCCAACACACATTATTGAAGGGCAAGGTCCCCCATGTCCTTAGTGAAATAGGAGACGAGGAACCCCTCATGACGGGTTTCTTAGAAAATGATGTTCCTCCTCCTCACAATGGTGAAGAGGTTAGGCATCAGAGCCTTCGATCAACTATACATGCTATGGGCTCTGATCCCCGTGAACACCAACTATTAACGACAGGAACAACCACTCACGCTAAGGATGGACACTTAGATCGTTATGACGATCGGGGCCGAAGCAACTGAAGAGAAGGTAAGAAACATCGCCATGGTGATGGATCCCCTTCCTCTTCTCCTTCATCTTACCATTCACACTCTCCTTCCACATCTGGGCGCAACCACCATGAGCATAAAAGGGAGGATAAAAGTAAAAAGGATGAAAGACCTCGATAGGAAGGTCGAGAGGAGTTAGGACAAGGGCAAGGACGTAGGGAGAGTAGGGAACCACCACGAAGACATCATAGACGTCATGAAAGAGATGATCATGACGAACCCCTACTCGCAACCCGAAGCATGCTAGACATCACAGAGGCAGTTAGGATCCCCACAAGGCACTTAAAAGATAGCAGGATCAAGCGTTTGGACATAAATAATATCCCACGTTTTGAAGGGGGATACAACGCTGATCCTCAACATCATTTACAGGCATTCCACGATGCTTGTGCCTTGCAAAATATAGATAATGAGTGG
>MNCI01005119.1:32892-49379 GCA_015680685.1 Gnetum montanum | reverse complement strand
TGAGACAATAAAAATAAGAAGTCTTTGCATGGTGTGGTTCTCACGCATAAAAACACAAAACAAAAAAAAAAGAAAAAAAAAAGAAAAAAAAGAGAAAAGAAGAAAAAAAACAAACAAACTGAGAATTCAAAGCACACCCCTTAGACGAAATAAAATTTGGGCTACAAGCACTGGTTATGGAACCAAAAGTATTCCCTCTAACTAAGGCCCTTCTCGCTTCCCATTCACTCCTTTGTTTCGTCGGAATGGTGGTGGCTCTTTGAAGATGCATCCTCATTATCCATGTGGATGGTTTAACCGAATGCGTTGATGCGAAGTCACTGGAAGTGGTTGGTTTGAGGCCAGAGTTGGAATGAGATTTGCCAAGTAACATTAATCATAAACCACACAAGGGGCTATACACCACCTTGTCCATGGGATTCCATTCCATTCTACTCTCTCCATCCTTCTCTCCGTTATTCACCTCATTGCCGGTTGTATCATTAGTGTATATATTTTGGTTGATGCATTGTTTTCTTTTCGGTAAACTCTAGCGGTTAAGACTTTAACTCTTGTTCCAAAAAGACATTCCCAGAGCCTACGGACTCTTTGAATGTGGGTTTGTCAGGGCATTAAAGGCCTGAGCCTGCTTTGGGGAGGACCCACTGACATTCCTATTTGGACCATTAGTCAACTTCTTTTCCTTACCATTTTGCAATTAATTATTATTTTTTTCATTCCCATCTTGACATCCATTTCACTGATGTTTTCAGTTGTCCCTTTTATCTATCTTTCTTACTCCTTTTCCTTCTTCATTCTAACGCTACCGGAGGTTCGCGATTAGTCATGGGGGTACGGGGCCCGCTTTTTCAATTTTCTCCTAGCCCCAAAATTTTTTGATTTTCTTCCTAACCCCTATACCTTTTGTAGTCATCAGTAACATCTTCCCAGATCCATATTAGCCATACCACAACCTAGCCAATGGACTTACATCGAAGCAAGGTATTAATTACATGATGATTCATTTGCACTTGCTAATATATGATTATGTTGTGTGTGCAAATGGCAATCATACAACAACGGAATGGATCTGGAGCAAACACTTGGAATGGAGCAGCGCTGAAGTAGCTATGCAAGGAGCAAGATCGATGGCGCGCTTATGGATGGACAACGAAAAGCGCAATCTTGGCGTTGGCAGCAGAAACACTTCTTTCTATCTCTCTCTTTCTCTCAAGCTGCCAACAAAGGCCTGATGTCATTGTAATAAGGTGTTCACCCTTGTTGTCATGAACACCAGTTTTGTCAAGTCTTGTAATAATGATCCATTCACATGTCATCCCATTAGTTCCATTCCCCTCAATAATTCCATACCTTCCCAATATTATTGTAAGGAACTTGAGGACGAGTTTTCATTCAGTCATGGGGGTATGATGAGACGCGATTAGCACAAGCCATGATATCGTGTACGCGATATCGTGGCCGCTACGATATTGTGTCTTTCCCTGCGATATCGCGTACACGATATCGCGGTCCACCGCCATATCTATAAATAAGAGGCGGCACTCCCCTCATTTCAGAATTAGNTACGAGCATTGACGAACGTGTACGGCTAGCCAAGGAATCAGCTACTCATCGCGATTAGATTCTCTCACCCTTGTCTCCTAGAACGTGGGGTAAGTACGACTTGGCTATGAGCACCTATGGGTGTGTACGGCTAGTCAAGGAATCAGTTGCTTATCACACTTAGGCTAGTTAGGTGCCTCAGTACGACCGCTTCAAGCATGTGCGTTATGTGTGGTAATCCCAGTAACAATTAGCGTTTGGTAGCCACAGTTGCACAGTTTAGGGTGTGTACGGTAAGTGGGAACAGATGCTGATGCTAGTTAATTTAGACTTAGATCCTTAGTTAGAGTTAGTTAGTTTCTTCAACCCTTCACCCTTTAGCATAGGAGATAAACCTGAAAAGACCAAAAAAATCATATACCTTGGACTTACTTAACTATGCACCGTGACAACAACGAGTAAGTCTGGGAAGACAATGAACAATTAACCCCAAGTGTTCCATGGGGCGTTAGGCATTTAGTTTGCGGAGTTCGACCGGATCACTCGTGCTACGCTCGTTTCGCATGGTTGAGTGTAGGGGTACCTCGCCACTCATCAATAGGTAATGTGATTTGGACAATGACAAGGTTGATGGGATCATTCTGGTAGAAGTTCATGACCTTTACCATTTATATTGTACTAGCTTCAAGTTTTTGTAGCTTCTCAGTAAGGTCCTAGATTAGTTGAAATGTTTGATTTAGGCCTTATAAAGCTCTTAAGGGCTACACTTGGGGTTGTTGAATGACTAGTGATTGTGAAATTGACAACCGTATATACTGAAGAGTATGTGTAACTACCACTATAGAAGGATTAAATAGGGAAAATGATGCTTGTACAAGGACATGAGAAATAAAAGTAATATTGGGAACAAAGGGATTACATGAAACATGTGGAATTTGTACTCCAAAAGAAATATCAATGAAGACTATAAAAGGTTAAGGCATGGAGGGAATTACTGGAGGAGGTTAAGGGACTATCATGAAATATGCTAAGATGAATAGCGAAGTAAACAAGGAAGTTGGTTGGAAAGTTGTATTTGTAGAGATCATAAGAGGAGTTTGGTTTACTACTAGAGGAGGAGACATAAAGTTGAACATGATTACCTCTAGGACATATCATTGCAAAAGGTCCACTAAGTACCCTGATCCTCTAGGTAAGACTCTAAACTAACTTTCTCACTCACTTCACTATCATCATTTGCACTTACCAACTCTGCCAATAGGTGCATGTAGAATTTGGATAATTCAATGTGGTTGTATGATGAAGGGATGTATCTCTTTCCATCCTTGTGGATCAACTTGTATTGATGCTTGGAGTCAAACTTCTTAAGTGGGATGGATAAAAAGACTTGGATGTTTATACATAGTAAGCTATAATATTGTTTGTTGATGTTTAATTAAATTGGATTAAGTTCTAAACATCTAAGAAATTTCCTACAATCCACTATGGATGGGTCCTTAGGGTCATATATGCAAGTAGATTCCTGGCTCAAGGCCATGACTACTATGTTGTGTGGTAGAATAGTTGATGCAAAAGACATAAACTATACAAGATCAATTAATTAGGTAGATATTGCAAAATTTTATAAGATTTTAGACAAGTTGTAACTTGTAGAATATAAGCTTGCATCATATAAAGCTATAGCATATGAGAGCTATAACGTATGAGACTATAGCATATGAGGCTACAACGTATAAGATTGAAACTGCAACATATAAGACCCAAATATATAAGACTACAACATATAAGACCCAAATATATAAGACTACAACATATAAGACTATAGGGTATAAGACCACAACGTATGAAACTACAACATATAAAACTATGACTTTAATAAAATGTAGCGTATTTGGCTAAAATGTGTGTGTAAAAGAAGGAAAAATAAAGTGAACTACAACTACAGTCGAAATAATAATAATTTTTTCTAGCATAACATATTTAACTAGCACCACGAAGAAAAAATTAGAAAAAGCTTAAGCGTATGTGATGAAAATTTTGTGTAATTGCAAAGATAGAGAACCAAGAACAACTTGAAAATTTGCAAATTCAAGGAGCAAGGAAAACGTAGAGCACTACAATGGTAAGAATGATTTTTAAACTATAAAAATGCAAGCAACAAGGATAGGGTTGTGCACTACAATGGTAAAATAATAAAAATTAATTTTTGCAATTGTAACTATGAAAACTAGCTATGATGTAAAATGTTGGGTTGTAGAAAATTTAGAATAATTTTTATTTTTCCAAATATGCTATGTAAGGCACAAATAGATAGAGAGATGTTTTTGCAAATAGGTTTTTATATGAAGAAGTTAAGAGTAGGCCCTCCTTCTAGTGCTAGAAAACTATGACAATGGAAAAAATTAGGGTTAGAAAACTGAGAAAATTCATGCAAATAGTTTTAACTCCAAGATCTACATGCCTCAAAAGGATCTAGGGCACCTTACGCAGTCTTATCAATTACCTAAAGACTTATAAAATTTCATATCATGCGTAATAAACAAGAACAAATGAAAGCATATAATACAAGGAATAAGCACTAGACTAAGAATAGAGAGAGAGAGAGAGAGAGTGAGAGATGTATAAAATGTGCAGAAAATATGGCTAAAATAATTACAAAACTTTGTATTGAATGCTGCAAAAATATTGTAAATAAATAGGTTCAAAGAATATAGATCAGTAAGGTTTAAAAGCTCAAGAATACAAAAATAACTTTGAAATCTAGTGTAGGAGGTAGGATGTGTTCTACACTTGGATTTGCGCTAGTCTCTTGATTTATTTGCACTACAATAAATGTTGTTGCAAGGTATCCTCATTCATAGACACTAAAAAGGCTATATAATTTACACTAATTTTTCCATTCTTTGCTAAAACCAAGCCTCTCTTTTTGCCAAAAAAATGCTCTTCTCTATGTGTTAAAAAGATCTATCAAAAAATTCTTTAAAATGGTGTTGAGTTTGGTATAAATAGGCCTTGAATTTACTATTGTGATGTTGGTTATATTCCCATATGCTTCTTGGGCCATTAAATAGTGTTTTTAGATCATTTTCATGGGCCAAAATTGCAGCATATGGGCCACCAGCGTTTTTGACTTTTCATGTTACACTTCACAATGTATTCATTATTTTGCTTCTCATACACTAAGGTTCACAAGGAATCAAGGCTATGTAGTTCTTTGATGATGGTTATGATAGCATGGAACTCATAAGGATCTCCACATTCATCTAGCACCCATTCCAAAGGAAAATAGTTTTTAATCCACCAACAAGAAATGTTTTCAACATTCTTCCTTACTTTAAAGAAGCAACATTCTTAGAGCTTAAGTATTTGATGCTATGATTTTTCAAACATGTAAGAGCATATTGGATTTCAAGGAGCATCAATAACTAAAAGTTCTTTCAATAGTTGTAGACAAGAAGGTTCAACAACTAGGGTTATTTAATTGTAAAGCATGAATGTTGACCTCAACTTGACATTCAACAGAGGCTTAGCGATGTTCGCATAACTTGGGTTAAGGAAGAAAAGATTATCCTTTTTCATACACACTATACCAAGTTTTCTACCCAAAGCAAAATCTACTTGCTTAACATGCAAGCATGTCCTCTCCCTCTGGTAGTGATATGAGAAAGTAGAGTTGATCTTTTGTGTTCAAGAGAAGACTACTTCATATCTTGGAAAAACCACTTCTCATATCTAGTAGTAGTCTAACACTAGCATGTGTAGGGATCTTTGAGACTTTAGCCTCACTATGGCATCATCCAACTTCTTAATTGGAAATGTACTATATGCAAAGATAATGCACAATGACAAATGTCTTCTTTTCATGTACCAACCATAACTATTTTATTGAATTGAACTTCTTGAACTTGAACACCATTGAATGATTATTTTGTAATAGAACTTTTTCAATTACCTCATATGAAGCATCAGTATGAATTTTGAATGACTTTGAGAATTCAATGAGTTAAAACAGGTTAGGTTATGAGGGTTATCCTGACCTTGTCAAAATATTCCTAGTACTTATTACTTCATTTCGAAGGTATATCTTTCTTTTATTAATTAGTTAGGGCTACCATTACTCTAGGGAACCCGTGAACAAACTTTCTATAATAACTAGTCAATCCTAAAAATTAGCATAATTCATGCACATTCTTAGGAATAAGTCATGTAGCAATGACATCTACCTTCTTCAAATATGACTTCACCTTGCCTCCACCAATGATGTGGTCCAAGAACTTCAACTACTTCTTTCTAAATTAATACTTCTTTCACTTGCTATACAACTTATGTTATTATAATTTGGAGAACATTAGTGTTGGCAATTGTTTGGGACTGCCAATGTTTTGACCTCCAGCCTCATGAGCGAGGTCATAAGAAACAAATGTGTTCATCAAACAGGGTTTAAGTGCTTGCAGGTATCTAGCAACATCAAGGCTCAGATACCTCCAAATAGACTCAATGGTTATGAAATGAACTAAACGTGAGTATGTATGTAACAAACGACTTCTTGAGTTTTAGCATTAACGATTGTAATAGTCTTTCTATGCGTTTGTGTGCATGTTTTGTTCATAATTTGTGTGTGTGCTTAAATGTTTAAATCCTTTATGCATAAGAAATATGATTTAAAATACATGATGGACATGTTTTAAAATAATAATAATAATTAATATGTGGGAAAACAAAATATTTTATATTCTATTTCAACAAAGATGTTGAGAAACAAAAGAAAAACAAAGGACAATGCTCTAAGGTGTGTTTCAAGAGCTAAAACATGTATGTTAAGATGCAAAAGAATGCTCATATTCAGGAACTTGACCTATGAATCAAGTTGGAGGAACCTAATCAATGAATTAGGGATATTATATGCAAACACTGTAGCTTTATTTTTATTATGATTTTTTATTTTATCTAAATGTGATGTATTGCTCTTTTTAGTTTAAAATAGCAGAGTATAAGTACCCTATCCATGGCTATAGAAAGGTCACGTAATGACCTTTCAAGGCTCATAAGACAATGGGAAAATTCACATCGGCTATGACCTAAACAAGAAGGTGCCTTATTTGAATATGTATCCTAAACTGCTCTTATCATGAATTTATTTTGAAAATTCTTTCCTTACATCTTGTGACAATTCTAAATGATAAAGAGATAGATATTATGCCAGAATGTTTTATAATTATCAAGAGGAATTGAACTTGAGATCTAGCAAAATATAAATTCTAAAACATAAAAAATTGTTACTTTAGGAATTGAACCTACAACCTATGAATATATATATTTTATTGATTTTTTATATAGTGATCATGAAAATAATTAAACTCATGACTCATTGCTCAAAAAAGAGATAACTTTAAAAAGAAAGAAAAGAAAACAACTAGTTCCCAAGAAGTCAGTTACAAGAAACCATCCATTATCCCTTATTCCACCTACAAATAGGAACAGGAGGAGAGGGGGGGGGAAGGAAAGACACAAGGCAAAAGTAGCTGAGTAAGATAAAAAAAAAGGATACAGTAGCAAGGAGTGTGGCTAGGAAGGGAGAGAAGGTTTTAGCTATTATAGGAAATAGCAAAGAGAAAGAAAACAAGTGTGGCATAGTAATCCAATATTCTGATAATTCTTTCTAGTAAGGAAGATATTTAAGCAAGGAGGTAAAATGATCCATCTCTATTATGTTTGATAATGCCCAGAAAGGGCTGATTTTGTCAAACTTCTCTCTTCTTGATTACCTAACCCTCTTCACAATGCTTATATGAAATTATCAAGATTGTTATTGTAAGCTTAGATTGTTGAAACCTTTATTATTATTTTTTGGATCTCTCCACCCATCCTCTACACTGTCACACTTAAATGACTTGGATGACAACTATTTTTGTAATGATTCAGAAACACCCATAACGATTTGGGGCATTTTGGGAAAATATTACTAACAAGGGCCAAGGATCCCTCATACGAGGATTGGTGTTGTTGGTAGAAAGTCAGAGTATACTTGGGCCCATTGATAATTATGAATGTTTTAAAATTGTTGAATTCTTGGGTTTTGGTTGTAATTTGGTTGGAATTTGGTTGATGAACCCTCCTCTTTTGAATGCATAAATCTTGAATCTGAATCTTGAATTGTACTTTTTTTCTTTTACCTTCTCAAGTCTAATTTTGATATCTTTCTATAAGTTGATGGAGGTGGGGGGGTGGGGGGCATGCAGGGGGGAGAGAGAGAGGGGGAGAAGGGGGAAAACCTAAGATGTTAATTTATGGTTTTGATCTATCTATTCTCTATTGTTGAACATATGAATTTCCTAATTAAATGATTAATAGTAAAATGGTTACAAGAGTTAAATTTAGATTATCTTGTTTTGTGTGTTGCTGGAAATTATAAAATATTATTATTTGGGGGGGGTGTCGGACCCCAAAAAGAAGTTTTATTGAAATAAAAGATGCATCAATTACAACAACTTGAATGAGTCATAGGGTTAAAGGAAAGGGAAAACTGAGAGCATCGTGAATGACACTCGGGAAACACTTTACAAATAAACGAGTATTAGAGGAGGAACCCCAAGTTGGGGCACAACCAAATGTCCGCACATACTAGCTTGTTACAAAATAGAAGGACATAGAATTAGATGAGGCAAAAAGCTCTCAATTAAGGATAGAGAGAATTCCAATGGTGAATCCACATAATAAAAAGGGAAAACTTCCTTGTAGAGATTACTGATGCTAAGTGTAACTGGAACACACAGGTCTTTCCCATAGCTGCAGGAGATGAACCAATTGATGACTGTCCAAATTGAACTTGGATGCTTGAGATGTGAGTTGAAAATAGGTGAGGCGAAAGATCTGCAACTTCTCCAACCTGGTAAGCAAACATTTGTTAGAATACTCTGTCTTTTGAAATAGAACATTGCATCTTCGCTTCCAAATATAATATAAAATAGTAGGCCTAATAACTTTCCACAGAAAATTAAGATTAGTAGAAGTAATGTTCAAGAATCCGAATATGGCATCCTCTTGAGATAGCTTGTATGATGGAAAAGCTTTAGAAGCCCACTGCCACACATGTTGAGCAAAGGGGCATTGCCAAAATACATGGACAAAGTCATCTTGTCCTCCACATAGAGGGAAATTGGGATTAGGAATCCCTAGATATTCTAGATGTTTTCCAATAGGTAGACCATGGTGGAGACGACACCAAAGGAACTACTTAATTTTGGGGAGGGTCGGAAGTTTCCAAATAAGTTGGAAGAGAGGGATCCAAAATGTTTCTGACTCTTATTTCTGCCAATACTTATTGCAACGTTGAATGAATTCAGATGGGTCATGCATGAGATGAAAGGGGACATATGGTTGATAGGGCAAGAGTTTAACCCCATTAAGCCATTGAAGGCCATGAAAAAGGCTTTGCACTGTAACATCCAGGTGCCAGTGACCGTGGAGGAAAGAGTAAATCTGAACAAGGCAATGTTTCATTGCAGCCGACTCCCCATACAAAGTGTTAAACTCAACCCCTGAAATCCAACGACTAGCAAGCCTAAGACAATTCAAGGAAATGACACCTTTTCGATACCACGAGGTAGCCACCTTAGCATTTGTGATAGCAAGGGGAGCGGGTGACAGAGGTAACCACCACGGACACACTTTAGAGAGGATAGTAGGGTTGATTTTAACGTTAGTCCAGTCTATGTGAGTGTGTACAATTTGCCAGGCCCTCCAAATGCTTTTGAAAACATGAGATCCGGGAAGAATGATAGTGAGGGGGGAAAGAATCCAATTAACGAAATGGATGCCTTTCCAGAAGGGCTTATTTTTAGGAAATGCTTGATGAAGCCTTAATTGGAGGAGGGTCCCTATAATATTTGAGGCATCTAAATGTTGTACCAACCACTTAGCAACCAGGGTAATTCCTTGCTTATAGGAGTTCAAAAGGCCTAAGCCACCCTTATTCTTGGGGAGAGTAACAATAGTCCAAGCTACACGATGAAAGCCTTTCTGAGAATCCTTGGAGGACCACATAAAGTCTCAGAATAACCATTCTAGCTTCTGGTAGGCGGCTTGGGATGGGGCCCAACATGAAGAGTAATACATATGGGTGGACGCGCATATGGACTTACAAATAAGGTATTTACCCGCAAGTGTGAGGGGTTTAGTTTTCCATTTGTCGATTTTCTTTTGAATTCGATAAATAACTTGCTCCTAAAGGATAGATGTTGAACCTCTAAAATGGAAAGGGATTCCCAGAATCTTAACAATGTCTTGATCCTGAAGCCACTTCCAATTATAGTTGGTCACATGTTTGTAATTTCCCTTAAAGCTATAAACAGAGGATTTATTCCAATTAATTATGGAACCTGAGAGTGTGCAATATTGCTCCACCCTTGATAAGAGGCAGTGCAAATTGGTGGCTGTATTTTGAACTAGAAAAAAGGAGTCATTGGCGAAGTGAATATTAAGAAGCTATTGTTGAGAGGAGAAAAGGCTAACCCTAGTGAGAACTTTAGTTTGAATATCTAGGTTAATTTGATGACAAAGAAATTCTGATGCGATGATAAAGAGATAAGGGACGAGAGGACAACCTTAGTGCACAGACCTATGTATTGGAAAGGGAGAGGTAATGCTGAAGGTAGTGGCAATTCTTGCAGTAGCATCTGAGAATAAGCATTTCACCATATGCAAGAACTTAGGGCCAAAACCAAGTTTGGTCATAGTCTGCAAGATAAAATCCCACTTAATGTTGTCATAAGCCTTGGCATAATCAAGTTTCACTAGGAGAATATCTTGTCCATCATCCTCAGCCCACTTGAGACCTTCCCACGCTGCGACCACATTGTCTAAAATATATCTACCAGGAACAAATCCTGTTTGCTGAGGGGATATGATCTGACCAAGAATTTTTTTCAGCCGTAAGGCAAGGCACTTCGCCCAAATTTTATACACTACATTGAGAAGAGTTATGGGACGCCAATTGGAGATATCGGTTAGATCCCCAGACTTGGGGAGGAGACGAATTACCCCTTGATTTAGATTGGGCCCAAGGGAACCAGTTAAGAGAGCCTCGTTAATGACCTGCAAAAGATCCTTGCCCACCAAATCCCAATGATTTTGAAAAAATTCTAGAGGAAACCCATCATAACCAGGAGCCTTTCCTCGACTTAACTTGGAACAAGCCTCCTGTACCTCCGCCAGAGTGATATCAACATCAAGACTTTGTAGCATAGTGGGATTAATAAGGCGAGGATAATCAGGGGTGGCAGCCTTGAACAAAGAGATGTCCATTGGGGTAGCTGCAAAAAGGGTTTCGTAGTGGTTCTTAAGAAAAGAGAGGATACTATTGTGGTCAGTAATGGTGGTACCGTCACATGAGATTTTGTCAATAGCATGTGAAGGGGAAGTAGCATTAAGATATTTAAAAAATTCCTTACAGTGTTCGTCTTGAATATTTAACCAAGTGATCCGACTTTTAGTTAAGGCACTTTGTGCTCGGTACACTTCCCAATGTTGGAAGGCAACGCGTGCTCTAGCTAGCTCCTTGTGAACTAGAGTATTGAAGGGATCTTAAGCTAGTTTATTAGTGAGATGTTTGATAGTGAGGTGAATTTTGTTGTATTCATGTTTGGCCTGAGCAGCCACGGTCTTACCATATGAACGAGAAAAGTTTCACACTCGACATGAAGCACGATGCCACCAATTAATCCAACCCACCTGATTTAGGGGCCTAGGTTCGGCATTACAGAGGTTGGATAGAAGAAGTTGGGCAGTTGGGGAAGAAAAACAGTTGTTGTGTAGTCTGAAAAGATGAAATTTTTGTTGGTCAAGGCTACCATGAATCTTGATAGATATGGAGATAGGAAGATGGTTGGATAAGGTGGCATGATGATGAACCATAGTGGCAGAGAAAGCTTGCCAAAAGGAAAGGGTGGAGAAATAGAACCTATCTAACCTGCTGTAGATGCGAGCCTGCCCAAGACGGAGATTGCTCCAAGTAAATCTATGGAGGGGAATGCACGTGGAGTTTTCTGCCCCGTATGAGAGGTAAAATCTTTTCTTAAATGTGGACCAGGCCTGATACTCGAGATTGGGCAGTTGAGGAAATGCCTCTCCGAGCTTATCTTGAGAGAATTCTACCATATTAAAATCTCCTCCGAAATATCCAAGGCATTGGGGGGAGAGAAGTTGCAAGTTCATGCCAAAGGAGAGCCCGTTCTGTGGAGTCATTTGGGGCATATATCAAGCAAATGCCAAAAGGGCCATGCCGGGATGAGAAGGTGGCCGAGGAAACTCTATGTCCAGAATCAGAACCACTTTGAAGGAGTTTAGTTTTCCAGTAGGGTGAGAGGAGAATGGCCACACCTCCTTTCCCACTTACATGGGATGTCGCTAGGAGTGAGGAGTGAGGAAGAAACCAGTGGGCGGAATAGGATAAAAGGTCGGCTGAGATCTTAATTTCTTGAAGGAGAATGAAATCAAAAGCCGAATTAAGACTAGATATAAAGTTACCTGCTCGCTTTCGTCGAAGCCTACCAATAAGGCCTCGAACATTCCAAGAAAGGAGATTCATGGGGAAACAAGGGGTAGTTTGGATGGGAGGTCAACGAAAGGTTTGGAAGTTAAAGTATCAATTTCCTTTGTTCTTGACAGGAGGGCAAAGGAGTTGTTGGTGGGGACAAGGGCCATGGAAGTGTCTAGTGAAGAGGAGTTGGAGGGAGAAGTAGAACGAAAGGAAGCTTTGACTCGTTTCCTTCCACTGGCCACCACGAACTCATCCTCCGTGAATGAGTTCTTGACAATGTTTGAAGGGATGACCTGGGTGGAGGTGTGAGTACCTGACTGTTGTTTTTGTAGCTTGGAGAGGCTAGACTGAGAGGAGGATTTAGGAGTTTTTGGGGGAGGAGATCTGAATTTAAAGGATACTGGGGGTGGGCCTACTGGTGGTGTGACTAGGGAACGAGTCTTCTAAGATGCTACAGGTTGTTTCTTCCTGGCTAGGATAGGACACGTCGAGATATGATGCTCGGCCCTGTGACAATAGCTACATGAGTTTGGAAGGTAAAAATAGTCCACTTTTTGGGTAAAGAGTTTTCACCAGCAGCGAGGGTTAATGAGGTCTTCCGAAGGGCTATATCCAGTTCAATACAATAACGATGAATTTGAGTTCCATTGATTGCCATACAATGATCGGAAATAATAGGGTCCATGGTGCTCACAATGTCCCTCTCAACAGATGAGAAAATGAGTGGAAGATTAGGTCGTTCTACGTAACAAGGAATTATATTAAAAGCCGGGTCATTGACATTAAAGTCAAAACTCTAGGTGCGTGCGATTAAGGTTGCGTTTTTTGTTGGAAAAAGTTTTTGAGAGAGAGCCTTTTTTACCTGGGAAGCATCAAATAATTCTACCAAAATGAAATGACAAGCGTAGTAACGAGCATGAGAAACCTGAATGCCATGGGGCTGAAGGAGGCTATGGACTTGAGTGTTCAAACTTGGGGACCTTGGTAAAAACCCCACAATTTGAAAAAATAGAAAACGAGATGTGAAATCTTTAGAAACTGCTTCAAAAATATCATCCGGTAAAAGAAAATCAATTTGAGGTGAGGTAGATGAACTTCCCTGAGGAAATGCAGAAGCTGATGAATCCATCATTGTGACTTGCCCATGCCTGGGCCACGTGCTTTCCTAACATCGTTCTACAACCTTGACTGCAAGAAAACCCTTGCCACCAGTGTGCATGTCCACCCATCGCGGGCAAGGTCCGGGATAGCGTGGCAGAAAGAAAAAAACAGCCAGGAAAAACAGAAATCACGACAGGGTTAGCCGGTAATGTCAAAGCTGCCCTGCTCCCCACCAAACACTAGGTGAGCGATGGTGACGGCGGCACCGTAGGAGGCGGAGCGCAAGAGGGCTCAGCAGTGCAGCAACGCCCAACGGAAGAAAAGAACGCCAACGGTTATTTTTCTGTTCAGGTCATATCTGCGCGTCGTCAGAGCAGCGACTTCCTCATCATCAATTTTGAGTCTTTGTTGATACCTCAAAAAATATTATTATTTGATTGAACAAATATGAGATTATTGATTTATCTACATTTGTAGTCATTTCTTTAGTTTGCAAATGTGTAAATGACCCTATTAGATATTTCTTTTTAGGTTGAATAAAAAAAAGTTTGATTCTTTTAATTTGATGAATCTTCCATAGATATTTTACTATGGCTATTTCTTTTTAAAATGATCTCTTAATTCTTAAAATTAATATTGATTGACCTCTTTCAAAGCTAGATCTAGGCACTGTTGATTTTGTTCTAATTTTATGGGTTAATGTTAGTTTCATTATTGTAGAAAGAAAACCACCTGTGCATTTTCTTCTTTCAACTAGCTTTCTTTTTGGGGGGCTTTAGGTGTTAGCTCTTACTTCCTATCAATGGGTATTACAATGTGTTTGCTATTGTAAATGTTAAAATGGTTAGGTTGTGTATAAAATTGTAATTGACTATCACAAAAGAAATTCAACTAACTCTGTTGAATATTGTGAGTTGTTGAAAGGTTCCTATTTTGTTAAATCACTTAGTTTATATAGTCTCTATTGTACATTACTTATAACAAATAAAATTTCATGAAAACGTTTGAGCACAATTCTACCAATCTACTCTTAATTTTTCCTAAAGAGAAAGTTCCACAAGAAAAATAGAAATAGAGAGAGATTCAATAGGTTTTAGAAAGAGAAAAGAAAAAAAAAGTAGATTTGTGTGGAAAGCTCAAATATTTAAGCAAGATAAATTGACATGAGAAAACACTTCACAATAAAGCTATTCTAATTCAATCTATTACAAATTGTCCAAACCCTTTGAGCTCAACAAGTAATTTCATCAAAGACACTTTTATTTATTACCAAAAAACTTTGTAAATGACAAAGTACAAACTTCTATTTGGCTAGTTAAATATTGGTCAAAAATTGCAAATAATAGAATTTCTAAAAAAAATTACAATTTCAAGATTGCAATATTAAGAAAATAAACTTTATAAATAAAGAAGCTATTTCAATCATCTCAAAGTATCAAAGATTATCTAGATTCTCTAAACTCAAAGAGGCAATTTCTATAGGACATTACTATTAAATTGCTCAAGATGCTTTTCTAACACAACATAAGCTCTTATTTGGCAAACCTTAATAGAAGTTTAATATTGTGCAAAAATAGAGCTATAAAGGCAACCTAGAAAAATCCCAAAATTAAATGCCAAGCACGATACTATCTAAACCATTAGCTAAGTAACTAAAACAAAATATGAAGAAATAAACTCAAAAGATTAAAACAAAATGGCTAAATTGATGCCTTTAGCAAGCCATGATTTACAAGAGATCTCCAACAATTCTTCAAAATTGCTTCTCCCAACATTCATGCTAAACTTCTACCCTTGAAGCCCTTTTATAGTGACTTCAAAGTAGTTACAATTAGCATGAGAGAAAGAGGTAGAGTTACAAATATCTAGGGGATTAATTCATAACCACCCTAAGAAGTTATAACTTCCGTAGGAGGTTATTAGAAATTTGAGCCAAAGTTGGCAAATGTCTTCTTGGTAACAAATACCATGGTGTTTTAGTTGTAACTATTAACTACACCTTCCATGGAAAGTTACTATCCCTAAATACAAGTTATAGTTGCCAAGTGCCTTGTTGAATATATATATATATATATTTAGAAGAAAAACACAATAGCTATAACTTTGTTTGCCCACACGTTTTGCCCTTCCCATGCATAGTTGAAGTAGCAAAATAACAACCACGTTACCATTGTCAAAAATCCAAAGTTAATTATAAAAAAATACTGTATGACTTTGAAAAAAAAAATATTGAGGCTAAGTTGCTTGCATGCCACCTTAGTCTCCCCCTGTCTATGCCTGCCTGCTTGCATGTTACCCGCTCCTTACTCTCTACTTGCCACCGTGTGCGCTTACCTCTGGCTTGCCAATACACAGACCGAACCTCGCGCAACACCCTCACCATTGTATCCTGCCACTCTCTTCCTGCTGTGCCGGTTTGAAGGCGCTGATCCGGTGATTTTTGCGAATTACCCAGCGGTGGTGAATCAGAGAGTAGGATCCAGACTACCAAGATTCACCGAAAAAACAATCTCAAATATTTTTTGTGAAAAAAAAAAACTCGTGTGATTTTATAGGCATTATGCACTACACTACCTTGTACATCACAGCTACCGAACCAGACCTTCAACCACAGTAATTTTTTTCACGACATGGCAGTAACAATTCTCTGTAAGATCACTTGCATGTCCCAGATCGTGTCATCCATTTCACGAATTTTTACTGGGATGTCTTCCTATATGCAGAAACACTCAACATTTTCTTAATTTTCAGAGTGGATAGAAACGGTGTTCCAATTAGAAAGGTGAGACACTGCGGTACAGAAATCTTTTGGTTGTAATTCGTGACAGTTCTGTAACAATGTGATAGCTTTGGACAGCAACATGACAGTTTTCGTTGTTATCGATTGCAACATATGGTGACAACTCGTTGCAATCCATCCGTTGAAATCTATTCATTGTTATCTTGTAATGGTCTCATATTTTTCTAATAAATGGTAACTGATTCCAAGGCCTTTTGGCTTCTTGACTATGCATCAAAAGAATCCGATTCGTGGAAGCGAGGAATCGAGGATTCGTGATTCTGAACGTGTTGGGTACGTGTGCCTCAAAAAAAAGTGGGGACGGGTTCGTAGCCGGGGACGTGATAGAGGAAATTTAAATATATTAATTTTTTTAAAAAATTAAATCTCATATATCATATAAAAAACATTGTAGAATATAGAACAAGTACAATGTAAATTCAAAATATTGTTAATGCTTAAAAATTGCATAAAAGATTGCAATGAAACATTAAGTATTGAGTCTCATGTGTATTATAAAATATTATA
>MNCI01005119.1:5461-32018 GCA_015680685.1 Gnetum montanum | reverse complement strand
TATAACATATTTTCATAAATTACATAAATTTCTCCTAATGCAGGTGTATCTTTATTAACATAAAGGATGAAATCACCAATAGGTTGTGCCATTAGGAAAAATATTGCTACATTTTCATAGAAAACTAATACCAAGCATATAAGCCAATAAAGTTTATCAGATTTTTACACCACGAATCCCTTCTCCACCGCCATTTTCACAGAGCTCTATCTACTTCTGCGCTGTTAAGTTGGGATAGCAGGAGATTCAAAGGCGGGTCTTTGGAGTTTTCGAATTTGTTGTTGTGGGTTGAGTTCATGCCTCTTGCATGTTTGATTGCAGATGTTGACTAGGGCTTCCTAAAAAGATTTGGGAAGGATATGGTGCTGAAATTTTGTTTGTTTGAACTTTGAACAAATGTATGCTTCGACTATTCTGTATGCACTTGCAGAGGGAGAGAGGCCTGAAAGCACAGGTTGTGCATTAATGACTGGTTGGAATGACGGCCACAGATTGTGCATTTATGATTGGCCAGAATCACGGCCATTACCTGAAACCAGTGACGCAACATGAGATGGCCATGGCCCATGAATAAAAATACAAAACCAATCCACTAAATAAAAATCTTTTTTCTAAAATCATCTTCTGAATAAACTAAAACGAAAAGTAAAGATCAGGTAAATCTAAGCAAAATAGGCAACTCAATTGATACAAAAATCCACTAAAATCCACTACTAAAGATCAGACAGGAACGTGTTCTCACGCAAACTGGAAGAGCAAAATGGAAGGGGAAGAAAAGCGGATTTCGTGCTCACGAATCACGATAGAGATGCAGAGAAATCTTTACAGCAACGAGGGAAAGAAGCGGAAAATAACAAGTGAGAACCAAGAGCGAACGTTCACCGGAAAAATTGTGCACTAAGATTACAAAGGTAAAGCATGTAGCGCTTTAAGAACAAAAACTAGAATTAAGGATCGAAGAGAATCGCTCGCAATGCATGCTTACATAGCTCGGCAAGCCCGTCCAGATTCCGCTAGAAGGAAACGATCGATTTTCTGAAAAATATAGAATAATAAAAAATATAGAAACTGAAAAATATAGAATAATAAAGTATAGAATGATAGATGTGCAGCGCATTCTGTAAAGGTAACAATTCATTCTCTAAGCATCCACAGATAAATCCGATAAGGCAAGTCTCCTACCCAGTCACCCAAATCAGACTGGGCAGACAAGACCCCTGCATCAAAAAAAATGTTCATCATTTCTTCGTCATTGCCTGCAAATGAAAAATTGAAAATGAAGTTTGTAATAGGAAATGCGTTGTTCCCCATACGTGGTTGCGCTCGTCCTAACTTTTCCCCGAGAAACAAAGGGTTTGGAGAGTCTGCGGAAGCATCAAATCCCTATCAATGGCGGAATAGGAGGAGTGTCTGTAAATAAAAGGTAGTGGACGCGGATGCAATTTGCAGGAAACAGGTAAGATTTGACGCGAAAATAGGTAAGATTTTAATCGACAATGAATGTTCTCGTTGAGAGTTGAAAAATCGAACGAAAAATTATAATTTACGTACCCAATGCGGATTTTACACGCTTCTGTACGCGTGCCCGAATCCACCCAATGCGGATTTTACGTGCCCGAATCCACCCAATGCGGATTTTACACGCTTCTGTACACGTGCCCGAATCCACCGCGAACGGTTCGTGAGATTTTCTTGGGAATCGCGAATCTCCGGCGCATAGCTTGTTGATGGGAGAACAAGGCACGGAGAATCAATTGCAGTGTAGCAGTTCAGGTCTCTTTCATAGTCGCTTACAGTCTGCATACACCATCACCGCAGCGCGCCTGTGTGAAAGAAGATCTGCAATGGCATCAATGGCTGAAGGTGAGTTCAATCGGTTTTTGATGCACTTAAGATTTCTCACAAGTTCAGCATACATGTTTTGATTGATTTCCATACTGATCAGCATCTTGTTACAAACCTTAACGCCAGATTGCTGATACCGGCCTTACTGTTGTGCCGTGGGGCATGCAAGCATTATTGGAGTACTTGAAGCAACATTACAATAATCTATCTATTATCATTTACGAAACCGGTATGATATAATAAAATCTGAATCTTCAACACAGTTTGTTTATGTTACTATTCCATATTAAAGTNACACAGTTTGTTTATGTTACTATTCCATACTAAAGTGCTTATCCTGTTAACTGCTGTGTTGTTTGTGTGTGTAGGCTACGGAATGAGATCCCAACCTCTGGGAAAAGCAGTCCAAGATGAGGCCAGGATTGAGCTTCAGCTGCGTTTTGTACTTTTGTTTCTTGATTCACAGTAATTTTTGGATCTTCGATTACTACGAAAGACATTTGAATTTCCGGTTGGGGATCATTTGTAGCATTTGTTGCAACAAAATCCTCCATTTGCAAAGGAAGAATTACTTTGCTGAGTAGTGGACGATGTAGCTGAGAAGCAGACGTTGTGGGTTTTTGATGACAAAGACATTATTGGATCCGCCATGACTGTAATGAAGGCTAAGCTCCCCGATGAGAGCTCGGGATAGCAGCAGCATCTTGACACCCTGTGCGGCACTGCATCCTCCTGAGATGTTCGGATCCATTGCTGTGTACACTCTACTTCCATAAACTTTGCCATTCTTTACACCAACCTTGAATCCCCACACTATAAGCTTGTCTATTGCCTCTTAAACATGGCCATGCATTCCATAGCCAGAGATCAGTGCAGTCCAAGGAACAATGTCCCTGTGCTGCATGGCATTGAACACTGAACGAGCATCTGCAACATTTCCGCACTTGCCATACTTGTCAATCAGGGCATTTAGTAGATTCAGATGACCGTGAATCCGGTTTGGGTTTCTGAGAATGTAGTTATGGATATCCCTGCCTTTGTCAAGTGCACACAGATCGGCACATGCAGGAAGAACGCTTACCATGGTGATGGTATCAGGTTTGATACACTCTGCCTGCATCTCTTCAAACAGCCTTACTAATTCTTTGTATTTCTCAGTGTGAACGTAGCCAGAAACCATGGCATTCCATGCAACGCAATCTCTTTTAGACGTTCTGTCAAACACTACCCTGGGCTGCTCTGAAGCTGGACAAGATATTTGCTTGTCTAATAATTTAATTTACTGAACACAAGCAATATTTCCATCTGTAAGTCCAACAAAATTCTTCTCATTGGTATGCCCAGAAAAGCTAAGAGTGCAAGCATCATAGGATCCCTCTATAGATGTATCCTTGGCAAGATCCCACATCTTTAGTGCACTATAGATGTAGAAATTATTGTGCTTCTATCAATAAATTTAACATAACTACCTTTCTATGACCTGCCGGGCTGCATCTTGGTAATTTTGTTTTACATAAATCATAATGATCGAGCTTGTAGAAAATAGAGCCATGGTAATTTTGTTTTATATAAATCATACTGATAGATCTTGTTGAAAATAGAGCCAAAGATAATATGATATGCAGAATCAGGTGAAAATTCAACACAACAAACATTTGCAACTGTTTTAAGAGTATCAATGCTTCTTTACTGCTCAGTGCTCCAATGTTAACTGTGCAATCATCACTGCCAGCGACTAGTTTTGTTTACCCAATGCTTTCCTAGTACCAAATTTCCCTTGGGAAGGCTTCCAAGAAAGAACTGATGATTATAAAAACTGATAACCAGGATGTGTTGAATCTAAGTTTTCTACCTTGACTTTAATTTCCACCATAATCACTCCTTTCTCATCGATAATAATTTATTTTTAGTGCTACAACCATTGTAAAGTCAGTTTCATGAAATGGCCAAAATGTACCAACAATTGGTTGGAAGTGCTAAAGGTGTTCTTTCAAGGAGCATGAGTATACAAGGATGTTATAAAGATATACCACCACAAACTTATCAAGATACATATGGAACACCTGATTCGTGAGTGTGTAAAAGGTGGTAAGAGCATTGCACAACCTAAAAGACATGATTGTTGACTCGTACAAGTTGTAATGAGTGATGCATGTTATTTTCTCCTCATCTTCTACTTCAAGTTACCCATAATAGTAATCTTGACAAAGGTCAAGCTAAGAGAAAACTTGAGCCCCCACTAGTTGGTCAAACAAGTTCAAGATCAAGGGTATTGAATACCTAGTCTTTATGGTGGACTTATTTAGAAGCTTAAAATCACAACACAATCTCAATCTCGCATCCTACTTCTTAGCAAATAAGACCAAGGGTCCATATGAAGATTTGAAGGGTTGAATGTAATCCTACTTTAATTCAAGGATGATCCTTCTATATGAGTGTTGCCTCTATTAGCAATAGTTCAATGTTGTGGTCCATCATTTGTCTTTCTAGCAACTTTCTTAGTAACTCTACTAGCATCAAATCCTCATACCTCCCTAGCATCTTCTCAATCTACCTATTCACTTGAGATGAACCTTCCTTCTTTATCTTCCTCAGGACCACCAAAAACATCTAGTAGGTTGAATCATAAGCAACCCTTTTGATAGGAGACCACTTAGCCAAGACCAAAAGAGGTCTATTAATGATATGCATAGAAAATTGGTTGTAATTGCCAAAGACGACAAGAATATGAATTGTAAAGTTTACATGTGTAGATATCTATATTTAGTAAATGAAAATATTATAATACATATAATACAAGTGAAGAAACCCATGTTGCCATAGTAGGGAAATGATATTTTTATAATTTTTGTGTATTTTATAAATATAAATATCAAAACAATAATTAAAACTCATTGCAATTCCTTATGGGACAGGTGCAATGTATGTGCATGAAAAAGAAATAAAACATATCTTCGTGTCAGAATCCTTTATAGGACAAGTGTGACACTAACATATGAAAGTGATAAAATCTCCTCAGTCACACCCTCAATGGCGTAATATTATTCCGTACAGGTATAACCTTCTTGGGTAAGGTGACATTATCGCAAAGCTCCACACAACTACACTTATCTATCTAAAGGAATCCATTTAATTATAATTTTTAAGTACAATAAATAATTTCATTAATTTCTTATTATCTTGAAGATTCAATAGAAAAAAATTAAAAAATCAAATTTTGCTTTATTCATTGCATAAACACTTGACTCTACATGGATCAAACTATTCTAGGTTGTGAAAGCATGGCAACACTTTGACATAGTATTGTTTCACGGTGAAGCAATGACTCAAGAAACATAACTATTGATGCGTAAATTTTGGTCGCACCAACACAGGGAAAAAAACTCATTTGAGGAGACTATGGCCTAGGGCACCTCCCATATGGGTATGAAAACTCGAGAATAGTCTTAGCTGGAAAGGACTATGTGATGTTTTTAAAATAGTAAACCAAACTAAAAAATCGGGAATTTAAATTAAATAATTATCTTGAATTCAAAAATACATTATCTAAAAATAAAAAAAAATTCCTAGTTACGCCACTGTTGCTAGTTCGTCACTATCGGTGGTACCCACTGACTACCCATCATACTTACTACTATTGACTACTGCTTGTACATACACCGCCTACAACCTACAATGCTGCCACTATAGAGAGAGAGAGAGAGAGAGAGTAGTGAGAGAGAGAGGAAGAGAGAGGCTACCTACCACAATTTGTGTAGGGGAGCAACTGTGGTCTTTCAAAGCCTACCACGCACATTGTCATCATGCCACCATAGAGGGAGAAAGAGAGAGGGAGTGAGAGAGAGGAAGAGAATGCCCACCAACTAAGATGCACTCTACCCTTATGTTCTGCATTGCAACTTTGCAAGCACCACTGCTCTGCAACCAACCACTGCCACAACTACCATGTGCCACGTTCCGTGGTAGTATGCAGCACCACGTGTTGTGCTTACTGCCCAACACCATGTGCCATTTCCACTACCTACTAGTCACGCACATGCACATTTGCAATGCTTATCATGTGTCACCCATAGCTACCACCGTTCATGCAATGTAGATGCCCTAACCTCCACTGGTTGTGGCTCCTACCATGAGCCAAAGAGAGATAGAGAGAAGGCAGCAACCTGATGCATGCTGCAGGCATCTCTACATGTTGCAAATGTGTCTCCCACATGCAACAGCAAGCGTCACCTTTTGGAAGGAGAAAATAGAACCTGATGCACTATTGTCTGCTATACACATCCACCACTACTAATCATCATTCGCTACAAACCATTTGACACTGCCTTATTGAAGAGGGAGAGCCTCTAACACACAGCATGCAGAGAGATTGCTGCTACTTACACGTCATTTGCATGGGTCTTTTGCACTATTGTCGGTGCTTGCTGATGCCCCAGCATCACCTGTTGTGCACCTGTTGCCCACTAAGAGAGAAGAATACCTGCAGCAGCACCCAAACAAACATTATCTCCTATCCTCCTAGCTAACCCCTATGATCTCATGATTTCTGAACCCCTCCAAGCTCAATTTAATTGCTTGTAATTGATGCCACCAACTGTTGATGGGCATAAAAGATGTTGATGCATAAATTTTGGATGCACCAACACCAGGAAAAAACACTCGTTTAAGAAGACTATTGCCTAGGGCATCTCCCATATGGGTACAGAAACTCAAAAATAGTCTTAGTTGGAGAGGACTATGTGAAGTTGAAAAAAAAAGGTAAATTAAAATGAAAGTTAGGAAATTTAAATTGAACAATAGTCTTGAATTACAAGACTTAATGCAAATACAATAGTTAACTACAAAAAATTAAATTTTCCCTGGTTCCTACTGCTGTTGGTTCGTGCTACCAGTCCATCACCGATGTTGCCACAGCCAACACTGCTTGTAGCCACCAATAGAGGGAGAGATCATTCTTGTTATGGGAAGCTGCTACCTCTCTATCTCTGCTACCATAATTGCTACTACAGTGAGGAAGAGAGAGAGAGAGACAAAACCTTGCTATCCACCACTTGCCTACTGTAGTTGCCTACAATGTGAGAGAGGAGGATTACTCATTACAATTTGGAGAAGAGGAGATAGGATAAAAGATCATCTACCATTGCAGCAGCAATGGCAGATGCACAGGCATCAACAATAACAAAAATAAATTACACACTTACCCAAAGGAGAAGAAAAAGCTCTCACATTGAATAAAATTAGAAATCCAAGATAATTTTAAGCTTTTTCTCTTAGGTATTATAGTTTTTAGGTTTGTAATTGAAGTGGTTTGGTACCATATTGGTGCTGCACCATGTAAGGTGACACCTAAAGTAGAATGCTTTACTAAGTATGACACTACACTAGGTCTGATAGTGCATCAAGTGAGGCAACATGTAAAGTATGGCACCTCACTAGATGCAATACAATACTAGGTGAGACAATACTCAAAGTATACATTACCACACTTCTAAAATAAGTCCAAACTATAGGTTTAAGCATGTACAACTAATTCCATGTAGTGAAGTTGACATAGAGATACAAAATTATCATTGAATGTCTTATAATCTCTTCACCACCATTAGAGAGACAATTTGAACCTCATGAAGTGTGCTAGTTACTTCTAGTGTAAAGGTATTCAATACAAAGGGTGATACCTCATGTGAAATATAAAGAACATTGAGATATGAGGAAATTAGCACATTCATCTTCTTCAAGAACTCTTGCCCAAGGATGACTTAGAAAGAGTCAATGTTCAAGATTGAAAAATCTAGCTTTCTACTCCACTATCCTACCTTCACCTTTACATCCTTCATCATTGTCGTACATCTTACCAAATGAAACTTAGCTAACTTACAAGATGTCAAACTTGATTAAACTTGTAAATTAAAAGTGCAAGCAATTTCTAGTGAGCGAAAGTTATGGTTGCCACATGTATTAGCCAAGGTGTCCAATATCTTTAAAGGAAACTATACCACAACCATATGTACCAAATACAAGTTAGTTTCTTACTTTGATTACTCTCCTTGAATATTCTATTGAATTTTCATCAAGCTTTAAGAGATTTACTCCATCACTCCAAGCGATAAGTGTTAAAGTGTTGCATCAACGGGCCCCCATTGACATAGCCATGCCAACGAGCCCTCGTCTACAAGGCTCCATTTATGTGGTGTTGCCCTATCAACGAGATTACATTGATGTAGCATTTGCTACGTTGATGAGGCCCCGTCAACATAGCCCTAGAGTAAAAACTATAAATACGAGCTCCTAGCCATGTTTATGAGCATTAGATTCATAGTAGTAGTAGAGCTCTTGCAGTTTGTTTATTTGAAAGTTAGAATATTTTTCCCGAGTGCCCATAGCAAGAGTTATTGAGTGTACAGAACTTTATTTGAGCATTGTTATACCTGAAAACAACAATGTGTATAGCAATAAAGACAAGCTTCTAGATAAACCTTGTAGCATTCTAGATAGCTTAAATGTTTTACTTATGCATTCATTGTTTTTATTAAATATTTAATTAGTTAAGTTAAATTAGACTTCAATCAATTAAGCTAAATAGATTAAGTACATAAGTACGACCGCTTTGAGTGTAAACACATATTCGCTTGGTAATATGAGTAGCATTATTGCTTGGTGCATCCAGTAGCGTAGTGCTTGCTAACCTAGTAGTGGATACATGGGTACAAGATGTGTATGGAAAGTGGGACCGAATGGTTATGTTAGGACTAGTTAGTTAGTTAGTTAAATTTAATTAGTCATTCAATTACTTCATCTCTCTCTTTAAGCACCAAAATCATAAAACATAAAATGATAAAAATCATATGCCTCAGTTACACTTAACCATACCATTATGGTTCACAAGTGTAATCACAAAGACAACAAACGACCTATAGGGCAAGATTCACTTCCTAGGAGACTAGTGCACCAGAAACTAGAGAGTCCATGGAATTCGATCAAATCATGTGTGAGCGCTCTGTGATTCGTCTGGTTGGGCATAGGAGTACCCTTCACCACTCATCATTGGCACAATTGCTAAGGAATTTGTTTGTCGAAACATGTCCTATCTAGGTCTAGTGGATATTATTAATATTGTTGGATGAACCCTAAGATCAACATCATTTCCAAATAACATAAGTACAAGAGCACACTGATATTTTATTATTTGTAAAATGTCTTCTTTTCATAAGTGAAATTATACAAAACTGTCGATCCCATAAGAGTGCAAAGTGATATATACTCATCCAGATGAGTATGTGCCAGACTTCACCTTCATCCTACATCAGGATGAGTAACTATAATGGCATGATATGGAGGGCAACATCATAATGGCCCCTGATTGATCTGTGCCCATGATGCTGCTTCAAACTCTTAAGAAGTTAGGCATTCACAATCTTCAAGAAGAATATGTTGTGCAAGACTACAACTATCAAGACTACTGTCCCACTGAAACACAACACAAGTGAGATCGACATCAGGAGAGGCATCATGAGGATGCTAAGGGGAAACAGTTCACTAATCCCTTGTTCCTACTGAACCAAGATGACAATGAGAACCCTACCTCTGAGGGTTCTCAACATGAAGATTCTCTATCCTTTGTTATTGGTGATGAGGGTTGACCTTGAATCTATAGTCTACAATTCATAATTCAAGTTCAAGGAAATATGGCAGTCAAAGTAAGGGATCAAACAAGCATCAAAATTATTGGAAATTTGATGAGCATGGCCATGATAGCTAAGGGGGAATTGGTAGATTTCATGGTGGAGGCAGTCCTCCTCTCTCTTCTCCCGTTTCATCTGCATCTACTTCTTCTTTCTCTTTTGATTCTACAAGACACCACAAAAGGAACAACTATGATGGAGGTGAGCATAGAGGTAATAATACTAATTGCCATGCCCATAATAATCGAAGGGGTAATAGAGGACATCATCAGTAACAACAAAATCATGATGTTGATGAGCCTTTGTTAGTAACTCGAAGCATACTTAACATTGCATAGGTAATTAAGATCCCAACTAGGCATGTGAAGGATAGTTGGATTAAGTGCTTAGACACAAACAATATCCCAAGATTTGAGGGGGGGATATAGCTCTAAACTACCGACACATTTAAAAGCTTTCCACAATACCTATGCCTTACAAAACATTGAAAATGATTAGCAAAAAATCAAGCCATTCCCCAAGATAGTCATTAAAGAAGCTAAAAGCTAGTACTAGTACTTGGAGCTAGAATCTATCCATTGATGGAGTACAATGCTTGAGCTATTCAATGAAAAATACTAGACATACTCCAAAGTGTCTAATTTGAGAAGGTAAATCCAAGGTTGGAAATAGGAAACACATTAACCCTTGGATGCCACCATGGGTAGATACTATTCTCTTTTACATCGATGCCTTGGCCATGATTATTCTCAAAGGGATCAACTCCACCACATCATAGATGGGCTCAGAGCAAAAACCAAAAGAACTCTTAAGGTTTATGCCCAAGGGAGATTGTCTAAACTAAGAGCTCATCAAATAAAAGGCTTATAGAACAGGTTGCAAAAGTAGAAGGTGAGTTGTGAAAAAGGAAAAGTGTGGAAGAATATAATAGGGACCCTTCTATAAAAAAAAAAGAGGTTCGATTTTATGACAAGGAGCCACCACTCGACAAAGTCATGAATAGGAAAACCTTGCCCATTCAAAAATATATTTATGATACTTAGGCAAAGGTTAACAAATTATGGGACTCTTTGGATGAGAAATTCCAAGCTACTATGAAGATTGTTGATGAATCTAAAGAGTCAAATAGTGATCATAATCATAGGAGGCGAAAAGAAGCTAAATGTGCCTACCAGAGAGGCAAGTGCAAAGCTACTGCAATAGAAGAAGTTGTGAAGATAGACTTTGATGATGACATTGGCTATAACATTTGTTAGTATGAACATCCTAAAGGGTGTTGTCCTTTGGTGTGACACTTACAAGAGTCTAGAATGTACATGTTGAATCCTCAACTAGCATGGAGGCAAGCACCTAGATGATTGCCTTTTCCTTAAGGTAATCCAAGATAATTCCACCAACAACAACAATCTTACTACCCAAGTGGAGCTCCACCACAACCATATGAACAATATCAACAGTGGCACCAACCACAATTGTGGGGAATGGCACTACCAAGACATCAATACCCTTATAGGCAACCAAATCCATATGACTACTATGTTCAAAAACTCATCTCGCCAAGAAGTTCTACCAGCCACACCTCATTTCAACATCACTATTATCTTCCAGAGTACCATTGAACTCATTCACCATCTACTCAAGGGGAACACCCATATCCTTACCATCCTCCGCATCTATCTACATACATCCCTTCACCCTCAACCTAGTTACCTCTTGTTCTATTCATGCAGGGTGAAATCCTCCACAACTATAGCAATGAAATAATACAAGGGCTATACATTCATAACCAGCTTTCCAACCAAGTGGTTCAGATAATCGTTCTAGGAAACACCCATTTTTCCAACCCAATAGTCCTCCCAAACCCTCACAACCTAACCTAGCTAGTCACCTTGTATCTCCAACATCCTCATCCTCTACATCAAATACATTTAAGTATCCTTCAAACCAAGTGCCACCTCAAATCCACAATATAATGCTAACTCATGTTGTTTTTTATTAGATCAAATCTGGCAATCTTCCCATGAAAAGATCTAACCTAGGAAGCCCTCTTATTTACTTGCAAATTATGTGACATGAGCTATGCAAGGCTCATCTTGATTCTGCTTCCGATTTTCATCTCATCTCCCATGACATGTGCAAGGCCTAAAACCTTCCACCTCTCAAAAAGAGCAACATTTATGTAGAATTGGTAGACCAGTTAATCCCTACCCCTTTGGGATTAGTGAAGGACATTGTAACCACAGTTTGTAAGTGGTCCTATCCTGCTGATTTTTTGGTGATCAAGGTGGAAAATTGCAAAGGTGATTTCCCCATCATTATGGGAAGGGCTTGGTTAAGCACAATAGATGCACGTATGGGTATAAGGGACCTCTCCTTGGAAGTCTCTAAGGAAAATGAATTTGGACGTTTAGAGAAGAAGTGTGTTTCATGCATCTTGTATAGTGATAACAAGTGCAATTGCATGTAGAAAATCTAGTCCATCGAAAGTAGGGGGGGGAAAGCATGCAATCAATGTGTACATGAAATAGATATTCAAAGGTACTTATACATAGCAACCACAAAATAGAAGGATATCCAGTGGCTAACAACTAACTCTAGCAACAACACACTATGCATGGAACCTACTGAGCGCCTAACATGTGCCTATGTTGAAAGCATGAATGAACTTGAGTGAGTTCATCACCAATTATCTAATGATGAAGATAATGATACTTGTTGGGAAGAGTTGGAAATCCCTAATAATTTCAAGTAGGAGCCCCTAGAGTTAAAAACTCTACTAGCCAGCATGGAGTATGCATTTTTAAACAATTGTAAGTTGGTCATAATCAATGCAAATCTTGCTCCAAAATAAAAAGATAAGCTATTGTAGGTTGTCAATGAGTGGCGAATAGCCTTTACTTGGTCATATCTCAAAGTTATAGGAATTGACCCAAGGATATGCCAACATTGCATCTACATCAACCCAACCATGAAACTAAGAAGATAGCCACAAAAGTGGTTGAACCCCAAACTGAAGCAAATCATCAAGGAGGAAAAAGAATAAATCCTTAAGGTAGGGTTCATCTATCCCATCGTAGATAGTGAGTGGGTTATCCCACTCATAATTGTGTCAAAGAAAGGTGACAAGTGGTGGGTTTGCATCAACTTCAGGCTATTGAACATGGCAACATTTAAAGATCAGTTTCCATTGTCATTTGTGGACCAAGTATTGGACACTATCTCCAAGCATTGCTATTATAGCTTCTTGGATGGTTATAGTGGCTATAACTAAATCCAAATTGTGCCAAAAGATCAAGCCAAGACAGCATTTACAAGTCCCTAGGAAACTTTTGCATATTGCAAGATGCCATTTGGTCTATGTAATGCCCCTACAACATTTCAATGCCTGGTCCTTAGTATTTTTCAACAACAAATTCGTAGTAGGGTAGAATTATTTATGGATGACTTCTCTACCTATGGGGCTACATTTGAGCAAGCCCTAGATTGCCTTGAGTAGGTACTAAAAATATGTGTTAAAACAAACCTTAGGTCAATTGGTAGAAAAGCCATTTAATGGTCCAGGAAGGCATAGTATTAGGGCACCAAATTTCACAAGAAGGGATTGAGGTAGACCTATCATCCAAGGAATCACACATCAACCAAAGAGAGTCAAAGATTTCAGATCAGTCCTTGGACACATTGGCTACTACCAGTGTTTCATAGAGGATTTCTCTAGGATTGCAAAGATGTTGGTTAAACTTACAACGAAAGATGCTCCATTTGTTTGGACCAAGAATTGCGAACATGCATTTTAACTACTAAAGGAGAAACTCATAGAAACTCCACTTCAATGGGAACCAGACTGGTCCAAACCATTTCACATAATGATAGATGCATCTAATTATGCCTTGGAAGCTATGCTTATGCAGTTGGATGATAAGCAACGTCCATATTACATCCACTGCATGAGCCGAAGCATTGTGGGTGCACAATTGAATTACACCACAACTGAAAAAGAATTAATGGCAATGGTGTATGCTCTTGAAAAGTTTAGGCATTATGTGCTTGGTTATAAAGTATTTATGCACATAGATAACAATGCCATCCACTTCCTAATGAACAAGCCAATGGTGAGCCCCTGTATCATACGATGGCTTGTGATCTTATAGGAATTCGATTTCACAATGGTAGATCAAAAAGAAATTGAGAATGTGATCATTGACCATCTCTCTCAATTAAGATGGGATAATAAAGAGGAGGAGAGTCCACTCTCTAATCAATTTTCAGACAAACTCCTCTTTACAGGATCAATAAATGACCAAGTGCCCGCTGAACCAAAATGGTATGATGGTATCCTTACTTACCTTCTTACTCAAAAGTTGCCACAAGATCTAGACTTCAGGAAGAAATAATAGTTTCTTCATTGGGCAAAGTACTTCATGGAAATTAACTGACACCTTTACATGGTGTGTGTCAATGGCCTAGTTCATTGGTGTGTCCCTAATGTGGATCAATTGTGTGTTCTCTAAGATGTTCATGAAGGCCCTTGTGGAGGCCACTATATAAGGAGATGCATGGCCATAAAAATCTTGATGGCAAGATACTATTGACCCTTAATGTTCAAGGATGCCCACCAATTTGTCCAATCTTGTGGGTGCTATCAAAGAGATGGTGGGATGATCACTCGAATGGAGGATCCTCAATAGTGGATTCAACCATTGGAATCCTTTGACATATGGAGCATAGACTTCATGGGTTCCATCACGTCCATGTCTAATGAAAAGGCATATATCATCAAAAGTATTTGAGTACTGCACCAAATGGGCAGAAGCAGTAGCCATCACTAATTGTACATCATCCATTGCTACTAGATTTGTACAACATGTTGTGAACAAGTTTGGGATGCCACGTGCATTGATTTTTGACAATGGAACTCATTTTATAGATGCTACTTTTAGAAATTTGATGCAATGCTTAGGGGTTGAACATAAATTAACAACACCCTATCACCCCCCAAGTTAACGGTCAAGTAGAGGTAACTAACCAGGAGATCACAAAGATCTTAACAAGAATCATAAGCAAATATAGTAAGGATTAGAACACAAAACTCAACGATGCCCTTTGGGCCTACTGCTCAACACGGAAACTCCCTATTGGCTATTCTCCCTATGAGTTAATGTACAAAATACTTCCAACACTTCTAGTGCAATCCAAGCTCCGTACACTCTCAACATTCTGTGACCTAAATCTTAACCTAAGTCTAGCCCAAAAAGAAAAATTGATCAACCTCAACGTGCTATACGAAAATTGATTGGTAGCCCTATCTTTGAATGAAGTGCACAAGGCATTCAATAAACAACGACATGAACAAAGAATATGGAAAGTGAAATTTCAACCCAGAGATAAGATTCTTTACTACAATCCCACACATGTACCTCAAAAAACAAAATTCCAAACATTGTGGGAAGGACCTCACATAATTGATGAAACCTTTCCTTCTAGGGCCATGATCATATACAAACCCAAGAGCCCAAATAAAAAGCAATTGATCAACATCCAACAAGTGAAGCTTTTCCATGAGCCAAAGCAAGCTAGTGCAACAAATACCTCAACAAGTGGACAACCACATTCAATTTTCCTCCTTCCAACTCAGTTGTGGGGAAGATGGTCATCTATGAATCATCCATATGGGTCCTCAATTTTTCTATTTTTTGTTTTCTACATTTTTGATGTTACAATATATTTATTTTACAACTTTTTGATTTTCAAAATTTTTCTTATTTTTACACCATCATTTGTATGTTTAAATCTTTATTGGATATTTTACACTTTCTTATGTATTTTACTTTGTTTTATTTGAGTATGATTTTCAAATTTTTGCTAATAAAAGTGCTTTATTACCAACAAGACACAACAGTGTTGTAGTTGTTACTAATGGTGGTTTATGCTTTATGTTTTTGGTTTGCTAATGTCTGGTTTCTATTTTTGAATTTTTGTACCAATGACTTAGCCATGGTTTCTTCTTCATGGAATAGGTAGTGAGTCCAATTCATCCATCCATTCACAAACTCTATGGTTTTCCTTGTTTTGGAAGTTTGAGGTTGCTTTCATTAAAGAAACTTTTAATAAATTTGTGACCTTGGTAGTTTCTAGAAGTGGGAAGGATTCAAAGGTTTGAACAGGGTGTGACTTCAAGGGGACACAATAATCTTTGTACTCTTCTACTTACTTGAGTGCTTGAGTGTTTTACATGAGCTACTTACCGTTCCATGTCATCGACTACAGGAAGTCAAATAAAGTCTTTTCATGGTGTGGTTCCCATCCAAAAATGTAAAAAAATCCAAAAAAATAATATGATGGAAATTCAAAGCACATACCTTAGACAAATAAATGGGCTACAAGCACTAGTTATGGGACTAGAAAGACATGTACCCATGCCTGAAGATCCCCTCTAACTAAGGCCCTCTCTCACTTCTTACTTCTCTTTTCTTCTCTTTATGGAATAGTGGTTGTTTTGTGGGAGCACTCCTATGTCTCGAGGGGGTGGATCAGTCTTGGAGTGACAATGCAAAGTCACTAAAAGAGGTTAGTTTTGGTTTGGACTAAGGATGGATCTTCTTTGATCATTTGAACATATACTTCTCAAGGGACTTCTTATGAGTTTAGTTTGGAATTTCATTCCACCATCTCCATCATCCATCTATGCTGATCATAACTCACCTCACTGCTAGTGTCCATGTTCTTGATTTCTTGTCTTGGTCTAACATATTTAAATTCCTAGGTAGAATCTTCCATGTTTTTGTTCTTAATTTCCATTGACCATTAGTCACTTATGAGATCCATGGACTCCTTAGGTTGAGGTTATGTAATGGAAAAAAGGGCATGTGCTTGCGATGGGGAGGACTCACTTGCATATCCCTTGGTTGGATTTAGCACCTTATCCTTAGGCGTTCTCACAAGCAAAATCTTTCGTACATCCATCTTCCACATTAGACCACGTGCTCCTTTACATATTTTATTCATTAAATACATTCTCCATCAAATTTTTCAATTTTTAAGCTCTTAAAGATCCTCTTCAATGCTTTTATCATATTTTTGGCTTTTTTAGGATTCCATGGACCCCAATTTCTTTGACAAATTCCTTATATTTTTGAAATATTAAAATTTGAAAATTTTTATCAATGGGTCCCTTATATGGGGCTCAGTTCAAAGCCGACTTGTATACGAGGCCCTATATACAAGGCCCCATTGATGTAAGTTAAAAATAGTATAAATAGGCATGACTCCACTTAGAAAATTTTTGATGTACTCACACTAGCAAAGAGGATTCATTACAAAATTGTGGCCTTCCACCTTAATTCCACAATAAGGCTAAGAAAAATCACTACCTTCTTTGCCTAAGCATGCGCAACTTTGAGTGGAAGATTCTTGATCAACCTTCTACAGCTAATCTATTTAGAGATGGAGAAGTAGTTTAAAGAAAATGAATGTAGAAGGAAGGCACTCCCCTTCCCATGCCTCATCAGGAAACTTTGTTGAAGGGGAGGGATAGTTTGTTACACCAACAACACTATCAAAACTATTCTAGCCACCAATTGGATGAAAATGATGAAGGATAAGATGCATGCGACTATAATTCAAGAAGAGGAGCAATGACCACCGCCCCCACCTGCCACTCAAACAATAGTGCCAAACATCATTGCAACTACCCAATGATTGTGGGAGTACAGAGAATGGCTCATGAGTGAATAAGAGCAAAGAGTAGGCACAAGTAGAGGGGACCCATCCATATACAAATTAGCCATGAGTCACCTTAATGAAATGGCCTAAATGATTAGTCTGATGGATGAGGGTGGATCCATTTTCTCAGCCCAAACAATGTAGCTACTCGCAAGGTCAAATCCATGCACAATAGAGATCACAGTATCTCTCACAAAATAATAATCACTCCTAGAAATCTCTAGGAATGTTGTGACCTTCTTAGTGCACTTGGAGGAGGACGAGGGGGCAACTGTACTAGTGATGCACCATCAAGGACATCAGATAGTAGCAAAAGTCGTTATTGACCATATTTCCGAAACACTCAATGCACCTATGCTGTCTGTATGAGATGTCACTGCACTCAAGGATGTGTAGACATCCACAAGAATTACAAGTAATAGAATAAACAGAACATAGCATGAAGAACTGTTGGACTGACTAGTGAAAATTGAGCAACTACTTCTAGATGTTTTTGACCTTCTGAACACTATCATTGCAACCCGATTAGAGCTGCTAGAGGCAAGGGGCAAAAACATCATATTGGAGGGACAACTTGAAATAGCTAAGAAGTGAAATGGATGCTTGGATGCGAAAGTTGCTAAACTAAGAGCCCAGATTGTTGATCCGACATTTCTTAATCCAAAACTAATAAGAGATGAAGCTATGGAATAGCTTCGTACCAAACTCAAATGGGTTGAGGGTGCAATGGAGACAGTGGTGTTCTATTAATCCTTGGCAAAGGTCACATAGCACAAGATATAGAAGACCTTAGATCAAACCCACTAGGAGAATGTTCAACTAACCTTAGAGAACCATCAACTATGAAATGTTGATGCACACAAGTAACAATTAACTGATTTCATCCATCAATAGCAAGAGCAACTGGCCAGAGCAAACACAGAACTGAGGAGATTGACAATAAAGACTAGGAATCTCTCCATAAAGGAAGTTTGTGCCCTTTGCCAGAAAACTGCAATTAAGGTAGTTGCTTGGAAATTGGAGGCTCTCAAATTTAAGAGAGTTAAGGACCACTACAAAGAACAAGTCAATCTACAAAAAGAAGTAAATGGAAAACATATCCAATTGGTGAAGGAAAAACTGAATGAGACCCTTCAGCAACTCCAACAAGGAAAAGAGTTATGGCAACCCATCATTAATGTAATAGATGCCTACAACAAAGTGGAAATTTGCATGAAGGAGTTACAAATCAAGAAGATAACGAAGCACATGAAGCTTGCCAATGTTTGTTATACAAATTTGGCCATGTTAACTATTAGATGACCATGGTCTAAATAAGAGAAGTAGGTGGCCAACTCATACTTGTTGTATGAGGCCAAGTTCAAGCACCCACAAGGACACCAAGGATAGGCTTGCAATGGCCAATGTTGAACTCAAAGTTCTCAAGGCACGACTTATGGATCAATGATCAGCTATCGAGAACCTGGCTAGGAGGATGCATGGCTACCAAGAGTTGCAAAACACAGTCAAGTTGTTTGACATCGAATGCAAACAGTTTGCTGCCTAGTTTGTCAACATAAAGAAAATGTTCTTGATAATGCCTTATTTGTGGGATGTCCTTATTCTAGCCCACATTGGTGATGCTACATGGACTGTGAATGATCCCCAAAGTAAGGAGGAGAAGATGAAGGCATTGCTTGATGCCTTTCACCTTCCATTGGAGGTTGTAGCCATAGCAAGATAGCCACAACCACCTTAGCTCTCACACATGCCTAAAGCTAACAAAGATCCTTCAAAGCCTTAGGAGCCACCACCACATGGGATTGTTTAATCTTCTCCTATCTTCATGCCATCAAAGGAAGTGATGTCCAATTCTTTTTGTGTAGTCATGTCATGGTGTTCAATTTTGTTTCATGAACACCACAATTTTTATAATGTGTTGATCTGTACACTCAAGCACTCAGTTTTGTCAAGTTAGTTTATTTTGTTTTGTTAAGAGTCAATCAATGATTCCATATCTTTTCAATTTTGTAAAAGAACTCAAGGATGAGTTTTCATTTAGTCATGGGAATATGATGAGTGTCAAAGTGTTGCGTCAATGGGCCCCCATTTACATGGTGTTGCCTTGTCGACAGGGCCACATCAACATAGTGTTTGCTATGTTGATAAGGCCTCGTTGATGCAGCCCTAGAGAAAAAACTATAAATACAAGCTCCTAGCCATGTTTATGAGCATCAAATTCATAGTAGTAGTAGAGCTCTTGCATTTTGTCTATTTGAAAGTTAAAATATTTTTCCTGAGTGCCCATAGCAAGAGTCATTGAGTGTACAAATTTTTATCCAAGCATTGTTGTACCTGAGCACAATAGTGTGTATGGTAATAAAGACGAGTTTCTTGATAAACCTTGTAGCATTTTGAATAGCTTAAATGTTTTATTTATGCATTCTTTTTTTATTAAACATTCAATTAATTAAGCTAAATTAAGTTAAATTAGACTTTAATCAATTAAGCTAAATAGATTAAGTACATAAGTACAACAGCTTTGAGTGTAAACATGTATTCGCTTGGTAATCCCATTAGCGTTATTGCTTGATGTGCCTAGTAGCATAGTGCTTGGTAGCCCAGTAGTGGATATGTGGGTTTAGGACATGTATAGAAAGTGGGACTAGATGCTTATGTTAGGACTAGTTAGAGATTAGTTACTTAGTTAAATTTAAATAGTCATTCAATTACTTCATCTCTTTCTTTAAGCATCAAACCACAAAACACAAAATGATAAAAATCACATGCCTCAATTACACTTAACCATACCATTATGCTTCACAAGTGTAATCAAGAAGATAACAAATGACCTATAGGGCAAGATTTTGCTTCCTAGGAGACTAGTGCACTGGAAATTAGAGAGTCCATGAAATTTGACTATATCATGTGTGAGTGCTTTGTGATTCTTATGGTTGGGCATAGGGGTATCCTTCACCACTCATCACCAAGGGTTGCTATTTCTTATCCATTTCCATTCACCTTAGTGACTTGCAATTAAGCATATGGTTGGTACTCAAAATCATTTAATTAATTGTTAGTTACCATTTGGACCCATCCCATCTAGTCACCAATTGGAGTTCCAAGGATAATCTTAGGCAACATGATTTCTTGAGTAGATGAAGCACCTTATGCTAAGATTCCTTGGAGGATTATTCATGGGTCTCCCAAAGTATTGACTCTTGTTCCATAACCTATTGTGATATTTGGAAGCCTAATACTTTTCATTACCCTGGTAAGAAGCTTGGGAACTAGGGATAATAATAGGGTGTAGACCTCGAAAATCATCACCAAAATTCCTTCCTCAAGACTTACTAGATTTATCATTAAACTTCTTGTTATTTTAGGATGCATCTGTATAATTCTTTCCTTACTTATGGTGCTTAGAATTAGCTACCAAGATGGTAGCTAATTCAAGTGCCTCCTTGTACTTTGTAATCTTGTGGGTTTTGATCTTCCACTAGGCTTAGGGTTTTAGGCCATTGAAAAATAGTCAGAACTTGGTCTTGTTATTGATAATAGGGATTTATAGTATCACCTCATAATACTCCTAGATGTAATCCTCCAACTTCCTGGTCTGCTAGATCTCTTTCTACTTTGTCCAAGTTTTGTCAATGAAAAGGTAGTTTTGAACTCTTTACATGTCTTCATTGACATCCAAGCTATCTTGGACCTCATCTCCTAGATGATGAAAAGCCACCAACTTTGAGCAACTCTCCCCAAGAATTGGAAAGCAATGTTAATCTTGGACTCCTCATGATACTCATTCAACTCTAGGAACCACTCCACCTCATAAAGAAAGGCATTTATAAGCTTATCATCTTGATCTCTTTTGTAAGCTTTGGGTTCTTTGGCCTAGAATTTGGGTGTGGACCACCTAGACCTAAACTTGATTTCTTTTACTTATATAGCCAACTGATCTTCAAGCTTATCATTTTTCAACTTTAGGATCATCAATCTTTTTATGATGTCCCCTAAAGAGACTTGAACAACATCAATAACATCCCTCCATTTGCTTCACACAATTTTGTGCACAACATTTTGAGCCATGGAGAGCTTGTGCTTGATGCTTGAATTCAGCTTTCATATGTACAACACGTTCATTTTGTCCATAATTTCATGGACCATTTTCACACACTCAATAATAGGCAAGCAACTGAGAACCACACTATTAATCTTTAGTAGTTGGTTCCATAGTTGTTGCAGCTTTCTAAGAGGTTCATCATTGTTTCTCTTGGAAGGCACCTCCTTGTTGTCATCTATGTATTCACTTTTGTACACATCATTGTGCACTTCCTCATGCACTTATTCTTCTAGATTCTCATTTCCAACTAGCCCATTGAGAGGAGTAAGTCTAAGAGAAGCATTCCGAGGATTTTGACTCCCTTTGTTCTTCTTCTTGTGCACCATGGTAGCACATGAATCATGATCATGAACTACAAACCACCACCAACCTCGAACTAGGAGCTACGACTTTGATACCAAGTATTACAGTGCTATCCTTGAAAAGCACGACATAGCATCACCCAAGAGTCCTGAATCATCTATGAAAGAAGGGTGAACTATGCCTTGACTTTCACAATACCTCCAATTACAATAGAGGTCATCGCACATGTTAAAAGATGGTTAGAAGTGTAGTGACATTGCCTTAGGCAATGCACATGAAATAGACCCAAGATAAACACATGCACAACACACCATCACACAACATAATCAAGATACCACACAACAATCGATTCTAGGTTATGTGCAACTAGCTCTAAACCCCACTTTGTATAGAGGGTTGGTGGCCCAAAACAAAGATGCAAAGCCTTCTCAACAAGCCTACATATCCTTGTGTTGAGGTTCACAAGGAATTAGGGCCATGTCGTTCTTTGAGTATAGTTAAAATAGCATGAAACTTGTAAAGATCTCCACACTTATTTGCCTTTGTTCAAAACAACTTTCGATCCACTAACTAAACATGTTTTTCTATGCTAAACATGTTTTCATACACAATGGGAAGAAGATTAAAGTGGTAAGTAACCCATGGAAAGAGAAGGAATAGTGTAAAACCCAAGTTTCTGAGTTGCGTTGATGTCTGTCAAATGAGAGAGTATTTGTAATTGAAGATTTATAACGCCGTTGAGTGAAAACAGAAAAGCTGCAAAGACACAAGAGAGCGTTTGACTTAACTATGTCTTGGCAAGTTGCTGATTTTGCTACCGAACCTGGAAAATTCTATGGAAACCCAAAAGAACTATGAATCATGGCACTACTCTTAAATTATGCATCGGAGAACTCAAAATCGTGTGTGGTTTCGGTTTCAATTACATAAGTTGTGCCTTTCCTGTAATTAGCACCGACAAATTAGGAAAATTGTCCGTCCTATGAATTTCCGCCTCTAACCGCCATTAAAGTAAATAGATATCTGCACCATGCGGTCGATCTCCCTCTTTGTACGGAACTAAAGGTTGATAGGATTCATGCATTTCTATGACTTGTCTCTTTGAACAACATCATCATCATCCAGATGATTGAATTGTGTGCGAAGACTTTGGGCAAGCGCGAACCAGAAGAGAGGATGAAGCTGCAAGTGCAACAAAAAGCATGAAATTATAACAAATTACATTATATTTGGATAAGGATACTGCACATTTGTTGGTTGCCATGGCAGCTGCTGGTGGTGCTGCTCTACAGGCTTGCTCGCATGTGACCCCTTCTCACTTGCATTTGCTTTCCATTTTAACAAATCATCGCATGCCCCTGCCCAAAGCGCATACAACAGGATTACAGGTTAACCGCTTCGTCTCTTGTTTTTCTGTTTGTTTGTTTTTTCTTTTTTGAAAAATGATTTGATTAGATAGGCTTTTCATTGATAAAGTTCTTTTGTTTGCTTCTTCCTGTCGTAGTTAAGAAAGCGAACATTGATTTTCCCCATATTTGGAAGTAGAAGCAATTTTCTTTGGAACATAAACAGAACATGTAATATATGCAGGACAGGGTAAATATTTGCTAGTTTTGGGGAGAAAAAGATTTCATTGCTTCACGGGATAGGTCCTTCAGAAGATTTGCCTAATATGCTGGGACACCTACCTCACAAACTTTTCTCGAAAGCTGCCTTCAGTTGGAATTTTAAGTTGGACACCAACTAGGCTTTTGACTTAATGACTTTCATTAGAACTTTCCAGTCATATGTGATGGTGTATGTGAGAAATCTGAATCTAAAGGGCCCTGGATCTACTATCTATGTTAAACAGAAATTAAAGAACTTTGTTAGAACAAAAAACACACTTACAATCTGTTAATCCAGAATCTATATGTTTATGAATATGTGCTACTACAATTATATAAACTTGGATCCTTCCAAGAATGGATTTGAAGAGATAAGCATGAGTCTGTAAAATCATGGGAATGATCCTTATCATCTTATTTATGCATGAGATAATCATGGGTATAATCATGGGTATGAATAAGCATAGATATAGATAAGCATGGACAGCTAGGATCTCATCTTATTTAAAATAAATAAAAGAATGAGATCAATCTCCTAATAATGTGGAACGTTTACACATCATCTTCCACAAACCCCCCATGATGGTAAGGGGTTCCACTCCAAGCTATGTATTCTACTTTGGTTGTTGAGAGTGCGACTAAAGACTGCTTCTTTGATCCCCAAGAGATGAGTGATGGACCGAAGAAGAGACAAAAACCAGAAGTTGACTTTTGATTGTCAAGGTCACCTCCCTAATCTACATTAGTGTATCCCCATACCTTGAAGTTTGTATGTCGATGGAATGTGATCCCAAAATCTGTTGTAGTTCTTAGGTAACGTAGAACTCGTTTTGCAGCTTTCCAATGTGATTCATGCAGATCTTGCATGAACCGTGAAAGGTAATTGACAACATATTGGATATCTCGACGAGTATTGGAGAGATACAATAAACCACCAACTAGGGATCTGTATAGTGATAGATTGACTAAAGGAGATTTATCATTCTTGGTAAGTTTTATATTAAGGGAGAGTGGTGTGTCTGAGGGATTACTATTAAACATGCCAAATTTCTCAAGTAAGGATCGGGCAAATTTCATCTGGCATTTGGAAATGGATTTTGTTCTCTGGATTACTTGAAAACCCAAAAAAATGACATTTTCCCTAGATCAGACATTTCAAACTCATTTTGCATAGCATTAAGAAAATCATTTCCTAATGCAATTGTAGATGAAAAAAGAATTAAATCATCTACATACAGACAGACAAAAATAAAATCATCTCCAAATACTTTTTTGTAAATTGTAGTTTGGGATTGAAGATGGATGAACCCCTCTTGGATGAAAAATGAATGAATATGTGCATACCATGCACGTGGGGCTCAATACGTGCATACCATGCATGTGGAGCTTGCTTGAGCCCATAGAAAGCTTTATGAAGCTTGTACACATGATCTTGTTTTCCTTCATCAATGAAACCTGGGGGTTGTTCCACATAGACTTCTTCATTCAGATGGCCATTGAGGAATGCAGATGCCACATCCAATTGATATACCAGATAGCCAGATTGTGCAGCAATAGCTAGAAAGATTTTCACAGATTCCATTCGTGACACGGGAGCAAAGTTGTCATCAAAGTCTCTGCCTTGCTGTTGGAGATAGCCCTTGGCAACTAGGCGAGCTTTGAATTTGTCTAGTTCACCATATTGATTTCTCTTGAGTTTGAATATCCATTTTAAGTCGATGACAGGCTTACCAGATGGACGAGGAACTAGACTCCAAGTGTTGTTTTTATTGATTTGTTGTAGCTCACGTTCCATTGCTGCAATCCAACAATCATTCAATGCAGCTTCAATGATGGTGGATGGTTCTGCCAAACCATCAGAGCTCCCCCCCCACCCCCATCGACGTAAGCAGTGCGTAGAAGTCATCACCCACGTTGGAGAAGAGAGCAGTGGCAACGTCTGTAGCATCCTATGTTGGCTGGACATGGTGCTAGTGAGAATGACTGTGGGTTAGGTGGCGGTGAAAATTTAGATCTAGCATTTGGGAGGCTGGGTGAGAGAGAGCCACCTGTGAGGAAGAAGAAGACTGCCAGTGAAGAGTCATGGTTGGCACAGAGGGAGGGACTTGGGAGGGCACAGCTACTGACCAGATCGGGGAGGGTGTTTCTGCAGAAAATGGAGCAGAAAGATGAAGGAAAATGTGTGTAGACATTGAGGTAGAAGCACATGGAGTTAGACGCCCATAGGGAGCAGCGTTGGATAGAATGGTGGATGGAAGGGAGTCCAAAAGGGCAGATTGTGTGATGGCAGATGCAAGAAATGTGGATTGGGTGTTGCTGGAATAACGGAATTGGCAGCTAGAGGGAATGGCGACTCGGGAACCAAAAAATGTGGAGCTGGGGCATTGCAATTGATACCTGGTTGTTGTTGCACAGAATGGAGGGAGTGTCGGTGAGGAAGGAGAGGCACCAATGCATGGGAAATAAGCAAGATAGACCCTGTGGAAACGGGGGGCCATTGGGGCTTGGGAGTTGCATAGTTCCCGTGGTGTCCGTGATTCTGGGAAGGATGTCCTTGTTTGGCAGAAGAGTCCCGAGACGTGTGCCAGCTTGGCATCGCTGGAGTGGGTTTGGCGTTGGAAAGAGAATAGCCTGGAGGGTGCTCAAAAATGCGTTGATGTAAAACATTTTGGTTGCTGGAAAAAATAGATTGTGGTCAATGTAGTCCTGTTCCAAAAAATTGACATCACGAGAATCAGCGACCTTGTGATTGTTTTTATCATAACACCTGTAAGCTTTAGATGTGGGAGAATATCCAACGAGAATACAAGGCATAGCTTTGCCATCTAATTTTTGTCTATTTTGGGCAGGGATGTACACATAGCAGGGTGAACCAAAGATTTTCAAATGTGAAATATTAGGTGTATAACCATGCTAGAATTCATAGGGTGTTTTATTGTGAATTGATCTGGAAGGCACTCTATTTAAAAGATAAATTGATGTTGCACAAGCTTTTGCCCAAAACGTATCTGCTAAGTTTGACAGTTGTAGTAAACACCTGGCCATTTCAACCACGGTTCTATTTTTCCTTTCAGCTACTCCATTTTGTTGGGGTGTATAGGATGTGGTAGTTTGATGAATAATTCCATTCTTGCATAATTCCTCAACTTCTTGGGACAAAAATTCACCACCATGATCTATTCGGATTTGCTTGATTGTATTGCCACTTTGATTTTCTATTGCCACCTTGAATTCTCTAAACAATCCCAATGTTTGATCTTTTAATTTCATAAAATAACCCCAAGCAAATCTGGAAAAATCAT
>MNCI01005112.1:723079-745222 GCA_015680685.1 Gnetum montanum | reverse complement strand
ATGAGTAGTAACTTATATATACAATAATGTTTAAAAATAATGTTTTAAGACTTGGAATAATTAAATTAAAGGTAAGTTTTTAAATCATAGTTTCACACTATAGGTATTTAATGGTTATTATATATATATATATATATTTTGATTAATTTGTTAGATATTTAAACCACCGATGCTTTCATAAAGTTATAAACGAGTGGTAGTAATAAGATAATTTTACATACACCTTGGTGTAAATGTGAGTGAAAGTGGCAGAGTTAATGGCTAAAAATAAATCTTCTTCGTCTTCCCTGGTAAATTGTGTAGATAATCAGCAACAGTTCTAGAACAACGGGTGTAATCAGTTGGTTTGTTTTCTCTTTTCTTATCTTTGCGCAAAACTGGTAAGAACTGACACATGCTCTAACCCGTTCCCGGTGCTAACTCCTGCAATTGTGGTTTGCTGGACACAGCCATGCTACCAGAGTTAACATACAACACCGACCTTGGCCTCTTCTTTTTTCTGTAACCCGCATCATGCCTATATCTCGAATCTGAATTTCTTGCTTATCGTATATAAAATATGTCTGTTATGAAAATATCCAAGAAAGCAGCAAACAAGAACGAATTGATAACACAGGCCTTTCTGGTCATTACTTGTGCTTATGATCACCATTTACAAACAAGGTGCACAGGTACATCATTTTCAGGACAGCGCGTGGTGGCATCATTAGATTGGCCCCTGCATGTGGATCCAAGATCTAGATGGATGGCTCCACATGGTAGAAGTCATGCTGCTTGAGTGGGTCACGATCGGAGAAGAAGCCGATGCATCCGCTATTGGCCGTTATGCCGTATATGTGGCCCTGGTTTACCAGATCACCCCTACATGTTATGCAAGTGTCTTCTATAAATGCGTCGGTTTAACCCGCCCACTCAGTGCATCGATGAAATAGTCTTGTTGGCGTAAATTTTTGCAGAAGGACAAGAGCGTGATTTTGGTTTAGGTCAAAAGGAAATACTAGTTTTGGTTGCGACTGGTGCTCTTCGTTTGCTTGGAGTACAACATCAATGTTTGATGTACATGGCCACCGTAGCATCAAATTTACGAACAGCGGCTCTAGCGGCAGTACCTCAAAACCATACACATACCCCTTGTCTATGGATTTCTAAAAACAGAAGTTTAGCATATATAAATTTTTGAGATACTGATTGTAGTCTTTTTGCCATTAAAAATAAATTTCAGCAAGAAACTTCGGCTTTGGAATCAGTTTCTTGCACTCTCGTGACGATTTCCTTGTTTGAATTAAAACCGCTACCATTATTGTGTTCTTGAAATCTACTGAGAAATAACATTGGATTTTGCTTTCATTTTTATGCAGTTTTCTGGTGAAACTAGATGGAATTAGACTGATCAGTGGTAGAACTGCCATTTGCCGTATTAGTACTATTCCGAGACTTAGCAATGCTAAGTATTTCGTTGCCGGTTATTTCTTTCTGCTCCGAATTCAAGTTAGGTCTGTTTGCTCTGAAGTCACCTGCTCTATGAATGAATTTATCCTGCATTATTGCTGTATTACTCAAACCCCTTGGTCCTACACAAAGAAATCGGTCACTTTCTTCCTGCTCGCTGCTCGCTCTGGTGAATAATATAATTCTTGTTTGCTAAAGGGATAATTTGGCACTTTATTTTCATATCCCAAGAAGGCCTAAACAACATTTTATTTAATAGAGAATAGCTCCAAAACATTCATCAACCTATAACTTTTACGCTATATGTTTTACTTTCAAATTCTCAAACACTGGTTATTCCAATTTTAGATATGATAGTCCAACTGTTCGATGAAATGGCCAAATGTGCCAACAATAGCCTTATGGAAACCCATAATTGTAGAGTTTGACCTTCATTACATCTCTCAATCCTCACCAAAAGGTCAAGCTATAGCCGTACAATTCATAGTTTCACCTATTAATGACCAAGTAGCCATAGACCCTAAGTTCCTTGATGAAAACATTAACATAGTTAGCCAAGTTCTCGAAGGTTATGAGGTAGTCATGAACTTTAAAGGAGCTTCAACTACCCATGGCACTAGTGCTGCTACCATTGTAACATTTCCATGTAGTGAAATCCTACCCTTTGCCTATCATTTTGGGTTCCCATGTACCAACAACATAGCATAATATGAGGGTTTGATCAGAGGGATAATGGTAGCCTATGACCTAGGAATTAGATGCCTAGCCATTATAGGCAATTCACAACTCATGGTTAAGCAAGTAATTGAAGTCTATGCATGCAAAGCTAAGCACTTATAACCGTACTGTAACCTAGGGAAGTACTTGTTACAACAATTCATAGACATTAAAGTCCAACACCTACCCAAAATTGAAAATGCCGTAGCTGATGCAATTGCAACATTAGCCCTTAGTGTGATGCCAGATGTGTTTAGCAAGTTACCCACCTTAACTGTGAAGTACGCTACTCCCATCACACAAAACATTGAGGATACCTTTGTGGTCATCATTCATACTACTCCTTCCAAGGAGTGGTATGACGATATCAAATTTCACCTTATGCATGGTGAATCCTCACAAGCCCTGACTATTTCTCAAAAGGACATCATACGCAAGTGATCAAAGCAATATGTCATCATAGGTGATAACACATTATGTTGACAATCCTATGATGGCATACCCCTAAAGTGCTTAGGTAAAATTGAAGCCAGAACAATCCTAGAGGAGGTTCACAATGGAGTTTGTGGAGGACATATACGACCTAGAACCATGATAGCTAAGATTAGATGATTAGGATACTATTGTGTCCATATGGAAAATGACTACTTGCAAAAGGTTAAGCTATGTGACATATGCTAATAATATAGCAACCTAATACATATATCACCAACTAAGTTACATACAACCAAGATAACATGATCATTTTAATGATGGGTGTTGGATATCATTGGACCTAGAATGCCTAAGTCTTCCATAACACATAACTTAATCATCACCACAACCAAACACTTTACCAAGTGGGTTGAGGCTATTTCCTTAAGGGAGACCACATCTGAACAAGTTTGTAAATTTATCCTAGACAACACTGTAGCTCGTTTTGGTGTGCCCATGACCATAGTTACAGATAATGAACCTTACTTTAGTAGCTAAGAAACCAAGGATTTCTATCACAACTTAGGAATTAAGCATTCTTTCTTGTCACCTTACTACACTCAGGCCAATGGACAAGAAAAATCAAGCAACAAGGCCATCATCAACTTGCTCAAGAATATGCTCAACAATAGTAAGTAGAAGTGGCATGAGTAGCTTGTCCATGCACTATGGGCATACAAAAGAACCTATCTTATGACAATTGGCATGACCCATTATAGCTTTGTTTATGGTTTTGAATTTGTTTTACCTCTTGAAATGCAGGTGCCATCACTCTGAGTAGTCTTCACTAACTTCATCAACGATGAGCAGAACAAGGAGTTGCAGACAACAACATTGGATTTAGTGGAGGAGCAGTGTATGCAAGTTCTTTCTCACATTGAGCAATATCAAGAGAGGTAGAAGTAACAAAATCATCATGACTTGATCATGCATGATATCAAGGATGGGGACCTAGTCCTCAAGGCCATTCATGAGCATGTGAAAAAATTCTTAGCTAACTAGGAAGGACCCTTCCTTGTCACTAGAGCCTATGGAAATAGAGCATTCAAAATAGCCAACATGAATGGAAATGGTCTAGCCAATCTGGTCAATGATTGCTATCCAAAGGCCTACTACATGTAGTTGATGATCATTAACAAGAAAGCCTACTTTCAATGGTCCCCTATGAGCTTAAACTAGCAACATGGCCTGCTAGGACCATAAACTAGTAACATGGTCCACCACAACCTTAAAATAATAACATTGATGAATTGGATAGCCTAATTCTCATGTGGCCTATATGAATTGTAGCATTACAATATGTAGTGGTGTTTTGTATTCTTTGTTAACACCTCTTGGGTCAATCCTCCAAGCACCAACAAAGAGGGGCCATTGAAACACCATAAAATTTTTCATGTTATAACCAATCTTCATCATATAGCCTTCACCCTATGAAACCCAAATTAAAATTTCATTGTAAATGTGAAAATTTTAATCCTTAATGGGAAATTTCACATACTTATTCTTTTGGGATGAAAAATGCTTCATAAGTGGGCAAAGCCTCATTTCCCAAGTGAAAAAAGTCCCTAGTATCTATATTTGTGCTTGAGGGGGGAAAGTCAAAATTTCCTTTTGGAATGCAAAAAATGATTTTGATGAGTTTTATTAAGGGTATCCACTTTTCTATGCTAGAAACACCAACAAGAGGTAGATCTCACCTACCCCTAGCATGAAAGGATGGAATGATTTGGTAACTTTTCCCCCTTCAATGTGGAGATCAAATGCACAATTTGGAAACTTTTCCACAACCTATAAAATTTTCCCCCTCATCCTAGAAAGTTCCCTCCCCAATGTGAAAGTTTCTCCCTATCCTGGAAACTTTTCCCTAGCCTAGAAACATTTCCCCTTTAGTCTAGAAAGTCCTCCCCCTCCCTAGCTTGGATTTTTGGTGTTAACACAACACTTATGGGATTCAAAACTTAGAGTGAAGCAAGTTGGTCCAAATATTCCATCTTTCTCACTCCCCAGTAGCGATCCAATTGGTAGATCCAAGTTTGCAGTAGCAAAGCAAGGTTCGATAACATCAAGAGTGGCTTAGCACTTGGATTGTGGAGTAGATCACCTTAGCTTCAATGGGCTTTGAACTCTTGCACAAGTGAACCTCATTTTTTTTTTTGCTCATCTAGGCACTATTTGTACACATTTTTCTAATTTATTCTTTACTATTTTCTCAATAAAGTTTTAATTTTTGAGTTTTGTATTCAAAAATAAATGTATTATTTGTGCATTATTTGGATCTGTCCATATGTCCACATTTTGCATCTCATAACTCCTTGGTTGATCTACTAGATTGGCCAGGGCACATTGAATCCAATTTTTATCATGGAGGACCTAGGGATTTGAGGTTTGATAACTAGTTGGACCAAGAATCCTTGGTCTTAATTCTAGTGATCAAGGTTTTTGATCGCAATAGAGTCAATGATGTTCAACATCTCTACCATGGGAATGATTGGGCTTGGAACCATGAAGAGGTTAAAGAAGCTTGTACGAATGATCCCTACTCAAATAGCCTCAGGTGCTTGTTCCAAAAACCAATTCTATGAAGATTCCACCTCATCAAACTTGAGGATAAAGGTCTCCTTAGTCCATCCTAAAGTAATAACTGTAAAGCATAATGAAAGATGGCCTGTTAGCCTTAGCATAAGTGCACCACATACAAAAAAATACAACAAATGTAGCCAAGGTAAAATGAAACAAATACAACCATTTAAATAGATAAAACCAAAATAACTTAATAATCACATAACTAGGAAAAACATGAGCATAACCAAAATCAACAAAAAAAAATACTTACTTTTCCTATATGATGTAGGTATTATAGGAGCTCTAGGAGATGGATTCACTTCTATATTGGAAGATGGGTTTTCCCACCAACTATTTATAGTCCCATTGGCTAGACATCTTCTATAGGCCTTAGGGTGGTGTTTGATGCAATCTTCAAGGTCATCATCTATTTGTTCCATTATCACAAGCCTCATATTTGTGCTCTTGGTAAATACCTCGAATGTTTTGTGGGCTAGGAGTATAAGGTTGTCAACTTTGATGAATCTTTGCTCATCTACCTTGAACCTATAGGTAAGTAAAACAACATAAAGCATTATAACTTATATGACTAAAAAGAATAATAAACTTAAAATAAATTTTGATAGCCATCACACTTACCCCTCTATGCAGTAGACAGTGCTTGGAAGGTTTTGGAATAATATATTGGCATAGTGGCCAATAATAAAGATTTTTCCATGTTGAATTTTCTAAACTCAGGCATCTCCCAAATTTTTGATAATTTTTGAGTGTCCACAATGATCGTGTCATCATTGGTTTCACACTCTACATGGATCTCAAGTTCATTGATCATGAACTTGATGATCAGGCTAAAGGAACTAGGTAGAAGGGTTTTCACTATTGCTACTACTATCTCAAATGCCAAGTGTGACCAAACCATCACATTGTAATTTTGAAGCAAGTAAGCAAGGAACTACTTGGCCCTTGTTCTAAACCACACACCATGGTGTTCCCACTCCATATTAGAAATTGGACTGTTGGATCATGGGAGATAGATGCAACATATGAGCCCTACCATCTCTATAACTACCAAGATGGGCTTCGAGAAGGCCATGTAACATCCAACACATAACCATTACAACCATGCATAAATCCAAAATAATAATGAAATAATATTACAAGTATCATGCCAACCTTTGTTAGCCCTTATGACCATTTAATATAGAAAACAATGCTTAGACAAAAATGCCAATTGAAATAATTCACACTTAACAAAAATGATAGTTTACAATTGAAAACCTGAAAGTGACTATCTATAACTAAAAACATGGAATTGAGAGTTTCAAAATGAAAAATGGAAATGATAGTGCAAAGCTAAAATTTTAGTTTTTGGGCTAAATTCCATACTTCGAAAAATTTAGAACACAACTTAAGTTCATAACCCAAAATACCATAAATTTTAGCAACGTCAAAACTAGAAAAAATGGCAATGGGAAATAATGGACAAAAATTATCAAAAGTTTTTTAATTTAATCCATACCACCTCCATACCCTTCCTAACATCTTAAGCTATCCCCAAGACCATGGAACATTGATGAAAAAAATTTTCCAAGGTGCCAACGTTGCCCATACTCATAGGGGTAAATGCATAATAACCTCAAAACATTGATTTCATGCAACCTTATGAAAATAACCATTAAAAATTAACTACTTAATGAAAGTTGATGATTCCATATCTATTGGAATTATGAAGCCATGCACTACAATCCCATAATAATAAATCATAAAAAATATTAACTAGTATTTCAGAAAAAATTACAAAATTAACCTAAATGTGGCCATCATACCAAAAACCCATTTTTGTGCAAGTTCACAAAAACAACCATAAAAATCAAACCGTTTGTCCAAATTAGATGGTTCAAATTTTTTTGGAATCCTTGAATCTTAAAATACAAACTGATAACCATTAAACTTAAAATTTCATTGCCGTTCATTGAAGAAAAAATACAAAGCTTAGACCAAAAATGGCTAAAAATAGAAAACCCACTTAACATAGGCTTATCGAAACAACCATAGAAAATTAACCATAAGGCAAAATCAAGTGGTTAAAAATCTAGACAACCAAAACATAGTATAAAATAACCTCATAGTAAAAAAAAAGTAAAAACCATAGTTTTTTACTTAGGAAAAAAATTCAAAATTGGTGTTGCTTTTTTGATTCAAAAAAGTAGAAAACCCATGGAAAACATGAAACTGGCATCTAAACCTTAACATAAACAAAATCCAAAGTCCAAGTAATGCCAAGAAAGAATAACATGACCAAAACCTATGATGAGATTTTTTGAAAGTCCTAAAATAACCAAGAAACAAACCTAGATCTAAAAATTGGAATACATAACATAAACCCAATAAATGGAATAAATGGAAAAATGGAATAGACTATGTACCTAGGATAGGTAGAGCCTTCTCTAATCATAGGATGGGGAGGGTGTCAGATGCCATGGGTAGTTGCATCTACCTCTTTCAATGTAGGGTTCTTCATTGGTGCCTTTTTGTCATATTGCAATAGATTGGTGTAGAGAATACAAGAAATTCTTTGGTTTTGGTAGTCCTGGAATGACTACATTGGCACTAGATGGGCAAAAACACTGTAACTATGCTAGATCCAGTGTTGGTGGTAAGAACAAAGCTCCAAATTGAATGCAATAATTGAGAAGTGTGAAACAACAATAATCTTTGACAAGTTAAACCATAAAAATCCATTTAAACCTAGGCACCCACATGTAAACCCTAATTTCCTTTTATAGCTCCACTTCACTTGGTGATAAAATTGGTAAATGCAGAGTACGTTGGATTATGGGATTTTTTTTCCACCAAAACTTGCTAATTTCATGACAGTCCAACTAGGCATTCCAAAAAACAACCCAAAACACCATGACAACGCTAAGGGTTTTTGGTTGCCAGGCTTAACTACATTGAGTCTTGGACACATGAAAACCTTGGAATAAGTGCCATATCTCATCCACTCTTAAAACTAATTCCTAGTCTTCCATCCATGCCAAAAAATCCTCATGATCAAGGTGTACAAGGAGATTTTGGCATCTAGATAAGCTAAATTATTGAAAGCCATGAAAATTCATGATAACTTGATTATCACATGTGACTATGTTGGCCTAGAAGTGTGATTACTATGACTACACTATGCTAGAATAGTCACAGTAGGGTGCCAGCATAGTCCATGGTGGCATAGACTTCTCCTAGCCCATCTATCCTTCAATTAACTCCAAACTACCATCCTATCACCCTGAACCCTGGTTAGATCTCCCAACAACCTTGAAACTTGGTCAAATTTGTCCATTGGTGTCACTTTTTCCATTTTTCCTATGACTACACTGGTAACAAATAGTGTCTATGTTGGCCTAATGTAGTCATAGAATTTAGAAGAGGAATAGATAATGTAAACCATCATACACCTCCAAAGCTCCACCTCAGAGCCTCCACACCGTCCCAGGACCTCCAAAAATCTCAAACTATTGAACAATAGCAAAAAACCTTTTACAAATCCCAAGACTTGATAGAGGTAAAGTCCAAGATAAAAATTTCCACTTTTTTTCATTCCTTACATTTCTTGACATCAACTATGCTAACAACTACTATGACTATGCTAGATTAGTGTAGTCACTACTAGGGCTCAAAGTAGTCCATTGAGAGTTGATCAAAATCCACCATGAATTACTCAAATTAAAACACCATTTGAGCCTATTTGAACATGAAAACTTGCATTTTCTCATCATTTTTGGAATTCTTGACATCAACTATGCTAATAACTACTATGACTACATTGGCCAGTGTAGTCAGTACCAAGGCCTAGCATAGTCCACCTAAAACTAGCCAAAAGTTACCATAGATAGCTTAAAAAACATTTCTTGCAAGTCTTGGGACCGTGATAGAGCTAATTTTAACAACAAAACCTAATATTTACCATCTCCAAAACCCAAACTACAATGACAACTACTATGACTATGATAGGCTAGTGTAGTCACTAGTGTTGCCTATGGTAGTCCATACGATGGAGCCTAAAACAACTCAAATTCAATCACCTATTCACCATTTTCAACTATAGCACCTTACCAGTGTACACAAGGTTTAAGCTAAAATTCATCATTTTTCATGCTATATTTTGCAACTACATTGACAACTACTATTACTATGCTGGGATATTGCCCAACATGGTTAGCTTGGAATTGCCCAAAATAGCTTAAGAACTATAAAAATCAAATCTTGGAAAGGCCTAGAACACTACTAGAGCATATGGAGACCTTGGAACCTTGGAAAACAAGTAGAAATTCATCATTTTTAATCTCTAATCCCTCAACTATGTTGGGCACTATGTGCTTAGTGTAGTCACAAGGTATTTGGTCTTCCAAAGCCCAAGAAATCACAAAAAATTACAACTTCAACACTAAATTCCTAGCTAGCAGCACTAGTGATCCTAGGAGCCCATTAGCATGGTTGATTGAGCCTTGAAACTCACCAAAATTTATTTCCCATGCATAACTACACTAAGGAATCCTGTGAACATGCTAGCCCAGCATAATCACAATAGGGAGGAGAAATGTGGCAACAACAATTAATAGTATACCATTCACAATGGTTCAAAACTAACCCAGAATGCCCCAAACGTTGCTTCATCTTATGCAATTGTAACCCCACTATGTTTTAGCCATAAAAACTACATGAACTCATCTATTCCTTGTAACCATGCTAGGGCCTACTATCCCAGTGTAGTCACGACCAAAAAAAATTTTGTTTAGCCTTTTGGGAGGTCAAAATAGTGCTAGAACATGCAAATCCTTAGTACCAATCACTTGTGCTAGCTATCTAGGTGATTGGGAGCTTGCGAGTGACCATATTAAGCTTAGGAAATTTCCCTTGAATGTTTACTATGCTAGGCCAATGTAGTCAATAGTAGGGACAAGTATAGTAACAAGAAAAGTGCTAATGTTTTCCCTAAAACAACCTCAAAATGATTCCCTCATGTGCCCAAGCTTCCTTAGTAAGCCCATAACCCCATAACATGGACTACTAAGTCTTAAAATTGGTAAAATATAATCCTTTTTAATCTATTTTATCCAAGTTTTACCACATGTATTCCATTCTTATGAATTTGGCCTTGTTTTATGATGCTTTGACTTGTTTTGACCTTGTTGTGCATTGTTGACCTTCATTACCATCAATTGACCTCATCCAAGCTTTACATTATTTAAGTCTTGTCACAATTATCTTTGTTTTATTTATTAGTTCCCATGTTGATCCTCGTTTAGCCTTGATTGATGTTAAGTGATGAAGTTTGACTATCTTTGAACATCACTTGATACAATGTAACCATGACTTGTCAAGGCCTTAAACTGGCAACATGGCCTGCCAAGGCTTAAAAACTAGCCTATGTGATGTCTGAAAACATTGGTGTCTAGAACACTGAGAGGTTAACAGGTATACAATCTAACCTCAAATATGTGTGAGGGTCATGCTGGGAAATAGAAATGAGGTGTCTTGAATGGTTTGGTCAATCAAATAGGGACTTACATGGTGTTAAAATGACTATTTGTAAAAGGGGTTTGTAGAGCATTACATGTGGATATTGGGATAGTAAGCAAGAGTGTAGTGACATGAATGTGAAAATATGTATTACACAGTGGAGTAATATAAGAGTTATGCTTAATATTAGAGAAAAATGCTTAGAAAGGAAATGAAACAAAGCTTTAGAATAAAGAAATGCACCACCCCAAAATCAGGGAGCATAACTTTTGCTAGACAAGAGGTGAGAATGGTACATGGTGTTAAGTAGGCATAGTGGTAGTGTAGTAGTATGGTCATAGTCTTTGGAACATCTAGGGCATAGTGCTAGTAGCTACAATAGAGGCTGGACCTGCTAGGTTGGTTTTCTTCGTGTTCTACGAGTGCAATGTTAAAATTTGTTCTGGGAGATGTCAAGGTATGAAGCTCGTGTGCTCAATTGCAAGAGTGTCGAGGATGCTTAGACAACTAAAATTTTCAATGATCTTTTGATTTTCCAACCCTAGAGTGTTGAACATTAGGGTATTTATAGGGCTAAATTTAGCATGAAACATAGATTAGGCACCACATGGCATCGGTGCCATGTGGCACAAGCATAGATAGGGTTATGTTGACATACTACGCTAACATGTTATGCTCTCATGAGAGTAGAAAAGTGTTATGCTTTGAAGGATAGCAACGGGTATCCAAAGACTGGTAAACTATGACCACATTGCTTGAATTGCATGTGCTAGAGTTTAAGAGACCACAATGTACCTACAAATAGTGCAAAGACAATGCAACTTGGAGGCTATGCTTCAGGACTATGTCTTTCCCCTCTTTCAAGTAGGGCCAAGTGCAGGGACAATTTTGGGGATCAATGGGGAGTGCAAAAAAGATACAAATTAATGATCTTCGCTACCAGGGGATGTTGGAGTTGGGATGAAGGCCAATGTTGGGTTCTGGAGGCTTCTAGAAGCTGTTGGAGGCTCTTTTTTAGTGTCAAGATAGCTACACTCTAGAGCGTAACATAACATTTAGTGAAAATTTATGAAATTTTGATTTTTTACGTTGGCTACATTGGCTAGACTAGGGAGCATAGAAGAGTATAGTAGAGATACTTAGCCAAATTTTGATGAAATCTATAGCTTTTCTTCATGGAATGTTTGCTACGCTCTAGGGCATAGTAGGATAGGTAGCCGTAGAAGCTAGGAAATGTGTCAAATGTGTCTTCCATGTCAAGCTAACTTGACAATTCTTTATCCAACACTTAGGAAAAACTAGGTACTTGAACCTATGTCATGCTTGCTACATTGTGAAGCATAGCAGATCATAGCAACTTGAAAGATAAAAAATTTGCCAAACTATTTTGTCCATCCTGACCACTTTTGACAATGTCTAGCTTGATACTTGGGTGAATTGGTAACTCAGACATGTGTCAAGTTGGGTAGACTGGGGGGCATAGCAAGCATGACAATCCAAGAGATAGAAAATTTGCTAAACTATTTCATCCATCCCAAGCAACCATTGACCACTTCTAGCTTATCATTTGGACAAACTAGCCATGAAGGTGTGTGCTACACTAGGTATGGTGGGGAGCATAGCAAGATACTTAGAAATTTTTTTATGAATCTACTGCTAACACCTAGAAAGATCTTTCAAAATAGGACTCAAAGTGGGTTACAATGGCTACACTATAGAGTGTAACACCAAACTTAGAAAAATTTTGTCAAGTTTTGACACTTAGACAAAATTTTCATTGAGCTATAGAAACCTAAAATTGGTGGTGTTTCATTGGCTCCTCTTTGTTGACATCTAGAGGATTAGATTAAGAGACATCAACAAAGAATATGAAACACCATGGTGAACATGATACCAACACTGCTCAATAGTGCCTGAGTAGACAATGATTCGTTATGCTTGAAGGTGCTTAGGACAATAAAGTATGAAAGGGAACAGGTTAGAAAGATAGGTCAAGGGACAATAGATGGAGAGGATGGTTATTATAGATGTAGCTATAGGATGCAACATCAGAATGGCTTTTCACCAATGCATTATTCCTCATTGCAGTTCTTGTGAGGGTGTTAACATGTAGAGGTGGCCTACCTTTAGTATTTTGACCTCTTGTCGGAGTGCTTGTGAGATGTTTGATCCAGGGCTGCACCAATTGTGAAATGGAAACTTTGCTACTTTATTTGGATAATTTTTTGTCTCTTTTTTTTAGACCTTGGTTTTATTTTTCTTTTTTATTTCTCTTGTTTTTTTGTTTGAAAATGTTTCGTTGCTAGGCAGACTACGCATTGCTCAATGAAATTTGCTTAGAGGCAACGACGTCACATTTGTGGGATAGGTGTTTCCTCCCTAGGATGAGTTGTGTTACATCCATCATGGGGCTTTGACCAACTCACAAAGGCTTCCCATGGGACAAGTTTTGTTATGTCCATCATGGGTTTTGTAGTTGACTATGGGAAAGGTTCCATGTGCATTAGGGAAGCTTGTAGGGAGTGTGAGCAAATGCAAGATCAAGAGGTAGAGGTAGATTAGCTGTAGTAGGGTAGTGGGGATGTGCACTCTTAAATAGCTTAGTGAGCCAAAATAGACACATTAGAGCAGTGCAACAACCTACTATTGCGATGAAATGCATCATTCAATGGTGTCACTGAGGCATCATCCTACAAACACAACATAAAGAAAGCAAGAAAAAAAACCACATCATGTGAGATGAAGGCGAATTCTTATTTGTAAGGGCACTATAAGGGCCACAAGTGCTATGTTAGTTGTAGGTGCATGCAATGTACAAAGCAAGAAGGCCAATGTAGGCATTGGTAACAGTAGGCTCCAAAAGCTTTGGCAACCACACCAGAAGTGAGCACCCAAGTGACTAGAGGTGATGGTGATATAGGTTCTTAGGAGTTCTCACCAAAGGTAGGAGCCAGAAAACCTAGCAGCATTGTGGGGAGCCATAGTGTTTGATCCTCTTCCAAGCTTAGGTAATGGTGAGGGCTAGAGGATAGTAGTACTATGGCTAGGCCATAGTACCTTTGGTTTTGTAGCGAGTGATGCTGATGGTGAGAGCTCCAACTAGGATGATTGCTGATGGCAATAGTAGCTCTAGAAGGTCAGAAAGATGCCAAAAGGAATCTCTAGAAGATTAGAAAAATGCCCAAGATGGTTATGCTACAAATACTCTAGAGGATTTTTCCTTAATGACGTGAGAGTTGTGGGTAGGTGACAAATGATTGGAAGTATTCACACTTGCTTGTTCATAGGACCATGTGTGTCCAACTATGGGTGTTGAATTGTGAACCCAATTTTAGATCTTGGTAGACCACATGCTATGCTATTTTAAAGTCCTAGTAGACCATGAACCTAGTTTAAAGTTCGAGTAGACCATGATGTGCTAGTTTAAGGTTCTAGTAGACCACTATGCTAGTTTAACATCGTAGCGGATTGTGGATGGCTAGTTTATGATCATAGTAGACCATGCTGTGGGCGATAGTTTAATGTTATAGCCTAAGGAAATTTTTGCCATTTTAACATCATAGTGGACATTTTGTGCTTAACGTCACAGTGGATGTTTTGTGCTAGTTTAACATCATAGTAGATGTTTTCTTACCTTACTTTATTGTTGGTAGGGTACTGCATACTAGGTGTAGTACGAATTTAGGTATGAGTGGTTAATTGGATTGGCAAACTCATTATTGTCTAGATTAGCAAGCTTGAATGCTCCATTTTCATAGGCATTTATGACCAAGAAAGGCCCTTCCTAATTAGCTAAGAATTTTTTTGTGAGCTCGTGAATGTCCTTGAGGACTAGGTCCCTCTTTTTGATTTAGTGTTGATGTTGATTGTGATGGTGCTTCTACCATTGCTTTTCTTGGTATCACTCGATGTGATCAAGTATTCATGTGTGCTCCTCCTCCATAAAGTCAAGGTTGATATTTCTCAACTCATTATTCTATACCTCATCAATGAAGCCAAAGAGGATCATATGGAGTAATGGGACTTGTAGTTCAAGAGGCAACATTTCTTTAGATCCATACATAAGACTATATGGCATCTTACCTATTGCTATTTTGCATGTTGTGTAGTAGGTCCATAACACATAGACTAACTATTCGTGTCATCATCGCTTACGAGTACTAAGCATCCTCTTCAGAAGGTTGATGATGACTTTGTTCATAGCCTCGACTTGGCCATTCCCCTGTGGGTAGTACTATGATGAAAAAAAAATGCCAAGGTGTTTGTAGAAGGTCTTAGTTTTCGTACTATTAAACCTTGGTCCATTTTCTATGACTATAGTCATAGGTAGATCAAATCGGGTCACTATATTATCTAGGATCAATTTGCAAACCTACTGTGATGTTGTCTTCCTAAGGGGAATGGCTTCAACCCACTTGATAAAGTATTTAGTTGTGGTTATGATGAAGTGATGCCTTGCAAGAGACTTAGGCATTATAGGCCCTATGATATCCAACCCCCAACGTTGGAATGACCACATGATCTACATGTTCTGTAGTTTAGTGGGTGGCAAATGCATTAGGTTGCCATGTTGTTAACACATGTCACATGTTCTAACTTTGAAAATGCAATTTCACTCCATGTAAGGTCAATAATAGCCTAGATGTTAAATTTTGCTGCCATTTCCCTGGGGGCTATATGGCTTCCCCATAATCCCTCATGGACTTGGTTGACGATCATTTGCACTTTATTCCTGCTAATGCAAGCTAATAGTATTCCATCATAGGATCTATAACACAAGGTGTTATCACCTACAAGGATGTACTGCCATGATTACTTTCATACTGCATCATTTTTGGTAGAGGTTAGATTTTGTGGAGGCTCTTCCTATTAGAGGTATGTCTTAATATCATCATATCACTCTTGGGCATGAGTTATGCTTAGCATGTTTATGGATGCAATGCTTGTTGTTTTAGTTATAGGTTTGGTGCAATCCACTATCAAAGCAGGCAATGTAGAAAAAATGTTGGGTGCTATGCTTAAGGCTAAAGTAGCTAATGCATCAACAATGACATTTTCATTACGGAGAATCTGTTGGACATCTACAGTTGCAAATTATTTGAGCAAGAATTTTGCCAAATCATAGTAAGGTTGTAAGTGTTGTGCCTTGCAAGTGTAAACCTTTGTAACTTGATTGATGACTAGCTGGGAATTGCCTCAGACTGCTATGTCTTGGATTGCTAACTTTTGAGCTACTAAGACACCTCTAAGGAGACCTTTTTACTCGACCACATTGTTTGTACAAGGAAATGTGAAGTGATATGTGAAAGGTTGGATCTCCCTGGAGGGAAACATGATCACAGTAGTATCACTACCACCTTGTGTGGTTGAAGCACCATCAAAGTGTAAAACTACCTCAAAGTTTGTAGGTAGCTGACTTATGCTATTGACATGTTCATCCAAAAACTCTGTATCTCTTATTACTAGATTGTCTATGGGTGAAGCCATGAGTTGTGCAGCTATTTCTTGACCTTTTGTTAATACTTGTACTATGTAATGCAAGTCAAAGTTAAAGTCCATAGTTATTACCTTCCATCATGCAATTCGACTACTTTCACACATGTTCGTAGTAATCCTCCAAAGTACATTACTTTTGCAAATGATGTTAACTTAACTACAAAAAAGATAGTGTCTCCATTGTTTAAGTAAAAAGACTAAGGCAAGATAGTTCTTCTCTACATCATTGTATTTTGCTTCGTGTGCCACTAGCATATGGCTTAAGTAGTAAATAGGGACCTCTGAGCCATCAACTTACTTTTGGCAAAGAAAAGAAGTGATGGACATGTTTGAGGTTGTAAGGTAAATGTAGAAAGGCTTATCTCATTGTGGCAGGTAGACCATTGGAAGTTGAAATAGATCACTTTTGAGGTTGTCAAATGCCCCTTGGCATTGAGCTGTCCACTCAAAGTGGATCCATTTTTTAAGCAAATGTTGCATTGGCTACAACTTGTCAATCAACCTTGTCATAAACCTACATATGAATTGTAATTTTCCTTGTAATCCATGTAGCTTCTTAAGGTTTGCTAGTGGCACTAATTTGGTAATAGCATTAACCTTATCAGGATCTACATGTATACCTACTTCTAATACTACAAAGCCTAGCATGTGACTAGTTTTGATGCCAAAGACATACTTTTTTGGATTTAGCCTAAGGTCATGTCCAAGGAAACATTTGAGGATGCGGTTCAAGTCATTTGTGTGGTTGTGAGCTAACTTGAACTTCATTGCTATATCATCAATTATTCATTGAGCAAGTTTAGTAGATAGTCACTAAAGATATATGTCATTGCACATTGATAAGTTGCTCCTACGTTATTTAGTCCAAAGGGCATCATTGCATAGCAAAATGTACCCCAACGGGTCATGAAGGTGGTGTTGAGTTGGTGCTCTAGGTTCATCTGAATTTGATTGTACCTTGAGAACCCATCCATAAAGAACAACGAGGCATGCCCAACCATAGTATCAATGAGTTGGTCATACTAGGCAATGGGAAGTCATCTTTGATGGTAGCCTTGTTTAGGTCCTGGAAGTCTATGCAAATACTTATACTTCTATTTTTCTTAGGGAAAACTATGATATTAGAAACCTAGTTAGCATAATCAACTACTTGGATGAAACCAACTTTGTAAAGCTTAGTGATTTCATCATGAATGGCCAACGAAACCTCAAGCTTGACTTTGCAAGATTTCTATTTAACTAGTTTTATGTGAGGATCAAGGATAATGTTGTGCTATATTATGCTAGGGTCTAAGCCTGGCATGTCCTCATAAGACCATGCAAACATCTTGATATTATCTGAAACACCGTGAAAATTACGGGTCGGCCTCAGGCAAAGGTTCGCAATTCAAGCAAGAGCGCATTCCATCTTCGTTCCAGGACAAGTTTACGTTCTATTACGCACGGTAGCGTGATGAGTGTAATAAGCTCCAAAATAGTCAAACGCAGAGTCTAAAGAAGCGCAACAGTTTGACGTTTTTCCTCCCGGCGCATGCATAACTTGTTTTACGCACGATACGCAGTGGTGCGTATCATTGCGTATGTTATCATTTAAGTTGCTCATCGTTTTACGCTTCATACGCATAGCTGCGTAGTGAGCGTAAGGCATACATTACTTGCACTTTGTCATGCACGGCCGTGTGGTGAGCGTAAGTTATACATTGCTTACGCTTTACCATGCACAGCTGCGTAGTGAGCGTAATTTACACATCGTTTTACGCTCTGACACGCGCAACTGCGTAGTGAGCGTAAAGCAACTCTGAGCTTATTATTTTTACCAGATTACGCTCATATACGCAACGAAATGCGAATGAGTGTAATCCAGCCTGAAAACAATTAAAACACGCTCAACACTTGCTTACTTCTCACACGCACAACACGCAAATGAGCGTGTTGTGCGTAGTCACAGTCTGACTTAAAAGATTAAGCTAGCAGGGCCCGCAACATCCGGAGCCCACATCATCAAGGTTGCACCTTCTCCGTGAGGTGTCATGGCCTATAAATACCCCAGTTGACAAAGATACAGAGGTTGGCAAAAAAAATTTGGGTTAGCAAAAACTCAGAGAAGCGGAAAATCATATTTCTGAGCACCAGAGCACTTAGCACTTTGGAGCAGAAATACAAAGAACGGCGCTTTGGCAATCAGGGACATCATCACCTTACAGCCGAAGCAGAGTACAGATTTGGGCACCGGTGACAGGAGCAATCTTTCTGCTGAAGAGACTTTATCGATCAGATACAGTTGATCGGTAGATGTCGAAGCTTGTCCTGCCTTGCATCTCAGCTTAGCCCACGAGGTAGATCGAACTTCTGTTCAAACCGTTTTGCTTGTCGTTTTGTGCTTGTTTCACATCCTGTAATCAGGGATTCCCCAGTGTAAATTCTCACACGAAATATACATTTGTAAGTCAAAGCGCAGATCTTGAAGCTACGTGTTTCTCTTTTGCCAGCCTCTTTTCATCGCGTTCAGCATTATCGCCGTCGCGATCCGATCACATCGCTTTCCCTTTGTTTTACGGCCCCTCGAATCAGATCGCTTTCTTTTGCGCGCTTTATGTTGTTTTACTGACCCATAAGTCCCTGTCTGATCAACAAGACCATTCAGGGTGCCGCGGATTCATTTTTCCAGCATAGCCCTTGCGCGGATCCGTGGCTAAAACTGTGTACGCCGGAATATCGGTCGGTATTTCCAGCTGCCGACATTTTCTATCGTTACAGTTTTCTGGCGCTAGAAGAAGGGCCTTCAGGCTCCGATCCGAATATTTCAGGTAACCTTGTTAGAGATCCATACCCTAAGCCATAGATGTAATACCTCTAGGGAAGTCTACGGTCAATCGTGTGGTATAGATCGGTCGCAAGGATGATTTCTTTGAAATCCTACAGGGTATAAAGCCTTTTGTACGTTTGTTGCCAGCCATTCGCTTTAGATCCATTTGTTGCCAACCATTCGCTTTAGATCTGATCTGTTGCCAGCCATTCGCTTTTAGATCCGATTATCAGTCACTTTTCACTTCATTGATCAATGGATTCTTTTCACTCAAACACAACCGCCATGGTTACCCTCGATTTAGGTGTTACGCCTGTGAATCCTACGGTTGCCACAGGACCAGTTCCTGGTGCGACGGGACCCCAGGGACCGTTGCACCGATCATTGAGGCTTCAGGGGAAGGAGCCTATCTTTCTGGCCATAACCCCTGAAGAATACAATTTTATATGTGTTAAGATCCAGGCGAGGCTGGCTCTTAGCCAAGCCGAACGGGAGGCAAAGTGAAACTTTGAAGCGCTCCATCGAAGGGGTCATGATTTCAAACCTACCGCCTATGACATAATCCCCTTGACCGATCCCCAACATGAAATTATGGCACAGTTGGTCATGGCCAGAGGCCAGGCTTCACAACCTGTGGTGGAACCCCAGCGTGAGGAAGAGGCAGAGGACGAATTTGCGGACATGTCGAAACATTCGTTCCATACTCTGCCGCTCCACACACAAGAAGATCCGTTGTTTCCTTTCGACGGAGAGGCAGCCTCTCTTAACCCAGCTGCAACCGTGCAGGCACAACTTTCTGGCTTCCCCCTAGCCCAGGCGCAGCCGTCTGGGTGGCAAACACAACAACTACGCCATGACGTAGGGGTGGGTCCGTCCCACCATGCACTCGGCATCCCGGCAGTGATCCCGACGACCACCGTGCCTCAGTTCATCCCTCAAGTATAGGCTCACACTGTATCGACAACTCGCTCAGCGCAAAGGTTTCTGCCCCCGCCGACTCAGCAACATGCTTTGACCATACCATAGCAAACCTTTGTTCAATACCCTGCAACAAGTCAGTGGACCGATCCGGCTGCGCAACAATACCCACCTGCGGTTTACGATGCACAGCCTTCGGTTACACCTGTGACACAATTTTTGCAGGTGCTTCCCCGATATACTTACCATTAGCCTGCGCAGCAGGTGGGAGTTAACTTCTCGTCTCAGACCGGTGGATGGAGGCCTTCGCAGGCTCTCCAACTTGCAGGAATCCCTGCTCCGCCAGTGGTTAGCCAACCACCTCCTACATTTCAGTTTCCTAGAGCCGCCCTTCCACTCCAACCTGCTGCTCCTGTCCCTGCTGCACAAACACCTCCCTTAACAGGTTTGGATCAAGCGTTCCAACTTATCCAGACGCTCACCGAGGAGGTGCGACGCCTCATGACCGCTGGGTCTGATACCATTCAGATTATGGATTTCTATCAGGATGATCCGATCAATCCAGCGGTCCCCATGCTGTCATTGCCTCCAGGGATGTCCCTCCCACATTTTACCAAGTATAATGGGGAGGGGGATCCCAACACCCATCTGGCCACCTTTAGGTCCGAATCTTTGTTGTTGCAACAGTGGCTGCATACTTTAGTCCGAGTCTTCACGATGTCGCTAACAGGGAAGGCTTTAGACTGGTATAGAGCTCTCCCACGCTCTTCCATTGCAACCTTGGAAGAGCTGCTGACTCAATTTGTGACCCGATTCAAATACAACATGAAGCCGGAAGTCACGTTGGAACAGCTTATGGGGGTGAAACAAGACCCGCTCGAGCCAGTCCAAAAGTTCATACAGCGTTGGAATGCTACCTTGAATGAGATCCGTGATCCGATTGCGGACTCCCACCTGCTGGCTATATTCAAGGGAGCAGTCAACGACTTTATTAAGTCTAAGCTGTATTACCTTTCCCCTGGCGACATACGTCAGGCCTTCGCCCAGGTCCGGGGCATCCAAGATGCTGCGGAGGCCAGCAAGGACCCGGCATATATCGCTTACAAGAACACGCATAACAAAGCCAAGGACAAGGGCAAGGCAGTGACAACTACTGTAGCTGCGCTGACTGAGAATGCGAAGAATAAGAGCAAGAAAGCTCCAGCAACAGCACCACCTGAGGCCACGGCTGATGCCAGCACCAGCCAGGCCACGGCTGCCCCTGAATAGGCCCCCCAGCCAAAGCCAAATTTTGAGCGTAAAGATCGTTCAAAATATGCGGCTTTACCCGTGAAACATTCTGAACTGCTAAAACAACTGTTAGCGACAGGACATATTCAAACTAAGAAGGTGTCTAAGGAGGCCCTGAAGCATCACAGGCGTCACTGTGAATTACTGAAGGACCCCTCTTTAGCTCTGCCTAACGAGCCGGTAGTTCCGAAATCTTTCAGGCTGGATCGTTTCTGTGACTACCACCAGATGTGTGGTCACGACACGAATTACTGCTGGGTGTTGAAGGACGATATTCAACGTATGATCGACCAAGGTCATCTGAAACTAGACAGCAGTAACCCTACGTGTCCGGAAAACCAAACATTGCATGTGTACAAGGATCCCTTAAACGCAAGCTATGATCCTTATACCATCACGGTGGTGAGTACGGACAGTGAGCGTAAGGGACCACCAAAACAACCTTTCATTTTGCGTGTGCCCGCCAGCTCGGCAAAGGGGCCAACTACTTCTTCGGTAGCAACTGGGGTCTCACGGCCACCGTTCATCATACGAGCGCCCTCTCAGGTACGGCCTCAGTCACACGCTACTACCCAAGCCGCGGCTCCGGCTGCGCCCACACTGAGAGCACCCTTCATCATTAGGGCACCAAAACCACAGGCTTCTCCTCTTATGCAGGGGCAGACCTCCAGCCAGAACTATCAGTCATCGCCTCCTCGGCGTAAGGAGGAGAGCATGAAGGTTAACGCAGCAAAAGACAACTCTATGCTCGGCTTCCCTAAGCCCAGGCCCTTAGCCTCCGCGCCAATGTCTATGCCTCAGAAGCATGCCAAAGGCGCGGAAACGCAGCCACCTTCTCTTGGTAGGAAGAAGAACAACCCCTCTGTTGACACCGCTCCGCCTCGAGAGATCCGTCTCTTGGGCCGAATGGAGGA
>MNCI01005112.1:655758-715899 GCA_015680685.1 Gnetum montanum | reverse complement strand
CCTCCCACAGACCTCAAGCAATTACGCGGGTTACAGGGACGCTTACAGTTTATACGCAGATTCATTTCGAGGTTAACCGATAAATTACACCCTATGCAACATCTTCTGAAAAAGGGGGTTAATTTCGAATGGACTGACGATTGCCAGCGTGCGTTTCACAATTTAAAACAGGAACTGCAACATCTACCGACGATTTTCCCGCCACAAAGGGACTCGCCTTTTTTCATTTACCTTGCCACTTCGGACGTAGCAATAGTAGCGCTGCTTTGTCAGAAAAGGGATGATGGGTCAGAAATGCCCATCTACTACCTGAGTCACGCTCTATGCACGTACGAGACTAGGTACAATGACGTTGAGCGTAATTGCTTAGCATTAGTTTTTACGCTCAAGAAATGTAGGCATTATCTGTTTCGTAGTCAAGTTAACGTCATTTGTAAAAATAACATCCTTAGGGCCATTACGCATAGCTTATACGAGAGTAGCAAAATAGCTCGCTGGAAGGCTATCACTGCAGAATTCGATCTGCACTATATTGGTCAATCATCCACGAAGGGCCAAGCGATAGCTGACCAGTTAACAACTTCGCTGATTAACAATCACGCAACCATAGAGCCAGAGTTTCCAGACGAATATGTGCATAGTCTAAGCCTTGTCTCGACAGGCCTCGAAGCAACGTTGTACTTCGACAGAGCTTCAACTGCCAGAGGCGGCAGTGCCGCCACCATTCTTACGCTATCGCCTGAGGATGTGCGTCTACACGCTTATCGATTCACCTTCCCTTGTACGAACAATGTGGCAGAGTACGAAGGACTCCTCAGGGGGTTACTAACTGCAGGTGAACTCAGTGTGCAACACCTGGCAGTTAGAGGTGACTCGATGCTTGTCATAAATCAAATCACTAGAATCTATGCCTGCAAGGCTGTACATTTACAGCCCTACTGCGATCAGGCTAAAGATATTCTGAGGCAATTTACGACCTTCGACGCTCAACACATCCCGAGGACTGACAACACGCTGGCCGACGCACTTGCCACCCTGGCTTTACATGTGCCTTCACACCTGCTTAACACCTGCCCTGCATTGATTACAGACTACGCAGACCCTATCATTCAAACGGTGCACATCTCCTCTCTCACCGAGGCGAGCATGCCTGAATGGTACGATCATATCAAATCTTATCTTTTACAGGGTGAACTACCAACTGCATTAATGCGCGCACAGAAAGACGCAATCCGTAAGCGGGCTAAGCACTACATCATCATCGGAGATAGCACTCTTTGTAGACGCTCCTTCGATCACGTATTGCTCACCTGCATTAACACAGACCAAGCACAACACATAGTCAGCGAGGTTCACGAGGGACTGTGCGGTGGCCACGTAGCACCACGGGCTATGGTCCTAAAAATCCGTCGTCTAGGGTACTACTGGCCACGCATGGAAAGAGATTGTTTGACAAAGGTTAAGACCTGTGACACGTGTCAACGTCACGCAAACCTCATCCACGTGTCACCCACAGAATTGCACAAGACACAGATAACATGGCCATTCCAACGATGGGGACTGGACATTATAGGACCCATCGCGCCAAAATCTTCCGTAGGGCATAGCTTCATTATTACCGCGACTGAGTACTTTACGAAGTGGGTAGAAGCTGTTCCCCTGCGGAAAATCACATCCCAACAGGTTTGCCATTTTATCTTGGACAATATCGTAACCCGATTTGGCCTCCCAATGACTATTGTGACCGACAATGGGCCACAGTTTAGTAGCGTGGATACCAAATCCTTCTGTGACAACCTAGGCATCAGGCAGTCTTTTTCCTCTCCTTATTACCCGCAGGCAAATGGTCAAGCTGAAGCATCAAACAAGATAATCATCAATTTGCTCAAGAAAATGCTCGACGGCAACAAAAGGCGGTGGCATGAACAGATCCTCTACGTGCTATGGGCATATCGTACTACGTGTAGAACAGCTACAGGCAGTACGCCCTATAGCCTGGTTTACGGATCTGAGGCGGTGCTACCTCTTGAATTGCAAATTCCTTCTCTGAGAATGGTCCTCTCCACCATTATAAATGAGGCTCAACACACCGAGGCTCGGATAATAGATTTGGAGTCATTGGAAGGGAAGCGGACACAGGCTCTTGAGGCAATTGAGAAATATCAGAATAAACAGAGACAAAAGCATCATCATAATCTTCAGCAGCATCTAATCAAACAAGGAGAACCGGTTCTCAAGGCTGTGCATGAACCAGTAGGCAAGTTCTCTGCAAATTGGGAAGGCCCTTTCTTGGTGATCGATGCATACGGCAACAGAGCGTTTAGATTAGCAGACACCAACGGCAACGAGTTAGCAAATCCTGTGAATCATGTATACTTAAAGCGGTATTTCATCTAGCGGCATCTACGGTGTTGACAGCAGGTATGGCAGTAATCGTCCGCTATGACGTAAAACTGGCACTAATCGTCTGCTATGACGTAAAACTGACACTAATCGTCTGCTATGACGTAAAACTGTCACTAATCGTCTGCTACGACGTAAAACTAGCACTGCACGTCCACTATGAAGTAAATCTGGCATGCCTTGCACGCGTCCGCCACGACGCTAAACTGGCAAGCGGTAACCGTCCGCTACGACATAAAACTGGCACTGTTGCACAGGTCCGCCAAGATGAAAAACTGACATCTTTTGCATGCGTCCGCCACGACGCTAAACTGGCACAGGTAAGTAACCGTCTGCTGAGACGTAAAATTAGCACAGATTTTTCCCTGGGTCATGACATAAAATTGACATCCATAGCACGGTCTACTGAGACCATAAACCAGCCTTACCACCGTCCGCTACGAAGTAAAACTAGCACCTCTCGGTATGCTCGGACTTTAAACCGAGACCATGGTCTGCTGAGACTTAAAACCAGTAACGGCAGTCTTCCAAGACTTAAAACTGGGATGTACAGATCGCCACCATGTTCAAGCGAGCGTGATCACTCCTGTACAGTTGCACAGCAGACGGGGTGGAGTACTGAGATAGTCCCAGTGTCGCCACCTCATCAGCATCTTACTGATCCCTCGGACAAGCAAAGAGGCATCATACTGATCCCTCGGAGATGCCGCCACCGCACCCGCTGCAGTGGTAGCAGCTCTGGGAGTTTAGCCTCGTTAGTCGGAGCCCCAATGAAATCCTCGTTGGTCATGGCCCCAGGAGTCTCCGCCAATCATCGCTATCGGACGCCGGCTTCCTAGATTCATCTGGCCGGTTCCCGGTGCAACCAGTGAGCTGCACTGCGTCTGATACCTTTTGGCGAAGGTATGCAGTGCCAAATCATCAAGATTGGCGGCTCCGCCCAAGTGCTCCAGCTCAACAGTTACAGTCCATTGGCTCTGGTTAACATCAGATAGCATTGGTTCCAAGAACCTCGCCTTTTGTCCATAAGCAATGGTGTCCTCTACTCTCTTTTTTTTGGTTGCAGGCTACCTGCCTCGGAGGACGTCATTCAAAGGTGCGTCAATCTGAGTGATGAAGTACAACAGTGGGTTGAAATGGCTGCTCAGGTTTGCCCAACATAGTCTTACACCTATCTCTTGTTTCCTTCCTCCCCACCACCCAACTCCCATACGCAATATCCATATATGCACGTCTTCATTTTCCGCACTCACGCTAGCAGAGATATCGCAGAAAGTGACGCGCAATGCTCCTTTCGCACGCATTCCTGCTACAATTTGTAACAGATACATCTCAGATTGACGCGCTATGCTCGTCTGAAAGCATTCCTGTTGACCTCAATCAACATACATTTCACATTGTTTTCCGAACCTGTTTCCAGTTGCATCCCTTTATCTCCCATATCCGCCAATCCCGTTCACGTAGACAGAGTAATGCTTGAGTAGCCATGGATGACTGCTGTTCTTGCTTCTACCAATCCGGTGTTTTGCATTCTTTGTCGACGTCCTTCGGGCACGCCCTCTAACCGTCAACAAAGAGGGGCCATTGAAACACCGTGAAAATTACGGGTTGGCCTCAGGCAAAGGTTCACAATTCAAGCAAGAGCGCATTCCATCTTTGTTCCAGGACAAGTTTATGCTCTATTACGCATGGCAGTGTGATGAGTGTAATAAGCTCCAAAATAGTCAAAGGCAGAGTCTAAAGAAGCACAACAGTTTGACGTTTTTCCTCCCGGCGCATGCATAACTTGTTTTACGCATGATACGCAGTGGTGCGTATCATTGCGTATGTTATCATTTAAGTTGCTCATCGTTTTACGCTTCATACACGCAGCTGCGTAGTGAGCGTAAGACATACATTACTTGTGCTTCGTCACGCATGGCTACGTGGTGAGCGTAAGTTATACATTGCTTACGCTTTACCACGCACAGCTGCGTAGTGAGCGTAATTTACACATCGTTTTACGCTCTGACACGCGCAACTGCGTAGTGAGCGTAAAGCAACTCAGAGCTTATTGTTTTTACTAGATTACGCTCATATACGCAACGCAATGCGAATGAGTGTAATCCAGCCTGAAAACAATTAAAACACGCTCAACACTTGCTTACTTCTCACACGCACAACACGCAAACGAGCGTGTTATGCGTAGTCACAGTCTGACTTAAAAGATCATGCCAGCAGAGCCCGCAACATCCGGAGCCCACATCATCAAGGTTGCACCTTCTCCGCGAGGTGTCGCAGCCTATAAATACCCCAGTTGACAAAGATACAGAGGTTGGCAAAAAAAATTCGGGTTAGCAAAAACTCAGAGAAGCGGAAAAGCATATTTCTGAGCACCAGAGCACTTAGCACTTTGGAGCAGAAATACAAAGAACGGCGCTTTGGCAATCAGGGACATCATCACCTTACAGCCAAAGCAGAGTACAGATTTGAGCACCGGTGATAGGAGCAATCTTTCTGCTGAAGAGACTTTATCGATCAGATACAGTTGATCAGTATACGTCGAAGCTTGGCCTGCCTTGCATCTCAGCTTAGCCCACGAGGTAGATCGAACTTCTGTTCAGATCGTTTTGCTTGTCGTTTTGTGCTTGTTTCACATCCTGTAATCAGGGATTCCCCAGTGTAATTTCTCACACAAAATATACATTTGTAAGTCAAAGCGCGGATCTTGAAGCTACGTGTTTCTCTTTTGCCAGCCTCTTTTCATCGCATTTAGCATTATCGCCGTCGCGATCCGATCACATCGCTTTCCCTTTTTTTTACGGCCCCTCGAATTAGATCGCTTTCTTTTGTGCGCTTTACGTTGTTTTACTGACCTGTAAGTCCTTGTCTGATCGACAAGACCGTTCAGGGCACCGCGGATTCGTTTTTCCAACATAGCCCTCACGTGGATCCATGGCTAAAACTGTGTACGCCGGAATATCGGTCGGTATTTCCAGCTGCCGACATTTTCTGTCGTTACATTATCATTAAGGACTTTAGAGATGCTTTATTTGATCTAACAAGGAACTAAGTTTTAATGTATTCACCTTGCCTTTACATGTTATTACAAGGACTTCTATGAGAGGATCCTTAGTTACATCACCTACTTCTAAGTCTAGAGCTTTAACTAGATGGTCTGGCCAATCTAGAGATGTCTCTAGGGATGCTATGTTTGTGTCATAAGTAAATGGCTCAAAGTATAGGAGCTTAGTGTTTAGGCATCTTGTGGAACCATCGTAAGGTCCAGTCAAGACTAAGGGTGCATGAAGATGCTCGTATGCATTCATTTTGCAATTCTACTAAAGAATCCTACAAAACAACTAGAAAAATGTTAAGCAACATCTACTTTAAAAAATCAACATGCATAAAATAAGGAAGACAATGTTATGAAAATTTGCCTAACTGTGTAGTATGTAAAGTAATTTTGGGACCTTAATTGGCCATAAAATTTCTAGTTTAAGGTTGTAGCAGACCATAGTTTATGTGGGAGACATGGGTTTAAGCAAGGCTTGGACAATTTTAAATGTGGGTATAATCTGGATGTTTATTGGGAAATCAGAAAAAAATGCAAAAATTTTTTTAAGGATGCTAAAAAAGTTGAAAAAATTTTCTAACTTTGGGTGCTACTTTCGTCCTACGTTATGCATGGGACATGGTACAATCTCATATTTTGTGTGGAACATAGGATACCCTAGGAGGGTGACATGTCCTTCAACCCTAAAGGGAATAAATATGGATTTTACCATATTAAAGCTTCATTTTCAAAGTTAAAGCAAAGAGTCAATGAGTGTAGCATTGCTACGGCAAAGGAAGACAAAGTGTAGCAACAATAGAGGGGAAGCTAGAGTGTAATAAGGAGAAAGATGAGAGTGAGAGCGTAATAATCAACCATGATGCATTGTAGCAAATGCCAACATCCTAGTCTCACCAATGTAATTAAGGAGAGCACACATTGAGGCCTCTTCCCAAGGCATGAATAGAGGGTTGTAGGGAGACACCATCAACCAAGTAAGGCACTATGCTTTCCCTTTGAGATTTTCATTCTTGCTTTTTATTTCTTGTCTTCTTTGAGGTTTTTGAGCTTTGAGGGAAACCTCCCTTGGGTAGGGACTAGCCCCACCATCATGGCTAGGGAAGGTATCCCACATGGTGTATTTTTTGTTTGGCTTTCTGGGTTTTCTTTGGTTATAATGGTTTGGCATCCTGTGCACGGTGTGGGATGGAGGTTTTCTTGGCATCCAACGCATGGCATAGAATAAGGATTTTTTAGCATCCCATGCATAGAGTGGGATAGGGGTTTGCCTATGGTGTCCTACACATGACATTGAACATGATTTTTTAGTGTCCCACATGTGATGCAGGATAGGAATTTTTAGCTTTCCAGACATGATACGGGATAGGGCTCGACCACGATAGCTTGAAGGGGAATGTAGAGTGTGATGGTCTAGGTAGGATAACTGTGAGGGTCATGGGTGTCACACCAAGTTATGTTCCTAAGAGCGTAATAAAAAAGTTAGAAAAATTTTAATGTCTTGGCATCACACTTTATAGTCAACATAGTCAATGGATTACATTCTGCAGTGAACATACACTACAATTTTTTTTTTGAAATTTTTGATAGTTAAAATTTTTTGTGGTTGTTACGCTCTGCAAGGAGCATAATCGACACTTAGAAAAAATTTTGCAATTTCATGACACTCTATAAGGAGCATAACTAGAACTTAAAAATTTTGTAGTTTTGTTATGCTCTATGGGGAGCATAACCACTAAGAAAATTTTTACAATTTAGAAAGGTTACACTTTGTAGGGAGCATAACTGATAGTTAGAAATTTTTTTTGATACTTTCAAAATTGTAATGCTTATAAATATGTAATATAAATGTTAGTGCTATGCCCTACTAGGGACTAGGCATGTTAGATGGGTATGCCCTACTAGGGACTAGGCATGTCAAATGGGTATGCTGATGTCCCTTTCCCATGGGGCTTGTGCTAGGAAGTTAAGCCTATTGAGTGTAATTTTACATGCATTTTTATTATTATTCAATGCTAACATTCTCCTTTTGCTACTATTTTTGCATCACAGGGTATTATTGAAACCCATCCTCATTATAGTTGAGTTGGTGGGCATTTTATGTTGTATGAGTGAGCCTATATCGAATGTGCCTACCCTAAACACATGTGTGGGCCATCAGGTGGTATGGTTTAGGTGAGGCATGCAAGAATTCTTAAAATTTTTTCTTTGCCACTTTAGTGTGATGATGTGATCACACTTGTTGGCCAAAGTTGAGGGTGTCATAATGGAGACACTATTGCCCAGGGTGAACCAAGGCATTCTAAGATTCATATTTGATGAGCCTACTGGTGATGAAGGAATAGGAAGCTCAATCCAAGGCCAAAAGGACATTAGGCTTTTGTCCAAGATCTAGGGAATACCTAAATTTCAGTGCTACAACAATAACAACACTGTGTTCATTGCTCAATGCATACACAGTCTTTTCTAGAACCCACTTGGGATAGTGTATTGCATTGGAGGATGAGCCCTATTATGATTTCTTATACTACCTATTAGTTTATGACTTAAGGTGCTAACTTCTTATGTCCATTGCTAGGTTTTCCATTGACGTAGATGGCCTCCATGATGAAGAGGGAACGTTAAACATGACCCAAACTACCTTACAAGAATTTTCATCTTTTGAGAATGTTCATGTAGCAATGATTGGGTAGATCAAGGCAGACTTAGTGGAACTTCCTCACAAATATTCGATATCTTACAAGACGTGCTGAGCTCTTAGCTAGTTGGACATTGAGTCAATAACTAGAATACCAGGTGTGGAGGAAGTTTTAGTCCTACTACTATCATCCCTCACATCATTCATGTGACGTGAGTCATGTGTCACTTATTTTTATGAATTTTTTACTTTATTTTTCTCATGTTGCTAATTTTACCTTTGCTTATTATAGTCACAGCTAAGTCAAGAGAGGTCACAATGATTGCTACAAGTCACATTGAGGCCACTCTCATCTTTAAATATGTGAGGTCAAGAGTTCACAATGTTGGTTGTGTTACAAGGCCCCAATGGAGAAAGCAAGGAATCTTCAACAAGTTGGGCTCATGCACCTTTTCTTGACCACTAGCCCAAGCATCCTAGTGGCTGAAATAATTACCTTAATTGACTCCTTCACTAAGAATATCAATTGCTTTAGCACATGGATCTATAATGTGCAGGTGATCTTTGAACTTATGGAAAAATTCTTTGTGGACCTCTTTGGAATTCCCTTTAAGGGCCTTCTAGTTACAAAAAAGTTTGATAAATACTTAGACCATAGAGGGGACATTGAGGAATGGTTGGGTACTTCCAAGGATCATAAAGAAACACCAATGAAGGAGGTAAAAGTACCCATGATCCACCACCTCTATCCAGTCTTTCAAGCTCATGCATTCCCAAATTTGCTTTCCCAAGGAATGATTCTAAGGGTTGTGCAAACTTGGATGATGAGGAATGTGATAGAGGAGGGGACATGGTACAACTAGGCTAGTTACCTTATCAATAGCCTACATGTTGAAATCATTAGGTGATGCCACAACCTCCAAGCATGATTGCACATACAGTTCACTTTCTTTGTAGCATGCCTACAAAGATTTGTGGAACTTTTTATGGTTTGTGAGAATTGGTGGTGGATGGTGCAAGATCAAACTCAGATCTCTAGGTTGTGGATCCATCACCTGTACCACACCACATAGTTTCAGGACCCTCCAGAGGTTATTGATGAGTCATTTTTAGTAGTGACTAGGGGTGATGTGGGACAATCCTATCATGCATGCAATAGTGCTGAGGAGGCCCCACCAACCAACATTGAAAATTCAATGAGAGGGGCACCACTCATTGTTGAGATAGTGAGATTGTCCAAGATAAAGATTAAGAAGCCACACCCTATGGAGGAGCCTATGCATGAAGTGGAGGAGAGTGGCAGAAAGCTAGGATTTAAGCTCTATGATGTATGCTCAAAAATTGTAAGTAAATGTGCATTATTTGATACTGCTATAATGTTTCATGCTATTTTATACTCATTATTAGCCATTCTAAATCTAACTTGTGTAACACAAGTAAGAGGACCCCTGTAGCAGTAGTAGAGCCCATGAAGGATGGCATCCCTCAACCTAAGGGACAAGTGGTAGATGAAGAAGAATGGGAAGCTACTGAAGTTTTAAGGTAACTCAAAGAAGAAGGGTTGAAATTTGAAGGGGGTATGTTTGAGAATTTCTTTAATGATGTGTAGATGGATGATCCCCCCACTCTTACACTTGAGGGCTTGTTGGGTAGGAGCTTTGCACCAACATCTCTCTTCTTTTTTATTTTTTATTTTTTATTTTTTATTTTTATTTTTGTTTTTCACCCTTGGTTGTTGGCTGCTTGATAATTGCAAAGTGTGTTATGTTACAGTGGTTGGCATTTCTACTAAATGTCTAGCATTCACATTCACCTGCCATATGCAACTGTGAATGGAGACTCTGGATAAGTTTTCCATCATGCAAGGTGTGGTGGATGATATGATATATCACATAAAATAGATGGACCCTGAGATTGATATGCCTATTTTATTATTATTATTTTTTATTTTTATTTTTTTACTAATTTTCTTGTTGGTTTCTAACTAACGTTATTTTTCCTATTATGGCATGATAGGCTTACAACTTAAGTGGGACCCAAACAAAGTAGTGTAGCTTGATGTTGTACCTAATATTTTCCCAAAAGTGGAGCAAGTGCCTCATTGCATGTATGATGAGGCACGAAAATGCACATTGTACTCTACAAGAGCATTGTGGAAGTGCAAGCATGTCAACAAGCACCTGTGGAAATAGGTGCATAAGCATCAGGAAAATGAGGCAAACTAGAAGGCAAGACTGGAGGACTTGTAGTCTTGCTATGACTTCTTGGTAGCACATGACAAGCTAGATGGTAGCTAGCAATGACTAAAATTGATTATGCTAGGTATTGGTTAGTTCTTGGGGGCAAGAATGAGGCCACTGGTAGGTGATTGGATAATAGTTGTAGATAGACCTCTTAGCAAGAAAAAATCAAGACTGGAAGGATTATGGAACGAACATGTACTAGTGAGGATAGACCCAAAAGAATCACAAGTAGCACTACAAGCAAGAATGTGAAGCATACTATAAACTAGAAATGATCTAGAAAGCCAAAAGAATCACAACTAGTTTAAGGCCTTTCCAAGAATGTGTACTAGTTTAAGGCCATCGTGTAAAAGGGATTTGGTTACTAGTTGTAGGCCTTAGCAGGCCATGTGATAGTTTAAGGCCTTTTCGGGCCATAGCATACAAGGAAGCAATTTGCTAGTTTTAAGTCTTAGCAGGCCATGTGGTAGTTTAAGGCCTTTCTGGGCCATTTTTTCTTTTTTTTTTCTTTTTATTTCTTTTAAGAAAAGAGGCTAAATGAAACTGCATGAAATAAAGAAATGAAATAACTAATGCAGGATGCAAACAATAATGTAATTGTAACTATACAAGCAATAGGACAAAGGGCAACTAAAACATACAAGTGAACTAAGGGAATGCCTTAGTTGTGTAGGTGCTTTCTAACTCAATGTAGGTTAGGTGGTGTGTAAGGTCTAGGAGGCATGAGAAAATATTCCCCTAAGCCTTCATCTGTTGCAAAAAATGGCAATTCTACCTAGAGAGCTCCCTTAGGAAGATTTCTTGCATCACTTGGTTGTTTAAACTTAGCTAAACAACATTGTTTTTTATTACAAATAGGTAGTTCATCTTTAGAGAACTATACCTCTAAACCTTGTTTTGTATCTATGTTGTTGATGGTCGGAGGGGATACATTATTATCAAAGATCATCACCTCTCCACCCTTGTAGGGCATGTGGATCTCTTGATGAATAGGTAAATAAATAACTTATAGCTGGGCTAGCCAAGACCTCCCTAGAATTAGGTTGGATTTAGGTATTTCTTCAACCATAATGAATTCAGCACTAGTTTGGAATTACTCCCCTACCACAAAATCTAAGTTGATTGTACCTTTCATAATGACACATGCTTCATTGAAGGATTTTAGGCATGTTGTTGTTGTCAGCATGATCTGGTCAACCAGGCCAAGCTTATCAATGACAAGAAATGGAATGACATTGGTTGCTAGCCCATCATTGACATGCACCCTATGAATTTTATATTGGTCTATGTGAATCATTATAAACATGGGTGCACTGGTGACTTGACCCTTTTCAAGATCAACCTTAACTACCTCATCATGAGATCTCAAGGGTGTTGACCTTGACTCTTGGGTTGCAAGTGGAAGCATTATGGCATGAATGGCCTTGTTGTCTACTAGAATATCCTCCTTAACAAGAATAGAGGTCATAATCAAGTTGTATAGGCTTAAGGTTTATTTTTTTATTTTGGTGCCCATTTAACTTGTGCCAGCATGTCTAAGAAATATTTTCCACCATTTGTTGATTTGGTGGCCTTTACCTCCATGCATCCTAAGAAAAAAATCTCTTGGGAGGAGATTTGACTTTTGGTTGTGTAGCAGGCCTTCGAGCTTCAACATTTGTTTATTGACTATTTGCATTTGTGTTGGTAGTTTGAGATGATGAGGTCATGGGGATGGTTGACAAGGTGATTGGCTTAGGAGGACTTAGCTCTATGCATTTCCTAATCATTTTTTCAGCAAGATGCTCATAACATCTCTTAGGATAAGATTTTTGGCTAGTAGGTTGTGACATAGTTCCCATAATTGGACCCTGGGCAAGTGGGGGTTCCACACATCTTAGCACTCTAATGACAAAAGATGTCTAGGTTGCTATCAATGCAATGTGCTATGGGGACCTAATCACAAAGGGTGTCATGGGCACCCAAGATGGTGCTTTAATGACAAAAGGGGCCTATGGTCTAGTTGACATTGAGGCCCCAATGTCACCAAAGGGCATATGAACCACAAATGGTTCACATGCTAGTTTTGCACTATCATCAATGCTAATAGCATTGATGATGTAACATATACCACTGGCATTGAATGGGTCCTTGTAGACCTTCATGGATTAGTTTTTTGGATATATAGGACTACTTTCATCAAGGATCAATTTTTCTTGGTTAATTATGCATTGAATGTCATCTTTCAATTCCAAGTAGTAGTTTATGTCATGGCCATGAAACTGGTGATAGTTGCAATACCAATCCAATCTAAAGTTTTTGGCATCAGGGGCTCATTTGGCATAGCTACAGAAGGGTTCTCGAGGACCTCATAGTACCTCTCATGGTGTTTTTATGCATCCTTAGACATTTTTTTGTGCTAAATGCACCTAGAACTAAGCAACTAGTCTAAGAGTTTAGATATCTTAATGGGCAAGGGGGTGTACTTTGAGCAATCCTTGTGTTCAAAGTTTGGCCTTTGGGAAGCTTGCCTTGTGGCCACCTATGATGTGGGCTGGTTGTTTCCCATAGTGCCAAAACCTAACACCTTGTTGTTGTTGGCTGAGGCTTTTGATGCCTTCGCTGCTAGCTTAGTGTTGTTGGGTTTAGCTTCATTGGCCACAACTGTAATTGTTGCTGTCACCTTTCCTTTTTTGTTTTTTCTTTTTCATATGTTCATTTTTGTAGGCCACATAGCTAGGTACTTATTGGCTTCCACCACTTCTTGTATGCTCTTCATTTAAGCAAAAGCTTGGCTGAGAGAATGCATGGACAAATAATATAGCTTTGACTTGATAAAATCATTTATTGCATCCTTAAAGATAGCCAAAAGATGAGTTTCTACTATCAGCTCATGAATCTTGTTGAGGGAAGCACTCCAACATTGTATAAATTTTTGTACTAGCTCTAGCACCCCTTATTTGATGTTCATTAGCTAATCTAAGTTGGCATCGAGTTTCAAGTTATACTTGAATCAAGTTACAAATTGGTTTAGCAGCTACTCTAAAGTTGAAATGGAAGCTCTAGGGAGTGCATAGTACTAATCAAGAGCTTTTCTAGTCAAGGACATGGCAAAGATGCTGATGATTGCATGTGGCCATGCTTGCAAAAGTAGGTATTCATAATAGAAAGTTACCAGGTGGGCATTGGAGTCCCCATCACTGTTGTATTTCATGAAGTAGGGAAGTTGGATCCTTGGAGGTAAAGTTAGTGGTAGGTCTATAGGACAGATGGGGGTCATCTTGATAGAAGTCCATCTTGTGGACCATTTCTAAGTTGGCTACTTTAAGCCACCTAACCTCCTCCATAAGAGTTTGGATGAGTTGGAATGTTTGGTCCAAACCTAGGGATGCCGTAGCGGGTTGCATTGGCTATGCTGTTAGTGGTGTTGTTGGAGTGGCCCACAACCCTATTGTGGGTTATGCCACCACATGTGATGCTTGTTGATCCTATGGTTGCATGTATTGAAGCATGTGTGATAGATATGCCATAGGTATAGAGGTTGTGGCCCACCACATTGTTGGGGTTTGTGTAGTTGTTGGAGGTGCTATTGAGATGGTTGGGATGAAGGACATATGACCTATGTATGACTATGATATGGGCATCATGTGCACATATGGCAATGTTGGCATCGTGAATGATAGCAGGGAAGGCTACACAAACTATGAGGAGATGAAAAAAGGGAGAGTGGAAAAAGGTCCAACACTTTGTTGTTCATGCAGTACTTGTTGGCTAGTTATCATAGGCATGGACTTAGGTTGCAAAAGTTTCACTGCTACCTTAAAGAAGGTAAAGGACTATGACTGTTGTGGCACAAAAGTGGAGGCAGGTTTTTGGATAGAGGTGTAAAATGGGACACCACTATCTAAATGAGACTCAAGCTCCTCCTACCCATCCTACAAGGGCTCATCATAATTTGATACTGCATCTTGTTCTTTTGGCCCACTCACCCTAATAAGTTGGTCTAGGAACCACCTAAAGGTGTTGGTGAGTGGGATGACTACATTAGGGGTAGGGACGAATTCCTTTCTATTTCAATGAATGATTTAAAAATTGTGCTTTGATTATATTTCTTGTTGGTCTAATGATAGGCCTTCCTGAAGCTTAGCATAAAGGAAGTTGTATCGTTTTTCATCCAATGCCCTGTATTCAGGTGATTGGTTACATAGTCTGAAGGAATGCCATTGTGGTTGTACTAGACTAAGTGATTGTTCAATGTCTCCCACCTATTGAATGGGATGACCCACCTCTATGCTTAGAGTAGAGGTTAAAATGTTGATGGGATTCATGTTGCTGTGTGAAAAAACTTAAGAAAAGGAAGGTGTTGAAAAAAAATGTTAAGTGTAGAAAATTTGAAAAAATGGCTAAATATGCAAACTATTAAAATAGGCCAAAAATGGATAACTCTTGGAAATGTTGTAAAAAAGTGACTAACTTTGGCATTACACTTGTTACGCTCTAAGGGAAAGGTATGCTCTAAAGGGTTGTTATGCTCTCTAGAGCACTTAGAGCTTGACATGATGGACATAGTCAAGCTTTTCATCCTATGGGGTTCTAGGGGAACCAACAACTGGGACCAATCTACACCAATTGAAATGTAGCCAACTCCTACATTGGCCTATGATCCAGCTATTGTCATGGTAGGTCCATAGGGGAGTAATGTTTATGCTAGCTTACTGCTAGTGAAAAAGGTGCAAAAAGCACATGGAACTACCCTTGAACACAGAAGAAATGGGAGGTCCTCCTTCTAGCGCCAAAAACTGTGACATCCAAAAACGTCAGTGTCTGGAACACTAAGAGTCGATAGGCATATATCCTAACCTTGAATCCATGTGAGGGCTATGTTGGAAAATAGAAATGAGGTGCCTTGAATGGTTTGGTTTATTAGACAGGGACTTACATGGTGTTAAAATGACCATTTGTAAGAGAGGTTTGTAGAGCATTACATGCGGACATCAGGATATCAAGCAAGAATGTAGTAGAGAGTCCCGATCCAAAAATAGTGATGTGAACATGCAAATATGTATTGAATAGTAGAGAAATGAAATATTTATGCTTAATATCAGAGAAACATTCTTAGAAAAGTAATGAAACAAAGATTGAGAACAAAAAAATGCAACACCCCAAAAATGGCGAGCATAACTTTTGCTGGAAAGGAGGTGAGAATGGTATGTGGCATCAAGCAGGCACAATGGTAGTATAGTAGTGTGGTCATAGTCTTTGGGATGTCTGGGACATGATGCTAGTAACTACAATGGAGGCTAGACTTGTTGGGTTAGCTATCGGCATGTTTTGTGAGTGCAATTGTGAACTACATTTTGGGAGATGTTAGCGTATGAAGCTTGGGTGCTCAAGTGTGAGAGTATCTGGGATGCTCAGATAGCTAAAATGTTCAATGCTCTTTTGATTTTCCAACCCCTAGATTTNAAAAGAAAATTGTAGATTTCATCAAAATTTGGCTGTGTCCTAGCTACACTCTTCTATGCTCCCCAACATAGCCAACGTAACTAGTATGAGAAATAAAAATTTTGAAAATTTTCACTAAGTTTTGTGTTACACTCAGGAGTATAGCTAGTTTAACACTAGAAAGAAGCCTCTGACAACCTTCAGAAGTCTCTAGAACTCAGCATCGGCCTTTATCCTAGCTCTGACATCCCTCTAGTAGCCAAGATCATCAATTTGTATCTCTTTTGCACCTCCCATTGATTCCAAAAATTGTCCCTACACTTTGCCCTACTCAAAAGAGGGGGAAGATGTAGTTTTGAAGCATTGTCTCCAAGTTGCATTGTCTTTTGATTGTTTGTAGGTACATTGTGGTCTCTCAAACTTTGGCACATATAGTTTGGGCAATGTAGTCACAACTCAGTAGTCTCTAGGTACCTNGGCTATGTTGGGGAGCATAGAAGAGTGTAGCTAGGACACAGCCAAATTTTGATGAAATCTACAATTTTCTTTTATGGTATGCTAGCTATGCTCTAGGGTATAGTAGGATAGGTAGCCTTAGAAGCTAGGAAATGTGCTGAATGTGTCTTCCATGTAAAGCTAGCTTGATAATTCTTTTTCCAACACTTAGGAAAATTTTGGTACTTAAACCTGTGTGATGCTTGCTATGCTGTGGAGCATAGTAGAGCGTAGCAACTTGAAAGATAGAAAATTTGTCGAATTATTTTGTCCATCTTGAGCACTTTTGACAACCTATAGCCTGGTACTTGGGCAAACTGGCAACTAGGACATGTGTCAAGCTAGGTATGCTGGGGAGTGTAGCAAGCATGAAAACCCACAAGACAAGAAAATTTTTGAAACTGTTTTATCCATCCTAAGTAGCCCTTGACCACTTTTGGCTTGTCATTTGGGAAAACTGGCCATGGAAGCATGTGCTACATTGGCTATGCTAGGGAGCATAGCAAGGTACTTAGAAAATTTTTTATGAATCTACTACTGAAACTTACAAAAATCTTGCAAAACAAGGCTCAAAGTATGTTATGCTGGCTATGTTGTAGAGTGTAACACCAGACTTAGAAAAATTTTGCCAAGTTTTGACACTTAGAAAAAATTGTTGTTGAATTGTAGAAACCTAAAATTGGTGGTGTTTCAGCCTAGTGGAATTTTTTTCATATTTGACCTTATTTTCCATATTCTTATGGTATTTCAACCTTTATTTGATCTTGCAAACATGTAACCTATAAAGATGAATTTCAAACACATTGAATAGGTTCTTTTGGTTCAACAAAATTTGATACCCCTCTTGAAACCTTGAGCACCTAAAAATCATTGGCATTTTATAAGACTTTTGGAGCAATTTGGCAACTAACTAGGCATTTGAGACTCCTAACATAGTTCCAAAATTCCATAGAGTCAAACACCTCATTTACCCCTTTGGTGAACAACACTATAGATTATAGCTAAGAACTAGCAAGGAGTTTTTACAATTAGAGCTAGGAAGTACTAGAATCATGAACACATCTTGTAAGCTTCAATAGGCTTCAATTTTTATTCTATAACTCCTTGTGAATTCAAGCATATCATTTGTACACATTTTAGACTCTTTATTTTCAATATTTTATTATTTTAATATAGTTTATAGTTCATTTGTTATGCAAGCTATCATGATTTTATTTCATGCATTCATTCTTAGATTGGATCTACATTATATTTTAGGTTTATTTATCCCTATTAACACTCTCTAAGTCCTTGGCGATCGACAAGACTATCTAGGGTACCTTAGATTCTCTTTCTTGGAGGTCCTTGGGATCCAAGGTTAAAATTGTTCCTTCTAGAATTTTTGGTTTTTAACAGTAATTGAACTTTTCAAGTGCTAGAGGAAAGGAATCTACCCAAGCTCTTCACCAAATCTTTCTTTGCCACTCTAGAAATTTTTTTTATAAGTTTAAACCATTAAAATTCACATTAGAAATCTACCAAGAAAAATCTATGCTACTATCTATTTTTCTATAATCAATACCCAGTGTATCATTTGTAGGTGATTTTGGTTTTCATTAGATTTTCACAGTAGTTGTTGGACATTTCAAACCTAGCATGGTTTCCAATTAAATTTGGCTTTATGTGTTTCAAAGACTAGTGTAGCTCTGGTTCCACCATTCAACCCTCCTCCTATGAAATTTTGTAAGAAAAACTAGCATAGACCCTCCTAAGACTATGGTGTAGCTCTTGGAAAACCTAACATTTTTTCCAATAGGGGATATCCCACGATAGTGTTGCTAGATAAGATACTTGATTACCTACCCCTTACAACATAGCTCTTCTTGGCAAAGCTAGCATAGTTGGTTTTACCAACATTAAACTTATCATATTTTCCTATGTGTAGTGCACACCACTACCACTGTAAACTATACTACACCTCCAGTTGCAATTATAACTAGTTTCAACCAAAATCATTTACACCTTGGGTAATTCCACTTGCTAAATTTTTTTTGTTAAATTAATTACAATTTTTTTATTATTAAACAAAAATTAAAACTATTGCTAATGTCTTTTAGCTAGTCAATAGTTTTTCCAATTAATTTGACAAACATGGCATCAAACCAAGATGTAGAGAGGGTCGATGACCCAAAAGACCCAATGATGGTTGACCATAGACAATCAATCAGACAAAGGAATTGAAGCCTATATTTCTCCTCAATAGATGAAAATTACTATAATTTTATCTATGCAAAAATGTAGGCAGGCCTACTGATTCCACATGTGGAGGCTAAATCCAAACATGAATATGAGTTGATCCACTACAATAGGAAGGAGTACATTCCTTCCCCTTATGAGAAAATACCTTTAAGTGGCACTCACACATGCATCCTATCTTAATTAATTAAGATAGAGGAGCAAGATGATGAGTCAAGCTTGGAGGATGATCATGAAGAGCATGATGAGTTCAAGGCCAAACCTAAACCTAAAAATATCCTAGGGATCCTCTTTCAATAGTTGGCTTCCCAAACCACCACGTCCACTTTGGTCTCTCTTGCTCCCTCCATGGGTTAGGTACCTCAACCCTCTTCTCCCATCTACCCTACCATGTTTGGGCTAGTGCCAGTCATAGTGTTCACTAGGCATAATTAGTATCCTAATTGATGACTCTCTTCTCATATATGTCTTTTTCCATGTAGCCCCAATCTACAAGACCATCATCTATAATCTTGATCACCACTCATCCATTCTTCATGTTGGCAAGCCTCATAGTGGGACCTCAAGTGACCCAAGGATCACATACACCATTTTTCCCCTTCATCCCATATGTGCCAACACAAATCTCTTTTCCATTGTTCAACCCTTATACAATAATTATAGCTTACCATCTTCCCTCCATGTCGTAACCCATTGTGAGATCACAAGCCTCTCAAATCATGTCACAACTATATGTGTAATCTAGACAATGCGTGGGAATGATCCAAGGCTTGGATTAAGCCTTCCAAATAATTCAAGACCTTATGGAGGTGTTACATAAGCTTAAAGCTTGAACCACCTAGATAGTCAAGATCATGGATTTTTATCAAGAAAATCCTATCAATCTTGTTGTCCCACAAATAACTCTTTCCTTGGGCATCCCCATACCCCAATTTACCAAGTATAACATTGAGGGTAACCCCAATGCTTACCTTATCACCTTCTGCTTTGAGTATCTATTGTTATAGGCTTGGCATCATACTATAATGAGGATCTTCCCTATGTCACTTATTGGAAAGGAATTAGAGTGGTACCACACATTACCTCAAGGATCTATATCCTTACTTGAAGACTTGATCTCACAATTTGTGAACCACTTTAAGTATAACTTGAAACTAGAAACCACCCTGGTCAAACTAATGAAAATGAAATAGGGGTCCCTTGAAGTAATTCAAAAGTTCTTTCAAAGGTGGAATGCATTATTGAATGAGATTCATGAACCCATAGCTAAAATCAACCTTTTGGCCATAATCAAGGGGATGGTCAATAAATTTATCAAGTCAAAACTCTATTACCTAGATCCACTATCACTTAGTCAAGCCTTCTCCTAGACCAAGAACATAGAGGATGCTACTAAGGTTGGCCATGAACCTACCTATATGGTGTATAAGAACCAACACACATGGAAATATAAGAAGAAGGGAAGGCAAAACCATGTAACCATGGCCATTATGGCAAAAGAGAATAAGACCACAAAGGGATCTAAAACAAATTGACCCACGGTTCCTGCCACTAAAAACCAACCATCAACATCTAGAGCCTTTACATTGAGTAATACAATGTCTAACTTCAAGAGAAAAGATCAGTTAAAGTATACTAGGTTACCCTTGAAACTGTCTAAACTCCTTGACCTGTTGCTACAGAGTGGGAGAATTCAATATAAGAAAATGATAGAGAATGTCCACAAGAGACATGATCAATTATGTGATATCATAAAGAATCCCATTCTAGCAATCAATGATGATCCATCCATGCCTAATTACTTTAAAATTGATCATTTCTCTCCCTACCATTAGCTACCAAGTCATAATATTGAATTCTACTTAACCATAAAGAATGACTAGTAGAAGATGATAGACAAAGGTGAGTTGGTTCTTGATTCCCCTAACCTAGTTAGGCCAAAAAAAAATTCATGGAGGTCTACAAGGACTCATTAAATGCCAACAAAAACCCTTATACCATAGTAGCATTCAATGTGAATAATAACTCAAGACCTACATGGGAGCTGTTAGTGATTCAAGTGCCTCCTCACAATGATAGGGATTTTTCAACTTCGTCTAGTTCAGGGTTTCCTTTTGTTGTAAGGATACCATTGCCAATACCTCCCAAGGACTAATTTGTGGTTAGAGTTCCTTCTCCCATTGCAACAAAATAAACAACTACAACTTCCTCCAATTTTTGTTAATGCAATGAATTCTTCATAGTCCAACAAGAATAAATCACCAACTAAAAAATGTAAGAAGCCCATGCTAAAGTCCAAAAACAATGATAACAAGTAGGCCAAGGTATGGAAGGAGGTTGTCCCACTGAAGTTCACTCCCATCTAATCTATCCTCATGAACTCTAATGCTCAAGTTGTTTCAACCAGTTAACCAAGGAAGGACCCCAAGCCATAAGAAAAGGGAAAATAGGCCAAACCACAAGCGCTAAAACATGAAGCTAGTATCCTTGGACACATGAAGGAAGTCAAGACCAATATGAATGAATAGCCAACAACTAATGACAAAGACTTCCTTAATGCTATGGAATAGGTTAAGTAGTCTCTGAAACTAAAGAATACTTCCCTTTGCTTGTATGACTTGGTTATGACTTCAAATACTCACCATGACGCACTAGTAAAAATGTTAAGTTTAATTCTTATCAACAAGGACATCCCCACTAGTGAATTGTCCATTCATGTGGTGATGGTACTACCTTTACCAAAGGAAGAAATGGGGTTAAAAACACTATTGTTTCATGACAACAAAGTTAACACCAATCCCTAGGATGATGAGACAACCAAGGCTCCTCTTTTGATAACAATAAGGAAGGGGCAATAAAAGGTACATAGGGTACATGTGGATGATGGGATGGCCACTAGAATTATATCTTATACCATTGTTGAAAACTTAGATCTAACAGAACACATGCAACATACCTCAACTTTCACTTTTAAATCCTTTAATAGATCTTAGGTTGTAGTCAAGGCTCAATCTCCTTGGACATTGATAAAAATCACACTAAAAATTTGATCTTTGATCATGTGGGTCAAATCCACTTCTCTAAGATTAATGTTAGTTAAGATGTTGCTTTTATCAATGTTGGTCCATGTGGGTGGTTCTTGTGAAAATGTAGCAGTGGTCACCTCCATAAAAGTAGTAGTAACCTAAGAACTTGGGGAATCAATAACCACCAAAGAGCTTTCAAATAGCTTGAAGGTGTCATCGGTGTTGATTCCCTTCATGAATAACTCTAACCTAAAATGCTTGATTGACTCCTCCTATATCCATTTTAGGTAGCTTTTCCATTTAGCCTTATACTTCTTATGGTAATTTTTTGTTTGGCCCCACTCAAGGACCCAAGCACAATATTCCCTCCTCTCTTTGGCCTTATGAGCTAATAAGTCCATTTGCATCTTCTAGTCCAGAAGGTTCCTAGTAAGGAAAACCTTGCCATGGATGACATTCCAATATCATGCCCATTCAATCTCTTTGGTTCACAAGGAGTCTTTGTTACCCACTTGGGCTTCTACAAACTCCTTATGATCCTTGAGATATTTAATCTCTTTAGCTTGTTTCTTGTTTTTTCTTTCTAATGCTACAACTCTTTCCCATAGGAACTCATTGGAATGTTGACATTTCCATGAGGTTCTAGAATATGAGAGAGGACATTTAGTGGCACTTTCATATAATGTTCATGAAATTTTTTTTACTTTAGATGGTAGGCTAGGAGGTTCATCAATTTCACTGGAAAAATTGGAATTCTATCTAGCTTTTGACACTACAAGCAACATAACCAACATAAACACATAAAACTAGTAAGCAACACATAAAAAAGTACCCAAAAAATACTTCAAACCTCTAAGACCATATAACCATATAGCCCATATGAAAAAAATATGAAAAAAATAATAAGATTATTAAAAGTAAAATAAGCTAAGGTTATTATGAACATCAAGAGTAATTTGTTGCAACTAATGAATCATTTCTTTAGCCATCCCTTGCATGAACTCCATTTTATCTAGAACTTCCACCCTTGGTTTCATGTGAAATGTAGATGTGAAAGCTCTTGGTTGAGGTTCAAGAGTAACAACAAGTATGAGCATAGTTTAATGATTAAAACCATGTTGAAACATGAAACTATAAAATGCAACATCTAAAACAAAACTTCCAAGTACCTAGAAGCTCATCCAAGATGATAATAGAATGTTCACCTAGCTATTAACTATCAAATAGAGCATCAAGGTCATTTAATGTGGCATTGGATAGCACCTCATCCTCATGTCATGATAGATCCTTCTCCTCTAGGTTTTTTTCATTCTACCTCCACTACTACTACTTGGGCCACCAGTTCTTGTTTTTTACCTACAAGAAAAATGAAGATAAAACATAGAATAATTTAGCATTTTTTTCCTAAAAAAATAATAACATGACCATATAAAATAAAACATAAATGAAAACTGAATTTAAAAAGCAAAATAAGTAGAACATACTTGTAATAACATGGTGCACTTGGCCAAGTCTAATAATGAGCTTTCTCTTCATAGGCTACTCAATAAATAGTGCTATCTCTTGAATCATAGGCCTCTTTAGTTTTGCTCTAGTTGCTCTGTTAGCTTTGGCATGTAACTCCTTGGTATTTTGAACATTCCCATGGATAAATTGGGGTTCAATTCCCATGTTTTCAAGGGAATGACAATGCATATTAGTAAAACATTTAGTAGTAATAGACATCGATTTTCTAACATGCTCTTGTGCCTTCTAAGCTTGCATGATTGGAAAAACATATTTTACCCTAGGTTTAGAATGTTAGGATGGACCTCAAATTACCCATAATCCATCCTTTTTCATCACTAAGAACTCCTTGAACCTCTTTAGACACATTGCAAAAAATGCAAGGTGCATATGACATATCATATCAAGGTTGTCATAGAGTTTCAATATCTTCCTTCATAGCCTAGAAACCATATGAGTATCCCAATTGAATTGTGCATCATTGGTCATATTTTTCATGCTTCATGCTTGTTCAATGTCCAAGATCTTTTTCTATGAAAATAGCTTTGGAAAAGCCTAGGATTGGAACAATGGTTACATCTCATTCACCTCTATAACCTGACAATGGTCTAGAGTCAATCTAGAGTGGTTGCAATGTGTGTTTAACCATTCTTCCACATCCTCTTAGTTTCCCACCTCTTTCCCTAGTTTGGTGGCAACATTTATGCCCTCACAAGAGATGCTAAAGAGGTTACTAAAGGTAGATCAATTGATGGCCAAGGTGACAGGTACACCATGAACCTAGGTGATGAACTTTGTCACTCCTTTGTTAAATGAGTCAATGACATTCACCAAATCTAGGGTAGGGTTGATTGGAATAGGAGACATGAATAAGTCATGAAAGCCTACATTAAAAATCCTTGCTAGGATGTTTCTAGGTGCATAACTAGCCAACCAATGCTGCGCTGCATCCACCTTGCCAAACTTGAGGATAAGTGTCTCCTCAACATGTCTTGAGGTGATCATGGTAATGGTGGATGATGGCACAAGCCCTACAAAAAAATGAAGATAGCTTGTTAGCTTTGGCATAGGTACATCATATAAACCAAAAATAGAAAAATATGCAACAAACATAACAAATTAAAAGAAAACTTATAACTACAATGATAAAACAAGTAACATAATTAAGGCCTAAATAATCACATAATCACATAACTAGGAAAATCGATATTGTCTAGAAAATAAAAAAACAAAAATAAAAATTCTTACTTTTCTTGCTAAAGGAAGGCATCATGGTGATCCTAAGGGATATATGTGTCTCAACACCCAAATCAAGGATACCTCACTAGCTGTGAGCCATCCTATTAACCAAGCACCTATGATAGGCTTGGTAATAGCATTAGGTATACTTGTCAAATTCATCCTTGAGCTCCTCCATCAATGTGAGCCTCACTAATTTTCTTTTAACAAATATCTCCAATGCCATTTGGGCCAAGGGCAAGAGATGGCCACTCTTGATCAACCCATGGTCATCCACCTTATACCTGGAAGCATGCCAACCCAAACAATCATTAAACCCAAGTATCCTAATGAAGCCAACAAATATACTAGAAAAAATTAAAATTATACTTACCCTTCTAAATAGTAGATAGTTCCATGAGGGTTTTAGAACAAATTTTTCATGTGATGATCAACTAGCAATGTATTGTTGGTGTTGTATTAGATAAATTCAAGCATATCCTAGATTTTGGACAACTGACATGTATCCCTGGTGTATATGCTATTGAATTGGTCAGCCTCCACATAGGTATCATATCTTCAACTATGAACTTGATGATCTAGCTAGCAAAATGGGGTAGTAAGGTTTCCACAATAGCAACCATTATTTCAGATGCTAGGTGTCATCGCACCGTCACACTAAAATTTTTCAACATGTAGGCTAGCAATTCCTTGGCCCTTGGCATAAAGCAAAGTGAGCCATAGTCCAAGACTATGTTGGTAGGTAGGGTGTTGGATCTTGGTGTGTGGATGCAACATAGCAGCCCAACCAACCTAATCACTACCAGATAGGCTTTAAGAAGGCCTTGCATAACCCAACAATGATCATTATAACCTTATATAACCATAACAAAAATTTAACAACCATTAAATAACCAAAAAAATAATAGCCATAATGTCAACATTTTAACATTAGACTAGATAATAAAATTTACAATTCAAACCACTAAAACCAAAACAAAATTTAAGTAAAAACTGAGAAAAAACCCAAGCAACCCATTAACACCGATGGTAATCTCATGATGAAATTATACATAAATATTGCAAACATTTTATGTAAAAACTTGAAACCATGAGAATTAGCTTGTATCACAAATATAACCCACAACAATAGCTACATAGTCCCAACTTGAACTTAATAAAATTTCAACAACAAATCCTAGTTTATGATGAAATTAATTGTAGTAAAAACCCTATGAAGGCTAGTTAAAAAATTTTGAAAAATTATAATAGCTATTAAAAATTGAAATATAACATTTAAATAGCCTTAGGAAATTTTAATATTGTCACAAAAATTTCCAAAAATAGACCAAAATTGCTTGTGCAATACTAGAAGGTTTATAGTATCAATAGTTGAATCTGCAATTGTACAAGGTAGTTAACACTAACAAAAAAATGATAACCTTTTACTAAAATTTTTTTCTAAGTCTAGGTACCACACACATATAATTTAAAAAAATTTGACATCAAAATTTTAGTTTTAGGCTTGGGAAAAATTTATACGATAACCTAGAACCACTTCAAAGCTTCAAGAAAAAAAAAACCAAATTTGCACAAAAATGGCTACAATAGATCATTGGAAAAAATATGATTTTTTTTTTAAATTCTAGAATTAATTCCAAACCCTCTCATATGTCTCTAGGCATCCCTAGGAAGCTGGAACATTGGTAAAAAAATTATCTCAAGTGTAAATGTTACCTAATTTTGGAGGGGTAAAACAATATCAAATCAAAAAGTCACTATGCATGGACTTATAGAAAAATTCATAAAAAATTAATTGTAAGTTAGAAATCAGTGGTTTAACCATAAGTTCAACAAAAAAAAAAGCAATAATCCCATGGCCTTGAAAACCAAAAATTTTCTACCGCATTCAGTGACATTGCTTTTTGGTAGAAAACAACAAAAAACACACAAAATAGGGCAAAACAAAACTTTATAACTCAATATGAACAGATCATACAACTAAAATAATGCATTGTACACATGACCACAATCCAAATACAATATACAAGCCTTGTCAAGATTAAACACCTAGGTTTTTAGCCAAAATTCACAAAACTTGGCTATGAAGTGTGTACTTGGTAGTCATTGTAGATGATCCTTTCCCAAGTAGAGGTAACGGTAGTGTGAATTTAAGAGATTGTATGATGCTTTACTCAAATGCCATGTACATGAATGCACTGGTGTGAATGTCAATAAAGTTGAGATTTCTTACATTCATTGCAACAATTAAATTAGATTACCCTTTACATTCAACATTTTACTTTCAATGCAATTTATATTTATGGTTTTCAATAATTAATATAATTAGTCATAAAAACATAAGTACAACCACTTTGAGCATGACATATTGCACTTGGTAATCCCAATAGTGGAAATTTGGTATGCCTAGCAATAGCCACTTGGTAATCCGGTAAGTGGGAATGGTTACTTTATGTTAAAATAATTAATTACTAGATTAGCTAAGTAGTTAAATAATTAATCATTAAATCTTCATTTATGCATCTAGATATTAGGATAAAAATATAAAAAAGTACTTATAAAAAATAAACATCATGTGCCTTAACTTACATTTAACCATACGTACTGATAACACAAGTGTGAGTTAGGAAGACCATGATCATACAACCCATTTCTTCATAATTTAAGACTATAAGAAACTTAGGAACTAAGTCTATAAAATTCAACTAGATCACTAGTGAACACTTGTGATTCATATGGTTGGACATAGGAGATATCTGTTGCTCATCGTTAGCATCGTTGTTGGGAACTTTAGCTAGATAACTCTGCTAATTAGGAGTAAACTATGAACTTATATGAAGATGTTGTAACAATAAAATAAAAATGACCTAGTAATATCCATTAGAAAAATAATTAAAAAGCTAACATACCCTAGGCATACTAATTACATACAACTAATATGGCTTCTTCTTGTAGGGAAAAATCTCCACCAAATATAGAAGAATCTAATCAATAATGAGGAACAAAGAAGCTCCAACAACCTAGATTTGTTTATGCCCATCTAGATCCTTATAATTAGGAGTATAGTTTCATCCTTCATCAAGATGAATAGATGCATTAGAGAAACATGGAAGACAACATTGTGTTACCTCTTTATTGATTTACTTCCATCATGATGATGGCTAATATCATTAGACTAGGCATCACTACACTTAACTTAGAATATGAAGTCTAAGACCATACGTATAGGGCCTATTGGCCTACAAATCCCCATCGTAAGATAGATAAGCACATGGAAGAGCATTATGAGGCTTCTAAGGGTAAGAGGATCCCAACATAATTATTCTTATAGTAGCATAAAAAGGAAGAGGATTTCTATTCTTGATAATCCTAATAGATAGATTCTCCTACTTTCTTTGATGAAGAAATCCTTCATCAATGGTTATAGTCAACTATGGAAAACCTTAGTAATGGAAAAATAGGGTCTTAAGATTATGAAGCCTCAAAGAATAGAAATCTAAGCCATTCATCTAAATGAAATGAGAATGATAAAAGAAGGACAAAGAAAAAAAAATAAATCTTGATGGGAACTAAAATAGAAGGACTAGTAGGTATCATTCCTCTATTTTTTATTCAAGCTTCTAATCAATTTTGGAATGGTCATATCAATCCCCAAACCCTATTTGGAGCCTCTAATAGCTCTAGAACATTCTAAAACCCACTAAAAAGTGTTAAAGTTCATTTTTCTTCGATGAACCACATTGGGGGGCATTCCAACTATGTTGGCCAGTATAGTCCCAACATGCTTGTTAGTGGTTTGGTCATCAAATTCCTTAAAAAACCTTCAAAGTAGCACATCATGATCTTTATACCTCATAGGAAGCCTCTAGTGATCCTGAAATATTCAAAAACTAAGTAAAAATAGGTCAAACCCCACTCCAACCTTGGAACTAAACTAAGCATGACCCCAACTATGTTGGCTAGTGTAACATATACTAGCCTTCACATCTTTCCAAAGTTTTCGATAACCCTGAAATACCAAGTAATGAAGAGAAACTAATCCAAAAAATGCCTAAACCTTGGAACTATGCTAAGGAAGCCTAGGACTATGCTCAACATAGTTCCTTCATGAAAGACCAAAAAATAAGCCATTAATGTGTTAAATCGACATCCAAATGCATGATCCTAACTCAAAAACCTTATTGGAGCCTTCAAAGATCACCAAACCTTGAGAACTGAGTCAAAAATAGCCAAAACCCATCATATTCCCCCAAAGCATGCTAAGACTATGTTGACAAGTGCATTCTAGGAGAAAATGATCATATTAAGGCTCAAACAACCTTTATAATTAGCAATTTTGATTCTAAACATTGGGCATGAATACTAGTAACCCTAGGAACTCAAGAATATGGTCAAATAACAAACAAAACTCATAAAAAAGATAAAATTTAGGTGTAACCACACTAGGGAAGGCCAAGGCCATGCTAGCTAGCATGGCTCTAGCATAGTTGAGGTTCTAGAATAGTTTTACTAGCAACAAAACACTCAAAATAACCTAAAACTTGATTGGGGAAGTTTGGGACCTTAAGGCACTAAACCCTACTATAATTTAGCCTTCGTTTGATCACAGAAACACCAAGTTTCATCATACCATGTTGGGGTTGGAACCAGCCTCCACTATGCTAGCTAGCATAATTATTGGGGGGATGGTTCCAAATTTTAGTTTAAATAACCTGTTTTAACTTTCAAATGACTAGTTTGCAACCTTGATGCCTCTGTACTACCCTAGAAGCTAATCAAACATAAATTTCAATGCTAGAATGCCAAAGATTAATTTTTCTCATGGAACTATGTTGGGGCCACACTAACTAATGTAGTTAATAGTCTTTAATAGCATTTGTGGCTTCTAAAAGGTCAAATTAACATCAAAATTGGCCAATATTTCACCTCTAATCAACTATGCTAGTAATATAGGCCATTAGAATATGAAAATTGGCCATAACAAGCATTGAACTTAATTTTTTGTAGGAACCATGTTGGGACCTACCAAAGGCATGCTAGCTAGCATAGTCCTAGTGTGGCTCCAGGGTAATTTTTCAAAGGGATCTCATTTTTTCCTTCCAAAAACCTCAAATGACTTCCCCAAGTGTCCAAACTCCTCCATTGACCCTACAACCTCATGTCATGGCTACCTAAGGCCTAAAACTAACAAAATGTGATCTTGATTAATCCATATTGACCATAATTTATCACGTCTTTCACCTTAACTAGTTTAGGCTTGTTCCATTGAGTTTTGACTTATGTTTTCCTTATTAGCCATTATTAACCTGTATTGTTAGATCATTTGGTGTCATTTGGCCTCATTTTCATCATTTTAGCATGATTTATCCCTAAGTTTATGAAATGTTTCTATCATTTGGTTTTAGTTTACCTTAGTTGACTTGATTTGGCATTAGCCAATATCATTGTACATCACTATGACCTTGTTGGATCCTCTAGAAGATTATTTGATGGGATTTGACCATCATTTGGGGTTCATTCAACTCCATTTGACCTCATTTGACCATAACTTTGGCTTTATGTAGCTTCATTCTATGCTATTTGGCCTTTAGTTTATGTTCTACCTTAACTCCCCTTTCTTGGCCTCTATTGAAATTGCTTTAACCTTGATTGACATCACTAAATGGTTTTTGATCATCATTTGGCCTTCATTCAACCTTATTTCACATTATTTAGCCTTTGTTTCATCTTATTTATGTTAGCAAACCTCTTATAACCTTTAGTAGCCTTGCTTAAACCTTGTTTGACCATTTATGAAACATGTTTTGGCTTATCCCTGCATTCTTACTAAAGTATTTTATTATATTTTGGCATTATTTGCTCATATTAACACACAGGTACCACTTAATGTGCTTATGGTTTATATGCAAGATTGGAGTATGGACACTTGGAGGCAAATTAGTTTACCTTTAAGCCTAAGTAGACCTCATGGTGATGTTGAATGGTTCATTAACCTTAATCACTTAGATCTTGATCTTGAGATCCTAGTTGACCACATAGCCTCAATAGCAAAATGTCTCTAGTGGCCAAAAAACCTAGTTAAAACCCTTGACCTTGAGGCTAGAAAGATTACTAAAGATTCTCTAGTTGAGGTTTCTATCAAAACACATAGTGGTAAGGAGAAAAAATTGAAACTTAGTTCCTCACTAAAACCTTAATAGGGTCAAGATATTACCAAGGTCCTTTAAGACAAAATTAAGTTCTTTGCCTAGTCATACGAAGATATGCCAGGTCTTGATCCAAGACTAGTGCAACATATCATCATACTCATCTTAGTATCAAGCTAGTTAAGCAAAACGTTTACAAGATTAGGCTAGATTTAGCTCTAGCAGTTCATGATAAAATCACAAAACTATATCAAGCTAGTTTTATTTAAGCTATTAATTACATAGATTGGGTATCTAACATAGTGATATTTCCTAATAAAAGTGGGAGCATATGTATCTGTATGGATTTCCAAGACCCAAATAAAGTAACTAATAAATATGATTTCCCTTGAACTAGTATTGACCAACATATTAATGTTACTATTGGACATGCCTTTTTATCCTTCAAGGACGAGTTCTTGGGATATAAACAAGTTAGGATTATCCAAGTACATGAACTCTATATCACACTCATGACCTCATGTGGAACCTTTTGTTATATCATGATGTCCTTTGGTCTAAAGAACATAGGCACAACTTATCAATGAGCAATGACATATATCTTTAATATATCGTTAGTGATATATATGTTGGGATTGCTTAATGACTACATGGATGATATAGTTGTTAAATCTAAAATGGTTAATGACCATGCATATGACCTTGACTTTGTGTTGAAACATTGTCTCAAATATGAGCTTAGGCTTAATCCTGAGAAGTGTGTCTTTAGTGTCAAAACTAGTAAGATGCTTAGCTTTGTAATATTTGAATCAAGAATACATATAGATCTTGATAAGGTTGATGTCATATCCAACTTGATAGCATCAAAAAATCTTAAGGAGCTTTGGGAACTTAAAGTATAATACAATTTATCCATAGGTTCATCACTAGGCTTATAGATAAGTTACAACCCATGCAACACTTGCTTAAGAAAGGAGTTCACTATGAGTGGATAAGTCAATGCTAAAAAGCCTTTGAAAACCTTAAGTAGGAGTTAGCACAACTACCCATGGTCTATCCACCATAAAAGGATAAAATTTTTACATCTAGCTTACTATCTCTAACACATCCTTTTCCTTTCTGCTCTATCAGAAATGGGATGATGAAGCAAAGTTTCCAGCATACTACCTAGGCCATGCATTGATTACTTATGAGACATGATACCCTAAAGTGGATAAGTATTTTCTAGCCTTAGTCTTATCATTAAAGAAGTGAAGATACTACCTCTTTAGGAGTCATGTCAATGTCATTTACAAGGACAACATGCTTAGAGTCATAACTACCAATATTTATAAAGGTAGTTGTATAGCTCATTGGAAATTCATAATAGTTGAGTTTGACCTCCATTATATTTTTTCTTCTTTCTATATACCTAAAAAATTGAAGGATTGGTCCCATTTATGCCAATTACTTGAATAGGTCCCAAGCTTCAATGAAAGGTTGAGCAATAGCTGTGCAAATTACCATTTCCCCTATAGAAGACCATGTAACCATTGATCCTAAGTTCCTTGATGAACATGTCAACATTGTTAGCAAAGTACCTTAGGCTTACATAGGGAAATTATGCACTTTGATGGAGCTTCAACTACCTATGGGGCTAGTGTTGTTGCCATCATAACATCACCTTCTAGTGAAATCCAAACCTTCACTTACCATTTCTAGTTCTCATGTACCAACAACGTGGTGGAGTATGAAGGATTAATCAATGGAATGATGGTAGATCATGACCAATGAATCAAATGCCTAATGATAAAAGGTGATTCACAACTCATGGTTAACCAAGTGACTAAGGTTTATGCATGCAAAGCCAAACATTTGTAACCCTATTATAACTTGGGCAAGTAACTAATGCAATAGTTTATAGACATTGGTATCCACATATACCCCAAACTAAGAACACAGTAGCCAATGTTATTATGACCTTAGCCTAACTGTGACTCCTGATGTGTTTAGCAAGTTACATTCCTTGATTATGAACTATGCTATTTCCATTATGCAAAACATTGAAGGTAACTCTATGGTATCTATTAATACTACTCCTCAAAAGGAGTGGTATGACAATATTAGGTTTTACCTAATGCATGGTGAATCTCCACTAGGCTTGACTAGTTCTAAAAAGGCCATTATATGTAAAAGATTAAAATGATATGTCATTATAGGTGACAACACATTATGTCAACAATCCTATGATGGCATATTATTAGTATGCTTTGGCAAAATTGAAGCTTGCATAGTCCTTGAGCAAGTTCATGAAGGTGTATGTAGGGGAAATACAAGACCTAGAGACATGGCTGTCAAGATTAAATGACAAAGATTTTACTAGTCCTATATGAAAAGTGATTGCCTGCAAAAGGTTAAGACATGTGATACCTATTAATGGTATAGTAACATAATACATGTGCCACCAACTAAGTTACATACTATTGAGATAACTTGGCCATTTTAATGATGGGGTCTTAACATTATTAGACCTATAGAACCTAAGTCTTTTGTAAGACATAAGTTTATCATCTTTGCAACCAAATACTTCACAAAGTGAGTTAAAGCTATTCCCCTAAGGAAAGTAACATCTCAACAAGTTTGTAGATTCATACTAGATAACATAGTAGCCCATTTTGGTATATTTTTGACCATAGTCATAGATAATGAACCATAGATTAGTAGCCAAGTAACAGAAGCCTTTTGTCAAGACCTAGGTACTAAACATTTCTTCTCATCACCATACTACCCTCAAGCCAATGGAGAAGCTAAAGCTAGAAATAAGGCCATCATAAACTTGCATAAAAATATACTAAATAATAATAGACACAAGTTGCATGAGTGGCTTGTCCATGCACTTTGAGCCTATCGATCAACCTATGAAACCATAATTGGCGTAACCTAATATAGCCTAGTTTATGGATTTAAAGTTGTTTTACCTCTTAAATTAAAAGTTCCATTTCTGAAAGTAGCTCTATCAGACTTCATCAATGATGAGCAAAATAAGGAGCTACATATCAATAACCTAGATTCGATATAAGAATAGCATATAAAAATGCTTGCTCACATTGAATAATACTAGGAGAGGTAAAAGCAACAACATCACCATGGCCTAGAAAAGCAAAAGATTAAGGGAGGAGACCTAGTACTTAAGGCTATTTGTTAGCATGTAGACAAGTTCTTAGCCAACTAGAAAGGGTCTTTCTTGGTAATCAAGGCCTATGAAAATGAAGCATTTAGAGTAACAAACATGAATGGGAATGAATTGGCCAATCCAATCAACCATTCCTATCTAAAGCCATATTACATCTAACATAATATTCCTTATAAGTACAAACTAATAGTTGATATTAATAGCCCTTACATTGAATAACAAGTGAGCTTACATATGTTTTCTCTATCTCTATCTCTCTATCTTGTAACAATGATGACCTATGATAACTTAATTTACTAGTTGTCTCATGTGGTCCTATGCATTATCTTATAATAACATGTTTTCTTATCCTCTTGGAGTTGTTCTTACAAGATGAAGCCTAAGGTCATCACAAAGGTTTAGCTCATCATGATAACAAGTTATCATGTGACCTTAATGCGCAAGATTTGATAAGTTTATCCTATTATACTAAGAGTGCTTGTTTCACATCATTTCCATTACCATTTCTTAATCCTAGTCTCGTAGCATTATGATCACATGAAATTTTCTTCATCATGCTCCACCTTCAACTCTGTCAAATGTAACACATCTAAGTCAATGAGAAAACCAAATCAAACCTAGTCTTGATAATGAAATTCAATGAAGGTTTCACCAGCAAAAAGAAATGGGGAAGAAAATTGCAAAGAAGTTAAAAGGCTAATGAAGACCAAAAGACAAACCAATGGCTCCAAATAGGCAAAGTGAGTAGCCTAATGGTCAAACAAATTTTTGAGCAAGATGTTGATTCCTCAAAAATATTATTAAATGATCAACACTTTGAAGCATAAAGCATGAAGATCACATTGATTATTCAAAATGTTACTACCATATTATAATCATGATGTCAATATTTAAAACTCATTGTTAATCCTATGACCATTTCCTCATGACTAAATGTAGCCTTTAACCTCTATCATCTTACCATAACCTTATCTCCTCATCATAGGCACTCTTTAGCATGGTTCAATAGCTACAGAATAAAGTATGGAGAGGAAACATTAGTAATGAACCTGTAGTGGTGTTTTGTATTCTTTGTCAAGGTCTCTAGGGTTAATCCTCTAAACATCAACAAAGAGTAGCCAATGAAACACCACCAAGAAAATTCATGTTACAACCCTTGAGCATTGTAATATTTACTCTTAAACTTGATGCTAGAATTTTATTCTAAAATGTAAGATTTGTATTCCATGAGCTACAATTTCACATATTTCAAATTTTTGGGGCTAAAAAATGCCTTATAAGTTGTTGTAACCTCACTTCCTAGGTGGAAGAAAGTCATCTCATGTCTATACTTGAACTTGGAAAGGCTAAGAATGCCTTGGGAATAGCCAAATTTGGCATTTTCATGGGTTTTATGTGGGCCATAGCCACAAATATGCTAGAACCATCTACACCTAGCATTGAAGGTGTTGGATTTTCCTTTTTCTAGTAATGGCCATCATAGTTTTCACAAACTCAGTGTGGATGCCACAAAGACAACATTGGAATGCTTAGAGTTTTTGGTCCTTCACAAGGCCAACATTGCTTCAATAGTTCCAATTTAGTCTCATGATGCCAATGTTGTTCCCATGAAGTCCAACATAGTTGGATAAAGCTAGTGTAGTTGGAAAATTTGTTTTTACTATTTATGATATCTAGCATAGTTTTGGTGGCCTAGGTGCATCAAAACTTACCAAAAATGGCTAACTACACTAGAAATTATGACCATCCATACTTGCAAATCAAACCAATCTATTAATAATCATGGAAGAAATTTGTAGCATCAAAACCAACAACCATGTGACTTATAAAAGTGAATTTCAAACACATTGAATAGGTTATTTTGGTTCAACAAAATTTGATAACCCTCTTGTAACCTTGAGCACCTAAAAAACTTTGGCATTTTGTAAGAATTTTGGAGCACTTTGCCAACTAACTAGGCATTTAAGACTCCTAGTGTAGTTCCCAAATTCCAAAAATTCAAACACCTCATTTACCCTCTTGGTGATCAATGCTACAAATACTAGCTAAAAACCATCAAAGAGTTTTTACAATTAGAGCTAGGAAATACATATATTGAGAGGCTGACCATAGAACACAACCAATCAACTTCAATAGGCGTTAAGTTTCATTCGTGCAACTCCCTGTGGATTTAGGCATGTCATTTGTACACATTTTAAACTCTTTATTTTCAATATTTTATTATTGTAATAAAGTTTATAGTTCATTTTTTATGTAAGTTATCAAAATTTTATTTTGTGCATTCATTCTTAAATCAAAAATGCACTATATTTTAAGTTTATTTACCCTTGTTAACACTTCCTATGTCCTTGGGTGATTAACAAGACCATATTGGATACCTTAGATACTCTTTCTTAGAAGGTCCTTGGGATCTAGGGTTAAAATTATTCCACATAGAATTTTTTTATTTTTTCTAGCAATTTAATTTTTCAAGATTTACAAAGATCATGTGGGGAATCCTTTTGATACCAAAGTTCCCAATTAGAAGTACCTTTTAAACAATGAAAGATATGTTTAACATTCTTTAAATGGGATTCTTTTGGGTTGGCCTGATATCAAGCACAAATTCCTACACTTAATGATATGTCTAGTCTACTAGCAATTAGATAAAGTAGGCTACCTATCACACCTTTGTTATGCTTGTGATCAATAGGTTTTCCTTGATCATCTTTGGTGAGCTTGAAATTTGCTACCATAGGAGAGTTCTTCACCTTAACTTTTGCCAAGTTGAATTTGAGTAGTAAATCTTTGATATATTTGGTTTGACAAATGAAGGTTTAATTTTTTGTTTGATTAATTTGAAATCCAAGAAATTTTTTAAGCTCTTACATCATACTCATTTCAAATTCCAATTGCACAAGATCTGAAAACTTCTTGCATTGAATTTCGTTAGTGGCATCAAAAATAATATTGTCAACATAGATTTGAAAAATAAGTAAATCATTACCTTACTTTTTGAGTGAAGTGACATCAACCTTACATATTTAAAAGCCATTGGATGTAATGGATTGGAAAATCCTTTCTTACAAAGCTCTAGCATCTTGTTTAAGTCCATAGAAATCCTTCTTGATCTTGTAAACATGATCAAGATTAATGGGATCTACAATCCTTAAGGTTGTTCAACATATATACCTTTTCTTGTATGGTTCCATTTAGAAAGGAACTTTTCACATCCATTTTATATAACTTGATATTTTTAATACTAGCATATGCCAAAAGAAGTGTAATAGATTCAATTCTAGCTACAAGAGAAGAGGTCTCATCAAAATCAATTCCTTCTTGTTGATTATGGCCTTGTTCAACTAGCCTAACTTTATTTTTAATGATATTTCCATTTTCATTGGTTTTATTCCTCAAGACCCATTTTTTCCCAATAATTGTTTTATGGTTTGGTTTAAGTGTCAATTCCCATACATCATTCCTAGTAAATTAATTTAGTTCACCTTGCATAGTAAAAATCCACACTTCTTCTCCTTCTACTTCTCTAAAGTTTTTGGGTTCTAATTATGAAAGATATGTTCCATAGGCACAAATTTCCTTAGTTTGGCTCCTAGTGCAAATTCCATCTTGTACTTATTCAATTACATCATTGAGAGAGTGTGTTCTACTAAGTTTAGTCATCTTAGGTTGAATTGGTGATATCTCCTTATGTTCACTATCTAATTTTAATTTTTTATCAATTTGTACTTGTGAGGAAGTAGATAACTTTTGAATGGGAACTACTTCACTATCAAATTTTAACATTAATGGTTTCTTCTATAAAAATTTTTCTTTTGTTGAAGACTCTATATGTTCTACTACAATAAGGGTATCCTAAGAAAATGCCTTTATCAATTCTAGGATCAAATTTTCTTAAGATATCTTTATCATTAAGAATATAGCATTTTAACTCAAAGACATGAAAATAACCTACCAAAGGTTTCCTAATAGTCCATAATTCATAGGAAGTTTTAGAGGTGAACCTTCTTACGAAAACTCTATTGGAGACATAACAAGAAATATTAATTGCTTCAACCCAAAAGTGGTAAGGAATATTCTTGTCATTCAATATCATTCTCCTCTTTTCATTTAAGATCCTATTCCTTCTCTCAGCTATACCATTATGTTGAGGAGTTCTTGTAAAAGAGAATTGATGAAATATGTCATTCATTTGACAAAATTTCTCAAATTTGACATTCTTAAATTCTCCATTTTCACTCTTGATGACTTTGACACCATAGCCTTTTTCTTTCTAAATTTCATTGCAAATTCTTAAGAAATGATCAAATGCTTCATCCTTATTATATAAAAAGCAAACCAAAATAAAGTGAGAGTAATCATCAAAAATGGTTAAAAAATATCTTTTCTTTCCCAAACTAAGTGTTTGAGAAGAACCACCCAAATCAATGTTAAGTAAATCTAAGAGACAAGAGGTAGATATACAATTTTTCTTACCAAACCTTACCCTTGTTTGCTATTTCTTTTTGGCATGCCTCACAGGTGCTCAAATTGAAGTCTTTAAGTTTGGGCAATTCATGAACCATTTACTTTGTTACTAAGGCCTAAAGAATCTCTATGTTTATATGATCTAGCTTTCTATGCCACATACAAGCATCATTTATATTACTAATCAAGCACTTTGATTCAAGGTTAGGATTATCTCTAGAAATAGTAGTATAAACATTGGCCCTTCTAGCTCCTTCAATCATAAAATTTCTAGTGGTTAAGTATTTTACTCTACAAGTTTCTTTGAAAAATGTAACACCAGAATTTGAATCACATAGTTTACTTACACTTAGAAGATTATGATTTAATCTTTTGACAAAAAAAATTATTCATAGTAGGGTTTCCGTTACCTTTTATGCCTATGGTATCAATACCTATTATAGGAGCCTCCTTGTCATCTTCAAAAGTGATAGTTTTAATGACTAAAAATCTCAGTCATTGGAAAATTGAAAATTTTAGTGAAATATATTTGACCCTGGATCCCAAGGGCCTCCACAAAAAATAGGATCCAAGGTGCCTTGGATGGTCTAGTAGATCACCCAGGGACTTAGGGATGGACAGAGCAAGGTAACAAAATGAAAATGTAAAATTCTAATATGAAAAATGAATATGCCAAAATGAAACGAATGAATAAAACTTGCACACAAATAAAACTGTAAACTTTATTTTTGCAAAAGAATAAAAAAAAAAGAAGGTATAGAAAATATGTACAAGATGCCCTGTAGTAGTAGAGGGGTTTGCTTGGGTAGGGCTTTAGAATCTACTAAAATTGTTATGATTAGCTTCATAATCCAAAGGTTCTACCACTCCTAATGCTATTGAAGTTTTGCTGCTCTTTGTGTTAAATTGGCAATGCTAGTTATGTAGGGGAAATGAGAGGTGTGAGGGATTTGGACCACCAAAGTGAGTAACACTAGGAGTCTTGATGCCTAGGTGCTCAGTGTTGATGACAAAGTTTCAAAAATCTCAAGTGGGTAATAGGGGTAACAATTTCCACAAAGGTTTGATGCTAAAGAATTCAAGAGGTTGTGTATTTGCTAGCTTTTGAATGAAAAATGTGCTTGAGAATAAAAAAGTGTGGAACCTTTTCCATGTGTTAAAGCTTGGTTTTTTTAGTTTTTTGGCCACAAATTTGGCTACAAATTCTTCTTTATTTCTTGGGTTTTTAATGTGTTAAAGCTTGTTTTTTTTTAGGTTTTAGGTTTATGGATACATGTAGGTGTGGTAGCTGTTCATATCCAAAGGGATTACTATGTATGGCAAGTTTTAATACCCCCATGGCATCAAAGCCATTCCATTTATTAAAAATAGTAAATGAGAATTTCACCAATGCTTGCTTCTTCCACCCATGTTGGACCTTCCAATAGCAACACTAGTATGTAGGATCAGCATTGGAGTTGGTGTGATGTTGGAAATCTAGGCCATGTTGGAGCAACATTGGGGGGAAGGTGCAATGCTGGGAGGTGAAGTTGCAATGTTGGGGGGTAAGAGTCATACCTTCCATACTAGGAATGGATGATGCCACATCCCCCAATGCTAGGCGTAGGTGGGTTATACTCCCCAACAGCTATCTCCAATGTGGAAAATGTCATACCCCCCATAAAACCCATCAAAATGTTAGTTTTGACATTCCAAATGGAATTTTAACCCTTCCAAGTTAAAATATAGACATTATATAGAATTTTTCACTTGGAGATAATGCTTTGAGTACTTATGAGGTAACTTTTAGTCCCAAAAGTATAACGTATGTGAGATTTCACGTTAGGGACTACAATCTTCACATTTTACAATGAAATTTCAGCCTTGAGTCTTATGAGATGAGGGTTACATTGCAAAAAAATATTATAGCATGAATTTCTGGTGATTTTTCATTTAACCCTCTTTGTTGAAATCTGGAGGAATAACCTAAGAGGCACCAACAAAGAATTAAAAGCACCACTATAGATACACCACTGATGTTTCCTCTTTGTGCTTGATTTAATCATGTCAAACCATGCCAAAGAGTGCTTGTGCTAATGGGGTATGGATATAATGAGGATATGGTCATGAGGCCATAGGGATATGGATATGAAGGCTAACAATGTACTCCAAGTGCTAACATCGTGGCTACAACACTAACATACTAGTTAGTTAGTGGTTTTGGCACTTCATGCTTTGAAGTGTGGTTGACTCAACAAATATGTTTAGGAACCATCAGCTTGATCCAAGGTCTTTTAGACACTAGAATCATCCATTTTTATTTTTGGAGCTACTAATTTGGGCTTCTATTCTACATAGGCCATTCAAATTCTTGTCAACCTGCTTCCTCATTTTTTTTGTGGGCTGAAAACTTCATTAGGTTTCTATGTCAAGGTCAATTTTCATATGGCTTTCCTATTGAATAAGATGTATTACATCTAGTAGAATAAATTTTTTTCTCATCAAGTGAGGTGTGTTACTCTTGATGGACTTAATGCTTTTCCCATTGAATGGTATGTGTTACATTCAACAGACTTGTGGGTGGATCATGACGAAGGGATGTCATATGATCATAATGCATGAGTGTCAAATGTCAATCAACATTGTTGCTTAGCATAAGGAAGGCTATAATAAGGCTATGAGGTTGGGTTCAATAAGATGGTAATCAAAATGATGTGAAATAAGCACTCTTGACACAACAATACAAGCTCACTAAATCATTTGCATTGAGGTCACCTAGTGACTTGCTATCATGATGAGTTGCACCTTCATGATGAATTCCAAGCTTCATCATGTAAGCAAAACTTCAATAGGATAAGAAAACCAACCAAAGAAAACATATTTTTACAATATAATTCATGAGGCCACAAAATTATAAAACCAAGCTATGATAGGTCACCATGTTACAAAGTTTACAATTTCCACATTATGCAAAATGAGAAGATAGGTTGTGTAGGCTGATTTGTTGTTGGCTATGAAGGTTTTTTTATGTTGCTTGCTACAAGCCTCGTGTAGTGAGGCTTTAGGTAGAAATGATTGGTTGGATTGGCCAACTCATTCCCATCCATGTTGACTATATTGAATACTCTACTATCATAGGCCTTGATGACCAAGAAAGGTGTTTCCTATTGGCTGAGAATTTGTTTGCATGCTTACAGATGACCTTAAGAACTAGGTCATCATTCTTGACCTTACACTAGGTCAATTTATGGTTGTGATACTATTTTTTCCCTTCTTGATATCACTTGACATAAGTAATCATTTGCACCTATTGCTCCTCCGCCAAGTTCAAGTGGATGGTTGATGAATAGCTGATCATAGGTGTCCAAAATGAATCTATGGACTTGTTTAGATGTTGTCCTTCCTTGGGGAATAGCTTCAACCCACTTTGTAAAGTATTAAGTTGCACTAATGTAAAGCTATGCCTTACAAAATACTTAGGAATTATAGGTCCTATTATTCCAACTCCCAACGTTGAAACAACCAAGTAATCTATGTGATGTGTAACTTAGTTGACAATACATACATTAGGTTACTATGTTATGCATGTGTTACAAGTTTTAATCTTCTACAAGTAGTCACTTTCCATATAGGGCTAGTAATAGCCTATCCATCTAATTTTAGTAGCCATGGCTCTAGGTCTTATATGTCCTTCACATATACCCTTGTGAACTTGCTCTAGGACTGTTTAGTCTTCGACTTTGCCTAAGTACAGTAAAACTATGTCATCGTAGGACCATCAACATAATGTGTTATAACCTACTATAATATAATATTTTAATTTCTTACATGTGGTAGTTAGGGCTTGTGAAGGTTTACCATGCATAAGTTAAAACTTGATATCATCATACCGCTCCTTTAGGGAGTAGTATGAAATATGGCCACAAAGGTATCCTAAGAATTCTATGTGTTGGGAATAGCATAGTCCATATTCAAGGTGGGTAACTTGCTAAACACATATGGTGTTACACTTAGGGCTAGCATTGAAATGACATTGGCTATAGTGTTCTTGTTTCATGGTATATGTTGGATATCAATGTCTATAAATTGTTGTAATAGTTTCTTTCCTAGGCTATAATAAGGTTGTATATGTTTTTCTTTACAAGTGTAAACCTTGTTTACTTGGTTAACAACAATTTAAAAGTCACCTTTGATCATTAAGAATTTGACTCCTAGGTCACAAGCTAAGATCATCCCTTTGATCAAACCTTCATACTCAACCACATTATTGGTACATGTAAACTCAAATCAGTAGGTGAAGTGTTGGATTTCACTAGATGGGGATGTTATGTTAGTAGCAACACTAGCCTCATGGGTAATTGAAACTCCATCAAAGTGCATGACCACCTCCTAGCCCTTGGGCAGCGACTAAAAGTGTTAACATGTATATCAGGGAACTTAGGGTCTATTATTGCATGGTCATCAACTGGAAAAATGGTAAGTTATACAACTATATCTCGACCTTTCGTTGATTCTTGAGAAAGGTAATGAAGGTTAAAATTTACTATTATTTCTTTCCAATCGACTATTCAACTACTCTAATAGATTTTGGTTGTTATGGATCTAAGTACATTATCTTTTCACATGATGTCAACGTAGCTCCTAAGGAGGTAGTGTCTCCACCTCTTCAATGGAAAGACTAGGGCTAGACAATAATTTTCCACTTCAATGTATGTCTCATGAGTAACTAATTCATGCATATGGTAGTAAACTGGTAACTCTACTCCATTATCTCATTTTTTATAGAGTAGAGAGGCAATTGGTGCATCGAAGATAGTAAGGTAGATATAAAAGGGTTTATCCTTTTGTGGTGGATAAATCATCCGTAATTGTGCTAACTCTTTCTTAAGGTTTTCAAAGGCCTCTTAGCATTAAGCCATCCACTTATAGTTTAATCCTTTCTTAAGCATGTGTTTCATGGATTGTAACTTATTTGTAAGCCTAGAAATAAACCTACAGGTAAACTGTAACCCACCTTGAAATCCTCAAAGCTCCTTAAGGTTAGTTGGTGCAACCAAGTTGAATATGGTTCTAAACTTATTAGGATCAACACATATCCTTGGTTCAAACACCACAAAGCCAAGCATCTTACTAGTTTTAACACCAAAGACACACTTCTTAGGATTAAGCCTAAGATTATACTTACAGCATTGTTTAAGTACAAGGTCTAGGTCATGTGCATGGTCATTGGCCACTATGGACTTAACAACTATATTATCTACATAATAATTAAGAAAACCTAGCATATAATCACTAAAGATATACATCATACCTCATTGGTAGGTTGCTTCTACATACTTTAGGCCAAAGGGCATCATGGTATAGCAAAAGGAACTACAAGGGCATATGAATGTTGTGGTAAGTTGATGTTCTAAATTGATCCCAATTTGGTTGTATCTTGAGAACCCATCCATGAAGGACAATAAGGCATTTCCATCCATAGTATGAATAATTTGGTCAATACTAGGAAAAGGAAAATCATCCTTGATGGTTACCTTATTTAGGTCTCAGAAATCAATGCAAATATGTATACTTCCTTTTTTCATAGAGACTACCACTACATTGGATATCCATTGTGCATATTCAACAACCTTGCTGAAACTAGCTTGGTATAGTTTTCTGATTTCATCATGAACTACTAAGGCCAAATTAGGTCTAATCTTGTGAATCTTTTGCTTAACTAGTCTAATACTAGAATCAAGTATGATGTTTTGTTGGACTAAATGCAGGTTTAGGCTTAGCATATCTTCATATGACAAAGAAAAGGCCTTAATGTTATCATGTAGGACCTTGGTGATGGCTTGAGCCTATTAGGGTTTGAGTGACAAACTTAGTTTTAGGGTTTTCTTTTCACCACTGTGTGTTAGGATAGGAACCTTAACCAAAGAATCTTTGGTAATGTCTCTAGCCTCTAAATCAAGGGTTTTAACAAGGCTTTCAAGCCATTATAGAGGTTTTTCTACTGAGGCTATGTGGTCAACAAGACTCTTAGGAGTAAGTTCTAGGAAATTAAGGTTAATACACCACTCAACACCACCCTAAGGCCCACTTAGGCTCAAAGATGAATTGATTTTCTCCCAAGTACTCACACTTTAATCTTGCATGTCAACCATAAGAACATTAGGTGCACCTAGGTAAACATGAATAAATAATGTCATCATGCTATAAAATCATGCAAATACATGTTGCTTCAATGTCAAATAAAATGCAAACGAGGTCATATAAGACTATAATAAGTAAACAAAGGTAAAAGAAAGTTAAGAAAAGGCCTAAACAAGTGTCAATACAAGGTAAAAGTGAGTTGAGACATAAAGCATATAAATAAAAATGTCAAAAAAGGTTAACTAAGGTCACAAGCTTGCTAGTTTAAGGCCTTGGTAGGCCATGGTGCCAATTTAAGACCATAGCAAGTCTTGGCCACATGGTGTCAAATGATGATTAGGAAAGGTCAAACCTAATCATTCAAAACCAATCAAGGGCTGAACAAAGGTTAAAAGAGGCTATAATAGAAACAAATGAGGTTAATTGTGATGAAACTAACATGATATAAAGGCTAGATGAGGTCAACTAATAGTAATAATGGTCAACAATGCACAATAAGGCTAAAATAAGTCAAAACACCATGAAATAAGGTTAAATCTAGTAGAATGAAATACATGTGGTAAAAATTGATTAATACTAGTGAAAAAGGATTATATTTTTCCAATTTTAGGTCATAGCAGGCCATGGTTTAAGGCTAAAAGGGTGATCGATGAGTTTGGACATCTATTGGGGCTATTTTAAGGTTGTTTAGGCCAAACAAAAGCAAGATTTTCAAGGTATCCACATTGGACCCGCGTTGGCTAGCATGGGTGGCATGAGCCCTAGCATAGATTGGATGTATAGGTAGTTTCCTAGGTCTATTTGAGTACTTATTAACTTTCAATGGCTTGCATGGTTAGCACAATGAATTGGGAAATGAAATAGGTCAAATTGGGCATCATTTTCAATGTTTGAAAACCCCCATTGAAGCTTGGATCTACCATCCACATTGGAGGAACTTTGGATAGCATGTCCCTAGCATGGATACTAATGAAAATTAGTTTTGTGGCACCCAAAGGATTAAAATTAGGGCTCTAGGGCCTTTTCAAGGCAACACAGTGCTAGATGTGTCAAAATTAGCTATTTTGGAGGATCAAATTGGCAAAAAATAAGGTTTTAAAGTTGTACCTCTTAAAGCCATGTTGGGCAACATGGATGGAAGTAGTGCTCATCATGGATGATCTAGATATACATTATGGTAGCGTCATATTAGGTTAATCCAAAGACAAAGCTAGGATTTTGTATTTGGAAATTTCCTAGCTAAGTTTTGAGATCATTTAGGGGTAGTTTTGAGTGTTAAAGCATGTTAGAAGGTGTACTCATGCTAGGGCCACACTGGCTAGTGTGGCTCAAGGGAGGAACACTTACTTTTTGACTTTTAAGTGGCTTTGGAAATAGATCGACTAGGTTCTTAGGCTTCTTTGGTTGTAGACAATGATTCCTAGGGTTTTTTATCAGATCTAGCTAGGTTTGAATGTCATTTAAGGTAATGTATGATTTTACCCCCTAATCCATGCTCAGTAGCATGGCTCTAGCATGGATGAGGGGGTCTTGTAGGTTTTCAAGGTTAAAAAAAGATCAAAATGCTATAAAATAAAGGCTATGAGGTCTTAAGCTTCACTTATGTAGGTATTTGGCTTCTAGGGGTGTCAATAAGTAGTTAAAAGTGGAAAGGTAGCTCATCCACATTGAAGCCATGCTACCTAACATGGATTAGGCATTCACTAGCATAGATACCTTAATATGTCAAATCTAGGGAAGTTTTAATTGCAAATTGACCATGCATGTCAATATAAAGGGTTGCTAGTATTGATGGCTAAAACCTAATGTCAAAATTTGGTAGTTTTAAAGGTTTCTGAATGGTTTTGGAAGTCACTCTCCTTGGAAAAACATTGGAGCCACACTAGGTAGTGTTGCTCTAGCATGGATGATTAAAGGAAAATAGATTTTATATATTTCTACTCAATTTCTAAGCATTTGAAGGCCTTGGAAGCTTGCAACAGGTTTGTATGGTGGACATGCTACAAGTTGGAGATGCTACAAGTTGGAGATGCTTTGGTGTATCAATAGCCTCTCCATGAGCTTTCCTTGAGGCATTCATGTTAGACCCATGTTGGCTAGCATGGGTGAGGGGGATACTCATTGTGGGAATGGAAGAAGTCATGAAATAGAGTTAGGTTTGGTAAGTTTTGGTCACTAGAGTCTCTAAGAAGGTCAGAAGGTTAACATATGTTAGTTTCAATGTAGATCTTGGAAGTTTTTGCTCATACCCCTTTCATCCAGATTGTGGTAACACTACCCAATGTGAATAGCATCCCCCCTCATCATTGATCCACTTGTATGTATAGTTTTGATTAGTTTTGATAAGATTAAATAGGGTTTCAAAGCTACTAGGGTTACAATGATCAATGGCTAAGATCTAGTGTTGAAATTAGCTAATATGAGGAATCCTTGGTATTTCATGCAGTCATCCACCCATAGGCCACACTAAGTAACATGGCCCTAGTTTGGATGGGAGGGTAATGATAGTATTTTACTATTTTTGACCAATTTTATTACATTTGAAGGCTTTGGAAGGTTGTGTTAGGGTCTAGAGATCAATATGGAAAGTTTTAAGGTAGTTTTTGGTTATAGAATAGGTTTTATGACTTACCCACATGGCATACACACTAAACCCATTTTGGGTAGCATGGGTGGAGGGTTCAACAGCATGGATAAGGCTTTAGGAATGCAAACCAACTTAATTTTTTACAACTACCAACCACTAGAGACTACCAAGGGGTATTAAGGCTATTAGAGTGAATTTCAAGGTCATTAAAGGTTAAAAAAACAGTTTTATGGCCTACACCCATGATATCCATGATGGACCTACATTGGAAAACATGGGTGTGGGGTTCATTAGCATGGCTAAGGTCTTAGATTCAAAAATCAAGTTTGTAATGATCAAAAACATCAGTAGTTAGAACATCGAGGGGTTCATGGATGCATATCCTAACCCTGCATCCATATGAGGGCCTTGGTGGAGGTGGAGATGGGATGCCCTAGATGATGTTATCGATCGAATAGAGACTTTGCTAGCTACAACTAGGGTATTGGGTACAACTGGGGATGGCATGGTTAGCCAAAATGCAAATGCAAACAACATGAAATGATGCTAAGTGTCAAAGCAATGTTTTGTGGTGCTAAGTGTAGAGCATAGCCATGTAATGGGCATGAGTGTAGCCAATGGTTTTAACTAAAATGAGGATGTCAACCCATGGAGAATATCACTTGAGCATAGTACAATGTGATGATGCATGGAAAAATGCAAAAAGACATAAGAAAAATGCAAGAAAATGCTAGAAATGGGAGAGAGAAATGGAACACCACCCCAAATGGGAGCGTAGTTAACTCCAAAAGGGACTCAAAAGATACACAATGTATAATAGGCATAGTGGGAGCATAGTTACAATCTCGATGGTGTCCAATCATGAAGTCTAATGCTTGCCATGATGAACCATGCCTACAAAGTTTGCCACTGCGGTGTACCATGCAACGTTCTATAGGGTTGTAATAGGGTTGCAGTGTACTGCATGGTGTAGGGCTACAATGGGGCGATGGTGTACTATGTAGTGCAGGGCTACAATGGGGTTGTGGTGTACCATGTGGTGTAGGGTTGTAATGGGTCCGTGGTGTACCATGCAATGTATTTATGCCTCTCTGTTGGTGTGGTGTGCTTTGGGTCTCGTTTTCTCATGGAGCTAAGTGCTAAGATGTCAAAATGCCAAATGACAAATGAAAGTGCCAATTGCCAACCCCTAAAATGTTGGGGATCCAAGGGTATTTATAGGGCTAGGGTTAGCCCAAAGTGTGGATCAAGTTCCATGTGGTAGTGCAGTAGGTGGGACTACAAGAAAAATTTAAAAAATATTCTAAATTCGAAGGTGACTAGAAAAATTTCAAAAAATTTTCTAACTTTGGTTGCTATACTTGCAACACTCACCTCTTTCTATGCTCTCTACACTCACCCCTTGCTACACTTGACCCCTTGCTACGCTCACTATGATCTAGAGTGTAGTCTCAATAGTTAGAAATTTTTTTGTAAAACTAGTGTTTTATACTGGCTATGCTAGCTATGCTCTAGAGCATAGTAGGGGAAATGGGAGTGTAGAACAACACTTAGAAAAAATTTTGTAGCTTGTGTCATCATTTTGACAGTTAGAAAAAGTCTTACAAAATTGGCTCTAGGTGTGCTAACTATGCTAGCTATACTCTAGAGCATAGCAAGGGCAATGGGAGCATAACAAGACACTTAGAAAAATTTGTATAGATTGTTTCATTATTCTAACACTTAGCCAAGATTGTAGAAAATTGGTTGTTAAAGACAACTGCCCTCTACTGTAGTGGAGAGTGTGTTCCTAGCTCTTAGACAAATTTGTAGAAAGTGCCATCGTTTTGACACTTAGAAGAATTTTACAAATCTGGTAGTTGGAGCTAACTACACACTCCACTAGGTCAACTATGCTTTGGTGCAATGGAGAGCATAGTCTCAGTACCAAGAAAAATTTGTAGAAAGTACCATCGGTCTGACACTTAGAAAAATTTTGCAAATCTGGTAGTTGGAGATGACTACACTCTCCACTAGGTCAACTATGCTCTAGTGTAGTGGAAAGCATAGTCCTAGCACTTAGAAAAAATTGTAGAAAGTGTCATCATTCTAATACTTAGCCAAATTTTTAGTTGAGAAGTGGTATCCCAAATTTTTGTGGTGTTTCAAAGTTATTTCTGGTGAGTCTAGATTATTGAAGGTTAACAAGAAGTGTGGGAGGTCAAAACTATAATCTAGGTGGTTAATTTTTATAATTTAAGCTCACACCTAATTCATCCACACTGAATCCATGCTAAAAAACATGGAAGAAGCTCCCCTCAACATGGCTCCACTAGATCTAAAAGTTTGAGACACTTTCGATCAGGTTTAACAAGGTTTTGGAGCTTCTAGGGGTGACTTGAGGAATTTAAGTCTATGTGGGTTTACCATAGGGCCAAATTAGCACTTGTTAGATACCATAGGATGGGTATAAACATTGTATCCCATTGGGAAACACTAGGTAAGTGTGGATGAGACCTAGCCTAGCATAGTTTCCCAAAGTGGTAAGTTTTGTTAAGATCTTATACCCTACCAAGGTCTAGAGTGTGTTGATGTTGGTTATGGCTATCAAAAATGGCAAGAGGGGATAGGTTGTATATCCATGGGGAATAGAAATCAAGGATCCACACTGGATGCATGCTACCTAGTGTGGATGAGGAGGGGATAAGGTTGTAACATGCTTGTATACATTCTAAGTGGTCAAAACCTTAGGGTAGAAGTTTCTAAGGTTAGAACACATTATACTAGGGATGCATTTGGTAGGCTCCACATTAAAAAATTCAAATTTTTACACTTGTTGCTAACTCCCACCATCCCTAGCATTAGATAGACCATGTCCCCCTAGTTTTAGATGCCCTAGGCCTTGAATGAAAAATGTATAGTTTTAGATCATTGCAAGCCCTAGTTGTAAGGAAAGATATATTTTTTCTTGTTTTTTATTTTAAGATCTTTTATGATTTTATAGTTTTATAAACTTTATGAATTTTTTTTGCAATTTATAAAAATGCAAACAAAAGTAAACTTATGAAAGAAAGACTAAAGTACAATATACAAACTATCATAAGCAAAATAAAATCTAGGCTAATCATTTATGAATACATATGGTTACAAGGTCACAAAGGCATAGGGTAGAAGGATTAGGAGTATACATTACCTGTGCAAGTGTTTCCTAATCTTTAAGAGATTACAAAATGTGTATGGTCTATTTTGCACAAGCCTGTACCCTCCATCCCCTTCACTAACAATATTATAGGGGAGCTCTCCCCATAGCTTGTCTTCCAATCCATTGTTGTCATTCTTGGCTTTCCCAGATCCCTTGGGATATTTGACTTTGTGCCTATCGTTTTCTTCTTGAAACTCCACTTTAGACCCATGCTCTATGTTTACACTATTAACATCTAGGAAAACTATGTTGTCATCATGGATAATGATTTTATGTTTCTTGTATGGTAGGTAAATTTCTTAGTAGATAGGTGAAGATATAGCTCGTAGTTAAGGCAATCAAGGCCTTCCTAGGATAAGGCTAAATCCTAGTGTTTCCTCCACCATCAAGAAATTAGTAGTTATGGGTAATTCATCCACTACCATGAAGTCTAAGAAGATGGACCCCTTAACAACAACCCATGATCCATTAAAGAACTTTAGAGTTGATGTCATTGTATGTTGTATTTGTTTAGTTAAGCCTAAATTTTCAACTATGGTGGAAGGGATGATATTCATTGCAGCTCCATTGTCTACGTGGACCTAATTTATCTTGTATTGCCCCATCTGAATTGTGATGAAAAGAGAGACCTTGGTCACTTCACCATTTTGGGGACTAGTTTTAATTTTTCTATCAAAAAATACCAGTGATGTTGAATTTGTCTCCTTTGATGAAGATGGAATCTTTGTTAGTGAATGTTCTTGCTAATGGGAATAGAAGTTAACATCTTGACTAGTGTTTCACGATGGATAGCAAAAGTCATGTTCAAGTCATATAGGCTCAAGGTTGTGTTTTTTTTCTAAGAGACTACTTAATTGGATCCATCACACTTAGGAATTTTTTGTCATTGGCAGTGGGCTTGTCACCCCAGTTGTGCTTAACTTTCTCCATGTGTTCCAAAATGCATATTTCATATTTTGGAGTTATTATTATGACTTTTTCTCCTTCTTATTGCCTTGGTTTTTTAGATCCTCTTATGGTTTGCTAGTTGAAGTAGATAAGATTGAAGAGGTCATGGGAACAGATGATATGGGAGCCAACTATGGTGGGTCCACTTCCTTCCACACCTTAGCCTACTTATCATCTTGGTTGTTGGGATTTATCTTAGGCTTATTACTCTACTTGTTTGAGGCTTTTTGTTGTTGTTAGTTGGTTGTGAGGAAGAGGCCATTGCATCAGCCACCATGGGGGGCAGTTGTATGGTTGCTTGGGTGGGCTCGATTGTAGTAGGCTAGGGCACCCTGATGACAAAAGGCTTCTTGGGGAACATCGATGATGGTATTCTTACAACAAAAAGGGATCTCAAGGTAGTGAAATCTAAAGAACCCATCTCATTATGAGGGGGCACCTAAATCATGAATGGTTCCCTTGAAAGCCTTCGATTCTCATCAACATTGAACATTAATATGATGTATGAGCTATTTTTTGCATTTAGTGGATCTTTATACACATGCATTAATTGGTTTTGAGGTCTTAAAAAGTTGGATGTGTCAAGAACTAGCTCAACCTTATCTATCATCTTTTATAGGTCATCCTTCAATGCAAGGTAGAAGTTGGTGTCATGACTAGGCAAATAATGATAGTGGAAAAGTGGTTGAGCTTGAAGTACTTAGGAATCTGAGCATCATTCTTAGTTGCCTAAGTTAGATCCTCGATTCCCATAGCCTCTCATGCCTATTGTAGGCATTTTTGATCATTTTCTTATATTGGATTCTCCCACTCTTTAACAATTAATCTAATAGCTTGGCTGGTTTCAAAGGCAACCTACTATAATTTGTCTACCCTTTACACTCAAAGTTGGGTCTATAAGAAGTTGATGTAGTGGCCCCAAATGTTGAAGTTTCAACGTTAAAATTGTTAGTAGGGGCATTGGGTGGATTTTCTCTTGGCCCCTACTTAGTTATTTTAGTCTTTTTGGCTACTATTGCTATTGCCATGTTGTTTTGTTTACCCCTCTCCATGTCCCTTCGTGTGTGCTAGTTTTTTATGCCACATAGGTAGTGGCTAGCCTCCATAGCATCCTCTATGTTCTTAGTCTAGGAGAAGGCTTGACTAAGTGACCATGGATCAAGGTAATGTAGCTTAGACATGATGAAATCATTAACTATCCCCTTGAATATAGCCAAAAAGTGAGTTTTAGCTACAGGTTCTGATATCTCGTTAAGTAGACCATTCCATCATTGGATGAACTTCTACACCAGCTTGAGGGATCTTTCCTTGACCTTTATCAGTTGGCCAAGAGTAATGTTAGGCTTTAAGTTGTACTTGAAGTAGTTAACAATTTATGATACAAGGTCTTCTAAAGAGAATATAGATCTTCTAAGTAAGGCACAATACTAGCCAAGCACTTTCCCTATAAGGAATGTAGGGAATATCCTCATGATTGTGTGCAACTATGCTTGTAACAACAAGCACTCTAGGTCAAAGGTTATGAGGTGAGCATTGGGATTTTCCTTGCTATTGTATTTTGTGAATTGCAGGATGGGAACACCTAAAGGAAGTATTAAAGGTAAGACCACAGGACTGATGGAATTATCCTAGTAAAAGTCCATAACCTTAATGGTTTAAGATCTAGAAGGTTTGATCTAGGCCTTGGGGTACCCTTGTAAATGATGGGTCCTATACAAAGGGCTATGACATCTATTGGGAGTCCTATGGCCTTGCTATTAGTTGCAACATAGAGGCAAGAGGTTATGTTATTGCAATGTTAGGTGGGCTAAACAAAGAAAATGATATTTTTGCCAGTATCTAGGATACAAATGGAACAAAAGAAACATGTGTCCCTTGGGCTACTTGGAATCCCATAGTGGGCCCCATCTAGATGATCAGAGGATCGGTGGTGGTAACCACCACTGATGACAGTGTCACTAACCTAGGTTGGGTTGTGAATGGCATGAAGAAGTGGAATGTTATGGATTGCATCATTCATTATGTTTGGTGTGCAACTATTATTGGCATGGATCAGAACATGGTCAAGTAAGAAGAGGTAGAGGATTATGACATCTATTCCATGGAGGAGATAAAGGGGGTGGAGGTAGGCTCTATGGCCTTTAGGGTTACTTGTTGAAACAACCCACCTAGGATGTTTTCATGTTTAGATTCTACTCTGAAATTATCCTCTTCCTCTTACTCTCATCTGAGCTAGCCTTCACATCTACCTCATTCATCTTAATTAATTTAGATAAGATGCATGCATGAGTTTCATTGATGCACCTAGGCCATCACAACTATGATGGATATCATAAATAGTAAATAGACTTTTTTTACTAAGTTTGATTCATCTAAGTATAATGATCTTGTTGCAACTATGTTGGCATTGTTAGAACTATGATAGCCAACTATGAATTCTCATCCATGTTGGAACTATGTTGGCTAGCTAGGAAGCCTTCATCCATGTTGGGACTACATTGGAACTACACTAGCCAACTAGGAAGTCCAAATTACATTGGGCTATACTAGCTAGATAGGAAGCCCCATTCACACTAGGACTACATCAGAACTATGCTAGCTAGCTAGTAAGTCCTATCCATGCTGAGACTATGTTGAAGCTACATTAATTAGCTAAGAAGACCCATCCATACTGGGACTATGCTAGAACTACACTAGCCAAGTAGGAAGCTCCATCCATGCTAGGACTATGCTAGCTAGCTAGAAAGCCCCATTCATGCTGGGACTATGCTAGAGCTATGTTGGCTAGCGAGGAAGCCTCATCCTCATTGGGACTAAGTTGGAACTAATTTAGTAGTTCCCAAGATGTTTTTAGCATTTCCATGCCCAAATATGAACATGATGTGACTTTTTCACTTGGCAAGTGAGGCTGTAACAACTTACGATGCATTTTTTAGTCTTAAAAAGTTGAAATGTGTGAGATTGTCATTGATGAACTACAAACCTCACAATTTACAATAAAATTTAGCCTCAATTTTAATGGTTAAGGTCATAATTTCAAAAGTTACAACATGAATTTTATTGATAGTTTTTCATTAACCACTATTTGTTGATGTTTTAAGGATTCACTTGAGAGATATTGACAAAGAATACAAAAACACCACCACAAGTCCATGTTACCTCTTTGTGCTTGATTTCATAGTGTCAAACCATGATGTGATGATGAGATAAGGTTATAGTAAGGTGATATAGGTTAAAGGCTATATTAGTCATGAGGAAATGGTCAAAGTGGGTTACAGTGACTTCCACATGTTGACATCATGATTATGGTTATGGAAGTGACATTTTTGCTAAGCGATGTAGTTTTTGTGCTTTGCGCTTCGAAGTATTGGTCACTAGGTAAGGTTTTTGAGGAGCCAACACTCCACTCCAAGGCTTCTTTAACCATTATGATCCTTCCTTTGCTTGTTTTGAGCCATTGACCTATCTTTTGGTCTTCATTGGTCTTTTTGACTTCTCGAAAATTTTCTTCCCTTTTCTTTGCCAAGGCCAAATTTAATTTTGTTTCCTTGCTAAATGAGTTGTATTACATCCAAAAAACTTGATGATGAAGCATGAAGAAGAAGAGGTTGCATGCCCATAATGCATAAATGTCAAACATAGGTCATCATTGTTATTTAGGATAAGGAAGGTTATAATTAGGTTAAAAGATTGGGCTTAAAAAATGATAATGGAAATAATGTGAAATAAGTACTCTTAGTATGGTAGGAAAAGCTCACCAATTCTCATGCATCAAGATCACATAGTAACTTGCTACCATGATTAGCTACTCCTTTGTGATGGATTTAGGCTACATCTTGAAAGAACAAATCCAGGAAAATAAGACAAAGAAAACATGTTGTTACAATGCATTGCTGATGAGTGGCGAGGTACCCCTACACTCAACCATACGAATACGAGCGTAACATGCACGATCCGGTTGAACTCTGTAGACTAAGTGCCTACACACCTCATGGAACACTTAAGGTTAATTATTCGTTGTCTTCCTAGACTTACTTGTATTTGTCACGGTGTATGGTTAAGTAAGTCTAAGGTATATGATTTTTATATCTTTTTATGTTTTATCTCGTATGATATTGAGTTGAAGGGTAGAGACACTAATTACTAATTCTAACTAATGAACTATGTCTAAATTAACCTAGCATCAACATCCATTCCCACTTACCGTACACACCTTGAACTAATGCAATCATGGCTACCAAACGCTAATCGTTGCTAGGATCACCATGCATAATGCACATGCTCGAAGTGGTCATACTGAGGCACTTAACTAAGAGAGAAGGGTAAGAGAGAAAGAAGTAAATAACTAATAAAGCATCTAAATAATAGATAATAAATAATAATAAATAAAATCCTAATTAGCCTATTCCATGCACTGCAAGGTTTATCCAAGAAGCTCATCTTTATTGCCGTACACAAACTTGCGTTCAGGTACAATGTCTGTTCGAATAAGGATTCATTTACTTTAGGACTCCTATTGCAANCTGTGGCGATAACATTATCCAGTATCGGATGAAAAAGGAAGTTTTTTTTTCTTTTAATGCGAATTTCCTGCGTCCTCTGTTGGAAGAAGAAGCCAAATACATTTTCGGAATGTTGGGGGGGGGGTTGTTAAGGTGATGTGCTAGCTGGGGAAGAAAAATTAAATCCAAAATCTTAATAGAGCCAATGTTGCAAGATGACCCCCCAGTCAACCTGCAACAAGACAAAAGCTTATTGCACCCCTCGGGATGACAGCTGAAGAAGGAGATCCATACACCTAATTCAAAGAGAATTTAGTTGGAAAAGGTAATATTATTGAGAAAGCCTACATGAGAAAACAAGGGAGAGCCACCTCTTATTTATAAATACGATGGCGCACCACAATATTGTGTAGGTGATATCGTGAGGGATGCGACATCGCGACGACCATGATATCACGTAAGCAATATCATGGCCCATGCAATATCGCGTCCCATCATACCCCCATGACTAAATGAAAACTTGTCCTTGAGTTCCTTACAATAATATCGGGAAGGTATGGGATTATTGACTCAAAGAAAACTAATGGGATGACTTGTGAATGGATCATCATTACAAGACATAACAAAACTGGTGTTCATGACAACAAGAGTGAACACCTTATTACATTGACATCAGGCCTCATTTGACAGTTGAGAAAGAGAAAGAGAAAGAAGTGTTGCTGCTGCCAATGCCAGATTACACCTTTCGTTGTCCATCCATAAGCACATCATCGATCTTGCTCCTTGCATAGCTTCTTCAGCACTGCTCCATTCCAAGTGGTCCCTCCAGATCTAGTCCATTATTGCATGATTACCATCTACACATATAACACAATCTTATATTAGCAAGGGTGATTGAATCATCATGTAATTGATACCTTGCTTCAGTGAAAGTCCATTGGCTGAGTTGTGGTATGGCTGATTGTGGATCTAGAGATATAATATTGATGACTACCAAAGGTGTAGGGGTTAGGAAAAAATTGAAAAAATCGGGGCTAGAAGAAAAGCAAAAAAATTGGGCCTTGTACCCCCATGACTAATCGTGAACCTATGATAGCATTAAAATGGAGAAAGAAAAAGGAACAAGAAAGATGAAGAAAAAGGAACAACTATAACATCAATGAAATGGATGTCAAGATGGAAATGAACAAAATAAAATTAATTACAAAAATGTTAAGGAAAAGAAGTTAACTGGTACACCAAATAGGAATGTTAGTGGGTCCTCCCCAAAGTAGCCTCATGCCCTTAATGCCCTGACAAACCCACATTCGAAGAGTCTGTAGGCTCTGGGAATGTCATTTTGAACAAGAGTTAAAGTCTTAACCACAAGAATTTACCAAAAAGAAAACAATGTGTCGACCAAAATATATACTAATGATACAACCGGCAATGAGGTGAATAATGAAGAGAAGGATGGAGAGAAGAGAATGGAATGGAATCTCAAGAATAAGGTGGTGTATAGTTCTCTTATGTGTTTTATGATTAATGTGACTTAGCAAATCTCATTCCAACTCCAGCCTCAAACCAACCACTTCCAGTGACTTTGCATCAATGCATTCGGTTAATCCATAAACTTGAGTAACAAGAATGCCTTCGCCCAAGAGCCACCACCATTCTGACGAAACAAATGAGGAGAGAATGCGAAGTGAGAAGGGCCTTAGTTAGAGGGAAAATTTTGGGTTCCATAACCAGTGCTTGTAGCCGAAGGGATTATTTTGTCTAAGGGGTGTTCTTTGAATTCTCACTTTTTTTTTCTTTGTTTGTTTTTCTTCTTTTATGTTTTTATGCATGAGAACCACACCATGTAAAGACTTCTTATTTTTATTGACTCAGCTTCCGATAATCGGGTAACATAGAAATGGCAAGAAAACTCAAGAAGAAAAAATCCAAGCACCCAAGAGAATGGCCAACACAAAAGCATCAAGTTCCCTTCAAGTCACACCCTTTTCAAACCTTGAGTCCTTCCTTAGTTTTAGAAATTCCCAATCATTGATTCGTTAAAGTTCTTATTTAGAAAGAGATTGTACATTTCCAAGCTGAGAGAGACCATAGAAACTAGTTGATGGATGGATGAAGTGAACTCATTGCCTGCCATATCAAAAGAAACATACCTTAGTATCAACATCATGACTTCAAGGTAAAAACCAAACATTAGCAACCAATGGAAAATAGTTCATGCCATCAGGAAGAACACTTATTGAATGACAAACTTATAGGATGGATCACACATACACACATACAAAATGAAAAAGTATAACGATGTTGTAAAATAAAAACAAGAAACTTTGAAGAAATTTGTAAAACAAAAATAAGAAAAGTTAAGGAAATTTGTAAAACAAAAATGTGTAAGAAAAAAACATGTAAAACAAAAATGTGTAAAACAAAAACTTGTAAAACAAAAATGTGTAAAAAAAATGTGGAAAACAAAAAATGTAAAAGAAATGAAGGCCTCCAATGATTAGCATAGGTGGCCATCTCCCCCATGACTAAATTGCAAGGAAGAGATCCAAAATAATGAATGTCTATTTGAATTTCGTAAAAGTGCCCAACTTCTCCTGACTGATGTTCTTAGATTAAGGGGTGGAAGTTGGTGACACTCATACTCCAATGTGTCTATGCTTTCATTGTTAACATGAGTTTTTACCTAAGTTTGTTCCATGCATATTGGGTTGCTCTTTGTAGTAGTTGTCAACCACGAGGTGTCCACTACTTGTGTGGTTGCTACATATAGGCACCTTTGAATTTGTGTTTCTTGGGCACACTGATTACATGGAACTTTCTTCTTCTTAATCTTTCCATAAATATTTACCTTAGATATCTCCAAGGAAAGATCATGGATCCCTAGGTACACATCTACTGTACTTAGCCATGGCTTTCCTATTATAATGGGGAAGTTCCCTTCATTGTTATTAACTTCAATCACCAGGAAGTCAGCTGGGTATGACACCCACACACAGTGGTAATGATGTCCTCCACCAATCTCAAGGGAATGGTGATGGACTGGTCTACTAGCTCTAGTTGAATGTTGCTCTTCTTAAGTTGGGGTAGGTTCCAGGCTTGATACATCTCTCGTGAAATTTGGTTGACTCTAGAAGCTGAGTCAAGAAGAGCCTTATGTGGTTCATTCTTAGCAACTTGTAGATAGATTAAGGGACTCCCAGGGTTAGTTAGTTTCTTGGGAAGGTGGCCTACCTTGATCCAGTTGGTTACGATATGTGTTAACATAACCGTATGCGTGAAGCTCTGATTTTCAACTGAAGGGTGCTCTAAAGATTTATGTGTTTGAGGAGTGTACCTAAACTCAACTTCTTGTTGTTGTGAGAGCTTTTCTAGGATTTTGGTTCTGAAGAAAGGTCTTCTCTTTTTGTGATTGTCAAAACCAATAGCGGGTTGAATGTCAAAACCAATAGCGTTGAATGTTTAAGGTAACCTTCAGGGTGTTTGCCATTGGTTAAGTCTCAAATTAAATGCATACACCCCAGACTCCTATTGATGTGAGATGATTGGACAACATCCCTTGGGATGGTCATAGTGGCAGATCTCACATCCACCGTCATCGTCTGTGTCTGAACCCATAACCTCATCAGAGATAGTAATTTTCCCCTTACCCTTGTTATGTGCAGGGCCTGAATCTCTCCGCTTTTTCTTGTTCTTATCACTACTTTGTTCCTCCTTAGACTCTATGATTTTTAGGATAGTTTCAAGTCTAGAGTCTAAGTAATCCCACAATTGATCCACCTTAGCCAATACTTCTGTTGTTAATTTTTGAATCGACAAGGTTTTTCTGTTCACCAACTCTTTGAGTGGTGACTCATCCTCCTCATCATAAAATCTTACTCCTTTCGAAGGGAAGAATCACGATTGTATTCTTCTGCACTCTCTCTTTTTCATAGTTCCCCTTCTTCTTTTGCTACTTTTTCCAACAAGTGATGTATCTCATGGAATCTAAGTTATGATAATCTCCCTTGGGCATAAGTTCCAAGGGTTCTCCTAGTTTCATACCTTAGCCCATCTACAATGTGGCGGAGTTGATTCCGCTGTGTGTATCCATGGCCCGGGCAACAATGTAACAATGCATATTAGTGGCCCATGGTAGCATCCAAGGGTTCATGAGTACCTTGCTTCCATCCTTGGATCTTCTTACACAAATTAGACACTCTAGAGTACATTTGATATTTATCATTGAAGAGTTCTAACATTGTACTCCACCTCCTAATGGTTTCCAGTTCTAAGGACTAGTACCAACTCTCTGCTTCCTTAGTGAGTATCTTGGGAAACAACTTTAGTTTTTTACACTCATTTTCTATGTTTTGCAAGGCACAGGCATCGTGGAATGCTTGTAAATGATGCTACGGATCAGCATTGTATCCCCCTTCAAAGCATGGGATATTTTTCATGTCTAAACGCTTGATCTGACTATCTCTTAAATGCCTTGTTGGTATTCTCACTTCCTCTGTTATATCTAGCATGCTTCGGGTGGCAAGTAGGGGCTCATCATGATCATATCTTTCATGATGCATGTGATGTCTACGTTTTTCCCTACTTTCCCTTCGTTCATACCCTTGTCCTCTCTCTCGACTCTCTCGTTGAGGTCTCTCATTTTTCCTACCTCTATCCTCACCGTTATGCTTGTGATGAATGCACCCAAATGTTGAAGGAGAGGGTGAATGATGTGAAGAAGGAGAAGAAGAAGGAGAACCATTGCCATGATGATGTTTCCT
>MNCI01005112.1:555063-655215 GCA_015680685.1 Gnetum montanum | reverse complement strand
TTTAAGCTCCCAATAATGTGAATGATCTCTTATGTTCTACTTAGCACACAAACACTTAGTCCCTAGCAACAGTGCCAATGATAAGTGGCGAGGTACCCCTACACTCAACCATACGAATAAGAGCATAACACACGTGATCCGATCGAACTCCATAGACTAAGTGCCTACACGCCTCATGGAACACTTAAGGTTAATTATTTGATGTCTTCCTAGACTTACTTGTATTTGTCGCGGTGTATGGTTAAGTATGTCTAAGGTATATGATTTTTATATCTTTTTATGTTTTATCTCCTATGCTATTGAGTTCAAGGGTAGAGAGACTAATTACTAATTCTAACTAACAAACTAAGTCTAAATTAACCTAGCATCAGCATCCATTCCCACTTATCGTACACACCCTAAATCGATGCAACCGTGGCTACCAAATGCTAATCGTTGTTGGGATCACCACGCGTAACGCATGTGCTCGAAGTGGTTGTACTGAGGCACTTAACTAGGAGAGAAGGGTGAGAGAGAAATAAGTAAATAACTAATAAAGCATGCAAATAACAGATAATAAATAATAATAAATAAAATCCTAATTAGCCTATTCCATGCACTGCAAGGTTTATCCAAGAAGCTTGTCTTTATTGTCGTACACAAACTTGTGTTCAGGTATAATGTCTGCTTGAATAAAGATCCGTTCACTTTAGGACTCCTACTATGGGCACATGGAAATTAATCTGTCTCTAGACTGGAAAAATTGCTAGAGTTTTGCTACGGTCTAGGCCTAGATGAGGAAACAAGGGAGAGCTTCCTCTTATTTATAGATATGACGGCGCACTACGATATCGCGTATGCAATATCGCAGGGGAAGACGCGATATCGCAAGGGATGTGATATTGCATCCCATCAATTGCAAAGGGCTACATGAGATAACTAGCAAAGCAAACCATCATAGGTCACTATCAATGCAACATTTAAGAGATATCTGCAATGTGCTTTAGATTTATAAAATTTATAGTTAATTCATTGTGTCAAGTAGAAAGATTGAGAAAGAGAGAACATGTAGGCTTGCTTACTATAGATCATTGGGATCATCAACATCAATCATTCATTGTAACCTGTGAACAATGATAAAAAATACTATAGGCAAACATGTGAGTGTTAGATGTAATTAGAGCTATGCGATGGATTTAATGTTGCACCACAATGATTTGATGATGTTATGAGTAGGATTAAGTTCTGGCAAAGAACTGGGTTTCATGTTTTTCTTCTCATCATCATGGTTTAGATGGAAACTTTGACTAAGGAACCCTCCGTGATGTTTTGGCTTCAAGGTTAAGGGTCATCACGCTACTTTAAGGTGTTATGGCTATATAGTAAAATGATTTCAAACACTTAATGCTTAGATATTTTAGGTCAACTTAGTCTAACAACATCATGATAGGGGATCAATTGGGCTTTAAGGTCATTCGAATTTGCTTCCTAATCCTCCTAGCTTAATCCTGCATGACAACATAAGCACATTAAGTGGCACCTATGTAATAAAATGATTAAACAATGTTAAAACAATATAAAAAACTCTAATAATAAAGCAAATTTAGGTGAAAAAAATTAAATCAATGCTAAACAAGGTCAAACCTGGTCAATGAAGGTCTTAAGAGGTAGGTTATGGCAAAAAAAGATGAAATAAAGGACAAATGATGTAGGATAGGGTTGAATGAAGGCATTCTGGTTGAAACTCCATAAAATAATGTCAAACAAGATCAAATAATGCCTTACTAATGTTAAATGACATCAAAAGATGTGAAAATGATATGAAATTATTGTGAAATAAGGTCAATCATAGTCAAAACATAGTGAAACAATGTCAAACTATGAAAGATAGGGCAATATATGATCAAATATGCTCAATCATACCCATATTTTGCTAGTTTTAGGCCTTAGTGGCCCACAATATCCCTAGTTTTAGGGCTTAGTGGGTCATGACATTTTGCCAATTTTAGGCCTTAGCAAGCCATGATATCCCCATTTTTAGGTCTTAGTAGGCCATGACATTTTACTAGTTTTAGGAATTATTAACCCGTGACGTTTTTCTAGTTTTAGGCCTTAACAGGTCATGCACATTGCTAGTTTTAGGCCTTTGCAGGTTGCAAGGTTCCTAGTTGTAGGCCTTAGTAGGCTATTATCCATACTTTCTTAGCAAATATGGGATGCTCTTCAAAGAGCATATAAGGCTAGATCCAATATCAAAACATGATATAATGTTGTAAAAGTAAAAAAATGATCTTTAATAAGGGAGGGGTTAAGACATTTACTACAAACTTGTTCCTTGATCTTTGATAGATCAAAAAATTCCTTTTGCACAATTCTATGTTTACCATCTCTATTCTTTAGCATATCATGTTGCAGGCATTTTCATTGATCATTTCATGTCATAGAGTTGATATTTCTAGAATTATTATTGTCCTTGTTGTTGGTAGCCCTAGTGTGAGTATTAGGAGTTTCCTCTTGAAACTTCACCTTTGAACCTTAGTTGATGTTGACATAGTTATCCAAAGGTAGTGGCATGTTATTTTCACAAATGATAATTTAACCATCCTTATAGGGTAAGTGAATCTCATGATGTATAGGAGATGAAACTATGCAAAGCTTACCCAACCATTATCTTCCTAAAGCCAAGTTAAAGCTAGGTGTCTCCTGAACCACTAGGAACGTGGTAGATGTAGGAAATTACTCACTGGCTATGAAATCTTAGGAGATGGAACCTTGCACTACTACTCATGATCCATTAAATGACTTGAGTGATAAGGTAGTTGTTTCTTGGAAGTTCTTTGTTAAGCCTAATTTTTCAACAATGGAAAATGGTACCATGTTGGCCACCATCCCATCATCCACATAAACACAATGAACCTTATACCTACCCACACATATGGTAATGAGGATAGGAGTGGATAGCACTTCCCTATTTTAAGAGTTAATTTTTACCTTACTATCACAAAAATTGAGCTTGATTTTGTGCTAGTTTTCCCTAAGTAAATCTTGCTCAATGATAAATTAGATTAACTTTTTATTGATAGACATGTCTCTACTCATAAGGTTAGAATTTAACACTTGAGCTAGTGCATCTTTGTGATTAGGAGAAGTCATGACCAACTCGCATAGGCTTGGTGACATGTTTTTTGTTTGAGAGATGATTTGAATTATTCCATTATCATGAGGAAGTTCCTTCCCTTAACATGTGACCTTTCATCCATAAGGTCTTAACCACCTTTATCTTTCCTAAAGTTTGTGGTTTAGGTTTTGATGTATGTGCCTTGGATCCCTTGTCTATGGATGCAATTGATCTTGGTATAGACCTAGGTGGGTTAGTTAATTTTGAAGCCTTTTGTTGTTGGCCACCTTTAGTGGGCTTAGTTGTTGGTTTGGTGATAGGTTTTTCTCGTCACCATTGTAATGATGATTTCTTGCTAAGCTTTAACTTTTGGACCACTATAGGTGGGCATTGATCATGGGTTATCATAGTTTTACTTGTTAAAGGTGAACGAACCAGAATAACAAAAGGTTTCCTAGGCTTTGGACAATTAGTATCTCATGTTCTGGGTTATGAAGTTGATGCCACTAAAAGGGGGACATGTATGATGAAAGGATTTTTATGTGCTAGAGGAGGTGATACTTGTATGACAAAAGGCTCTTTAGGCTTTATGCTTTGTGGTTGTAATGGTACATTGATGATAAATGGTTTCCTAGAAGGATTGCACCATTTGGTTTCTGTGAATGAAGCTACAATGTAGGAATTATCATTGGCACTTGAAGAGTTAGGATCATTCAACAACAACTCTCTATGGTGAATCATCTTCTAGAGGTCATCCTTTAATTCTAGGCAAAAATTGGTGTCATGACCAACCATTTGTTGAGAATGGTAAAACCTATCCAATCTAAAGTATTTTGATAGCTTTGGATCATCTTTGATCACTATCATTGGATCTCTAGCTATGTCACAAAGATAATTTTTCCTCTTTCAACATTTCTTGAATAATTGATTATGTTGTATATAGTTTTCTTTAACCAATTGTTTTAAAAGATCAAATGGATTCATAGGAAACCTTGTGTACTTAGACCTATGCTTTCATCCGAAGTTTGTTCTTGGTAAAATGGGATGTAGGAAGTGGAAGGGTGTGATGAGTCAGAAGATGTGTTGCATGGCAGTGGCCCCCACCTCTCTACTTATTTTCAATATTTTTTCATTGCAACCATAGTTGTATGTTCTTATGTGGTATTATCCCTATTGCTCCTCACATGTTGATTTTTATATGCCACATAGGTTAGGTTGTTACTAGTTTCAACTACCTTCTCAATGTTCTTAGTTTGTGAAAAGGCTTAGCTAAGTGATTGGGGCTTTAAGAAGTAGAGATTTGACTTGATGAAGTCATTTACTACTTCCTTAAATATGGGCAATGGGTGAGTTTCAGAGATAGGCTCTAGAATCTCATTGAGCATTGAATTCCATCTTTGAATGAACCTTCTAATTAGTTCAAGTGACCCTTGCTTCACCTTCATCAATTGATTCAATGTGGTATCCAACTTTAAGTTGTATCTAAAGTAATTAAAAAATTAGTTTATCAGGTCCTCAAGGGAAGAGATGGAACCTCTAGATAATGTTTAGTACTAATCTAAAGCCTTACCTTTGAGGGACATAGGGAGAGTCCTTAGTATCATATGTGGTCAGGCATACAAAAAGAGGCACTTAGACTAGAAGGTGCCTAGATGTGTGTTGGGATCACCTTCTCCATTCTATTTGGTAAATTTTGGTATAGGCATGCCCACAAGTAAGGTTATTTGAGTCACGATAGGGCTTATATGATCATCTTGGTAAAGGTCTAGAACCTTGACTATCTGAATTATACTAGCCTTGAGTTTCCATAGATCTTTAGTAAGGTCTTGGATCATTTGAAAAGCTTGATCTAAGCCTTGAGGCATCCCTATAGGTCTTAGTGCTTGTGTTTATGGTTGAGAAGAAATTTATGAGCCTTGGGATCATACAATTGATGTTGGCATAGAGAAAAGAATTTAGGTGACCATTGTTGAAATTGTGTTAAATAAGGAGAAGGAGGTTTGAGTTAAAACTTGTGGTATGAAAGGGGGAAAGGGAATATAAGATTCTTGCATTACTTGGGTGCTTGATAAAAATCCCAATGGTATGACAAAGGAAGATAGTCAAGTAGACATCATTGAGGCTGGGTGCATGGAATGAATTTATATTGGAAAGGACACAAATAAGAGTAAGGAGGTGAACTAAGATATAGGTTATGCCTAAGGTGTGGCAATAATGGACATAGACCCAAACATGGTAGGATGGATAGGAGGGGAATTGTGTGAAGGGACTTGTCCCACCAATGAGACAAGAGACATGCAATTGGGGGTAGTTGTTTCAGAAGCCAAATGTTGGAAAAGACTCCTACTAAAGGTGTCTAGCTTTGGTTTGGCTCAAACTCATCTTGATCTTCTTGGCGATCATTCAAGCTAATTTCCACATTAAACTCGTCAACCATTATGATTTTTATGAGTATTTTTAAATAACAATTGGTGAGGGGGATTTGTTCATAAGGATATGGAATGTATTCTTTTTCATCCTAGTCTATAATTTCAAATTAATGCTTAGTGTTAAATTCAAAACATGGTATCAAGAGACTAGTTTCAATCTTAACATAGAGGAATATGTAGAACTCCCATTAATCACTACAAATTCCAAGTTCTTTCCCCTTTGCCTAGATGGTTATCTTTGTTCTATGACCAAAGGGCCTTTCAAGTCATAGAGATGAATTTTTTGGTGGTATTTCAAAGTTCTTGCTCATATGTTGCAAACACATTATACACAACAAACATTCTATATTCTCCATTATTTTTAAGTTTTTGACATACCAAAAGGTTAACACCATTACTTGCAATCTTTAATTTCTAAAACTCCATATTAATTCTTAGGCTAGATTTGCTACATCATTATTGGAAATGGTTGATAATTAGTGGACTTTTTCTTACTTTGCAATTACATTGAGAGTCTCTAATGCTTACTCAATTGCCAATTTTTTCAAAAAATTGTTATAACATATTCAAATTTGGTGTAAATAGGTCATTGATGTCTACTTTGGTGCTACAAATCTTCTACCATGATTACTAAGAAATTTTTGTAATTTGCAAATGTGGTAGGCCATCAATTTTAGCATAGTTTTCTACTTATGATAAGTTTGATGCACCAAGGCCATCAAAACTATGCTAAGCGCTATAAAAAGTAAACAAGATTTCAAAAGTATGTTGGCATCACCAAACTACACTAGCCTTGGAAAACCACGTTGGCTTCATGGAAGCTATGTAGGCCTTTTTGTGAAAATGATAGCCCAATAGTTCCTACGCTTGATGCAAGTGATTCCATTGTAGTTTTGGCTATGACCAACATAAAACCAATGAAAAACCCAAGTTTTGCAATTCCCAAGGCATTTTCAACTTCCCCAGCCAAAATATAGAAATGAAAACATTTTCTACTTGGTGAGTGAGGCTATAACAACTTATGAGACATTTTTTAGCCTTAAAAAGTTAAAAGATGCAAGATTACAGCCTATGAACTACAAACCTTATATTTTGCCTCAAGCTTAATGGTGAAGGTTACAGTTTGCAACATGAGTTTTCTTAGTGGTGTTTTACATGTAGTCACTTGTCTTTGTGTCATAGATAAGAAATATACATTTTTTTTCTCTACTATCTAGTTTATCCATGAATTGCTTTAGACTTTTGATATAATAATGACATACAAATATTCTCATATGTTTGTTGTTGAAAAGCTTATTGTAGAATAGTTCATAGAGGAACTTATCCTTGTTGCTACTACTAAAAATTATATTAGCAATATATTTTTCCATGGTCATGCTTTAGAAGTAGTTAAAAATTTAAGCATTTTTTTGAAGATATCTCATCTTGTCTTCTAAAGTTATATTTTTTCTTTCCATTGCTACATTTGATTGTAGATTGTAGCAACTTATATTTTAGTGATATATTTTTTAGCTTATACAAAAGTCTTCAAAATATTTTTGATTAATTTTCCTTCTTAATATGATCTAATGTTTTTAATTACAATGTTTATGGTATTGTTCATAATGGTATAGAAATCTCTAAACTTGTTTATAGCTTTATCTTTAATTTTCAAGTAGCCAATAAGAGTAAATATTAAGTAGTCATCAATCATGAAAATTACTTTGTTTTCTCCTCCAGTTGAAGTCATTAGCATATGACTAATAAAATTCATGTGAAGTAGCTATAGAGATTTATCATTTCTTTGCTTGGGCATAGTATGAGGACAATTGTTTTGTTTTCTTTTGATGAGTGATGAGTAGTCTCTATACTCAACCATACAAATCACAAGTATTACATGTGACTTGATCATAATTCATAGACTGAATTATCATGGTTTAATACCCTCCTTTCAAAACCTTAGGTTAGAGAGCATTACATCGGATAAAACCACTAATGAACAACTAGTCATGGATAGGAATAAGATAAAGAATAAATTACAAAAGGAATGGAAGTAAAAATAGCCTAGTGTGAAGCCATGACCCAAGGAAAGTGATGAAACTAAACATTGAAAGAAAAAGAATATATAAATATAAAATTATGTTAAACATATATGCTAGAAACTCAATTCAACTAGATAGAAAATAAACTAAAACATCTACCACAAATATCAAATGGACAAAAGAATTAAATAAACTACAAATCTAAATCATCATAAATATATGATCGACATAATATCAAAGGTTGGGTCCATATAAAATTCATAAATCCAAAAGCTAGAAAAATGGAAATTATGCCTAACAGAATATTTAAATATCTAATACATAAATAGAAAAATATCAACTCTAAAAATATAACTTCATAAGTCAAACTAAAAACATATTAGTGAACCATCAAGAATATCCAACGTCCATGCAATCGAATCAATCTATAAATAAAAGGGAATACCAATACAAACTGAGTAAAGAAACCTTGAAACTATTTCCAATTAAAGAATGGATAGATATAATGGGATTTAGGTGGAGCATGGTTATTTTCCAAAACATGTTTTCTCAAGAACATCTTAAAAAGGAAAAAATGTACAATCAAACATCCAAACACTAAACATTACTAATACCATGATTTGCCAACTCCAACTATTACCACAAATAAGGAGGCTAACATACACCATATTCAATGTCACATGTGGATCAATTATTGGACTATATAATCATCTAATTCCACCTACCAAATTACAAATCAAATACAAAATTTACCATGCACATGGATTTGTTATTAGTCTCATAAAAATAGGTAGCTACCAAGACTCATTTAAGCATATCAAAGTACATATTGGTATTAGAAGCATCTCTAAGACTCACCTCTAAGGCTCTAGAGGCATCAAATAAAACAAGAATAATAAGCCATGAAATCATTATCTCATGTAGGATGGAGCCTACAATGAAAGACATACTAATGCATAGTAGTAGAGTTCAAATGCACAAACATCTCTAGGGATTCCATCTCCAACTAGCCACACAAACTCAATGCTAGTCTCAACATTTAATCACTCAACAAACATATAAACATTGTAATCCAAACTAAGAGTGGAGGAAAAGAACTAAATCAAAAGAATTAAACTCACCAAGGAAATATAACAATCTAAGGGATTCAACTCAAATATCAAACAATTATGGACAAATCACCATCATGAAGTCCTAATGAATTAAATAGAGTTCCAATAATATAACGATCAAGATAATTGATAGGGAAATCCATGAATCAATTAATTTCAAAACCAAGTAATACACACTTATGTAAGAAGAGTGTCCAATAGTTGAGAGCTCAAAATATAATACAAAAGTTGAAATAGAGATTGTAGATTTTGACAAGATTTTAAGAAGATTGAAAGCCAAGAAAACAAAATAGTAGACTCATGGAATACCAAAATTCATGGAAAATAGGTTTGTTATTGAGTTTAACTTACAAGAGAGAAATTTACATCATGAGAGAGATGTCATGAAGAGTCTGATGGAATGTTAAAACTTTGACAATATTTTGTAAGAATCTAAAGAGATATCATGAAGAGTTTGAAGGAATGCCATGAAAACTCTGATGAGATATCATGAAGACTCTAATAAGAGGTGTACAAGGTAGGGGAGATGTCTACCTTGAAAAGGAGACATCTATAGGCTATGGAGAGATGTCTAGAATAAAGAGGAGACATCTACAAGCTAGGGGGAGACATTGACACTAAAAAGGAGATGTCATATGTAGAGTGGATATGTCTCTCTAGGAGACTCAGCTTCTGAGGGAGACATCTCTTTGAGACCCAAGATATTTAAACCAAGCTAGGAAAGAGTAGGAATCATCTAAAAAGAAGTCAAATCAGTGGAAAAAGCTAAGAAAATCATAGACAAGAAATCCAACAACCTAAAAACATGAAAAAATAAGAAATAAAGACAATCTAATCACATTATTGGTAAGGGAGTTAAATTAGCATAAAGATAGGATATGAATCTCATAATGAATGGAATTACTATACAATGAGAAAAAAACAAGGAAAACAAGATTAGGATTCAATTAATATCATTACAAAAGCAAAGGGACACCACTACAACATAAACAAAAGCTTACATTGATAGAGAAACATGTAAAGGTAAGATATTAATAAGAAATAAAAATATCAAAATTCCAAACCATCTATTAAGTGAGTTCAATCCACATTATTCTCCCTCATATAGAGATCACATAGAACAAGAATTACAATAACTCAAATTATTCAATTACAAATGATATTAATCCAATGAATAACAAAACCCAACCCATAAATTTTTTGATATTAATTCTTGCAAAACCCACATCCGATATCATCAAAAACAACAATACTAATAATCATGAATTACAAACATATCAATATTTCAAACCAACATTCCAAGGCATTCAAAATAATACCAATCAATCTACAAATAGCATAATAATATAGAATTTAATATTACCAAACCCATTTCAAAAATTTGCACAATTCTTTGAATCTATATGAAAAAGGAGCCATAATTACTTACCTCCAAATCTTCATGAAGAAATCCATAGGAGAAGAAAGAAACACAACAAAGATTCAATTGAAAGTATAACCAATCTAAAATCCACCAATACCTCCATCATCTTCAATCTGCAATAGCACCTCTTTGTTCTATTCCTAAAATCATCAAGGTGTGTGGAATAAAAAAGTTACATAAGTTTTAGTGGAAGATTATTAAAAATTATGTAAAGAGAAAACTCAATCGGTTGTCCAAAATAAGAGTTATACTAAAATAATAATTTCATTAAACTTTCTCATCACATCCATCACTTCCACTATTTTCATGTAACATCCGTAAATACCAAAAATAATTAATAAATCATATGATAATAAATCACTATCCCAAAGTATCCTAATACATTTCATAAAATAAAACTAAAATTGAATTAAATAAATATCAAATAGCTGCCAACATAATATAACAAACAATGTCATAAAATATTCTCTCAGGAATATCAAGAAAACCATAGATCATCAACCATGTTATGCTCCCAACCAAACCTTTCATGAAATTTTACCATACTCGACAATAGGATTAGTGCACATCTATTGAATACACACACACACACACAAAATTACATAAAAAAATACATAATAACATTAATTGATACTTGCATCTCATAGCTCATCAACATTAAATATTAAGTGCCTAATTGTAAAATATATCAAATTGATAACAAGAATGATACATACCCAAGCACAAGTACCACAATCTTCATAAAGGATCATACAAATCAAGGATTTAAAAAGTATAGCATGGTACATCCTCCTCCTTGTATGAATATTTATTCAAGAAGATCTTAGCATGGGAAGAGTGTAAATCAGACTCAAGGTCCTAAGTGGCCTCTTTAGAACCATGATACATTTACAAAACCTTCACTGTGAGTACTATCCTACTATATAATTGATTTTCCATCTAGTTCACAATCCTAAAGGGATGATCCATGTATGAGGTATCAACTTCAAGTTGTACATCAGTCTAATCAATACATGATTTTTATCAAGAATATACTTGCACAACATGGAGATATGAAATACATCATGCCTACTCAAAAGCTATGGAGACAAACTAACATGATAAACAACCTCTTCTATATGTTGAAAAATGTCAAAAAACCTAATGTAATAAGGTGTAATCTTTTCTTTCCAACTAAAATGCATTAAGTCCTTCAATGAAGATACATGAAAAGCACCTTTTCACTAATTGAAAACTTGAGACTTCTTATTCTACAATTCATCTAGCTTACCATGAAATCTTGAGTTGCTTTATGCCACTTACGAATATTTCTAATTTGCTTAACCATCCTTGTTACAATGTCCAAACTAATACACATCTTATCCTTATTTACATTCTAATACAAGGGATTCCTACAAGGTCTTCCATACAAAAACTCATACAACCTTTCCTTTAGACTTGTTTGATAGCTATTATTATAGTTAATAGACTATTCCAACTATCTAAAAACTACAAAGCATAAGACAAAAGCCTATCCTTCAATACCTGGTTGACTCTCTCAACCTATCCATTGATTTATAGATAATATGAACTAATATTCAACCTAGTGCCCAAGATATTCATGAATATGTATCAAAATTAAGAAGTAAATTTAGCATCATGATTTGAGACAAGCTTGGTAGAAATTTTGTGCAATTGTATGATCTTAAAGATGAATAACTGTACAACATCCCTAGCAATAGCTGAAGTTTTCATAGCTAGGAAATAACCTAACTTGATTAAAAAGTCAAAAACATCAAGAATAGAATTCTTTTTGTTACTAGTATTAGGTAAATTGGGAATGAAATCCATACTAATCATCTTCCACTTCCACTTTGAAATAGTGTGAGGATACATGTAGTCATCTAGTTGTTGGTGCTCAAGCTTAACCTATAGATAGATAAAACATTTAGCCATGAATTCTTCAACCGAATTCTTCATGCCTAGCTAAAAATAAAACCTCTTTAGCATCTAGTACATATTGCCACTACATAGAGGCATAAGCCTACTAGGGCGAGCTTTCTTCAACAAACATTACCATAGGAAATCAAGAACAAATACCTAATCCTTATGACGAAATAACTCAAGTGCATCAAATAGCATAGAAGAATCACTAGATTGTCTAAGCTACTCACACAAAGGATCACATTGCTACTTGACATGAATCTCACTTATCACACTAGAATAGATCACCAAACTATGAATATTCATAGCCATACAACTTAAGACATTTTCAACAACATTAATTTTTCCCATTTGATACTAAATGATAAAATTAAAATTAGCCAATAGCTCAATCCACCTCCTTTGATGTAGGTTTAATTATGATTGATTCATCAAATACTACAATCCCTTATGGTTTATCCAAATCATCTACTCCTCAAATAAGTAGTGGCATTAAACCTTCAAGGGAAAAACCACTACTTCCAACTCAAGATCATATGTGGGTTAGCATGTCTCATAAGAGATAAGGCATTTGGTACCAATTTATATGTCTATTGTAAGCCTTGGATTTGGAAAGTATTTCACGTGTCCTATTTTGTAGTCTAGAATGTTTAGTTGAGGTTCTTAGTCTTCCAATATGTGTCCTACTCCCCTATTTCATACTTTGATATTGTGCGCATGATTCAAAATTATTTAGAATAATTTTAGCTTCATTTGTATATCCTATGGTCCCTTTGGATTGCTTCAAATCACCACAAGTATAGCTCAACTCCAATGGATAAAAATGCATGAACTTTCTTTTCCTAGAATCATGTATGTTTTCATAATTTAAGTTTCTAGAAAAAGGTCCTACTTGCTTACCAGTAGGTATGCATTCATGCTCCTACTCCATAGTCATGTCATGAAGCTCTTGCTTTACACAAGTAGCATACTCTAAATGTTTGGGTGACATGGATTCATACTTTACTAAATCCTTGATTGAATAAAGCCTTCTCAAGGGTTGTATGTCTATCTTCTCTAGATTCCTTATAGAATTATCCATGATCATTACACCATAGTCTTAACTTAGCTTGGTGGATTTTTATAATAATAAGACATGTGACCTTATTCACCATATTTTTGAAAGTGATTTGGATTAACCAAGGCTTCTACTTTAATGAATTTTCATTATTCAATTTAGTCATGGTTGCTTTGGTTATTAATTTCTTATAAAATCAACTGCTTAAAAAAATAAAATTGTGAATATAAAAGTACTTCAAGGTAATTTACCAATGCCTTCCTTGACAACAACACTAATGATAGAGGTGTTGCTACTTTTGGATCAATGGGATTTTATTATATCGAATGTAGTGTGGTCCAATTGTAAGCTTCAAAGATGATGTTGAGTAGATTACCAAGAACACTTATGTATATTGTCACATTTAATAAATATAAAAGAGAATAGAATACATATGTTACAGTTAAATCCCATGTTGCCATGATGAGAGGATAAGGAGAATATTTATAATACTTATAGATTTTATATTTATAAGAAAAAGATAAACATAAACATACATGCACTAAAATCCCATATGGGGATAGGTGTAATGATCATGTTGTAATCCCTCTTGGGGATAGGTACAATACCATTTTCAAAATGCAATAAATATGGCTCTTAATAACAACCTTGATGGCCCAAAACCATGCTATACAGTTGTGATCTCCTTAGGTAAGGATGAATTGTTGTAGCTTGATAAGATGAAAATTAAATAAATATTTTTTTTATTTTTATGTTTAATGAATTAATGGTAAAACAAGGAAAAACTATGATTTTTATTCATTATGGAAGAATTGGACTTTACATCTACAAGATGGTTCTAGGCTATGTTACCAAGGTAGCACTTTGATAAAGTATAACCACATTTCTAAAAGTGATGACTTAAAACACACATAATATAAGGAATGGAATTAGCTTACCTAAGGAAGGAAGAGCTTTTCATACAAACCAAATGTCAAAAACTCCAAATGAAATTTAAGTTAAGACTAAGTTTTTTGTAAGGCCTCATCTTGAGTATTTATAGTTTTCACAAAGAAATTGGGGATATTCATTAATGTATAGGCATCAATGGAGGTTCCTTAATGTAGCCCTAGCCAATTGAAATATACCTTAAGCACTCTAGCCAGATTTTGGACAAGTAGGAGGTGCACTAATAGGAATGCATTAATGTCCTTGCACTAATGCAGGGTAGTCAACACATCCTTCCTAAAGTCACACTTTGCATAAAGGATCCTAAGTGAAAGTTGAAACTTGAGGGTGCATGCCAAAGGGACCATAGGAATAGAATTTTATGTTTGTGAATTTCTCTATCCTTGTAAGTTCCACCTTCCTCTCCTAGATTCTTGACATCTATTGTCTCTTTGATAAATCTTTGTCACATCTTGATTACATTGGTCTTAAGTTTAGTTCTTATTAAATCTTCCTCTTCCTCTATTAAATCTTACTGTTCCTTTACTTGCTATATAAACCTAGTTATTTTTAGTGTTTCCTATCATTAAGCTTTGTAGGATTCTAATTTGACCAACTAAATCATCAATAGTAAATTATTTGAATTTGATATATTGTAAGAAATTGATCATGTTTTGATATTTGAATTCATTGTAAGAAGAAGTAATCATCTTTTGGATCTTTTGATGTTGTGTGAAGCCATGACTAAATTGATTAATGTTTTTTATACAATTATACATTCTTTATTGGGTTTTATTGATGGTAAGAGATTTTTTTCTCAATTCATAAGACCTAGGTTCAAGCTTGGGTATAGCCACTCAAAAGAGGTTATGCTTTTGCTTATTTATCACCCCTCCCAAGATCTTATTTTAATGGGATGTGCATTGATCCTCTAGGTAATGATCCTTCATACATTCTTGATTTTAAATTTGTTAAAGTAAATTTAATACATTTTTTATGCATTGATTATCTAAATTTCCAAGGTAATATAAGTACAATCTATTCCAATTTTATTTTATTTTTGTAGTCTTCAAGAATCACAATCTTCCAACTATAGTCTCTAATACATTGAATATAGTTATCATTATAGAATATGAGTCTTTTATTTTGTATTTTTCTCTCTCTAGTAAATATTTAATTAAGTGGTCTTCCTCATATTTTTATTCCTTCTTAGAAGTAAGTCTAATAAGTGCCTCTTTAGGTTTAGTTACCTCTCATACATCATTAACCTTAAAGAAACCTTTGATCATGTCCTTCCATAAGATGAAATATTGAGTCCCATTAAATATGATGGGATATTGTGCTATTTCTTTGTTACAACCCATGGTGAATGAGGCACAAATACCAATGAAATAATGGATGATGATATTGTTCAAATTAAATTCTATGAATTTTAATAGCAAACTAATGAACAAAATGAAATTTTAACTTACCATGAATCATGGTATTGTAACACAAGTTTTCATCTATTAATGACAAGTGACCATAAGTCATGATTAAAAGAATTATGAGTGCTTCATTGATCATGGTGTACATACCTTAACTTTCTAAGAAAACAACAAGTTGTGATGGATGACCACAAGTCATGGTTATTGACCATTTATCATGGTTGAGTCATGGTTGATTATACAAGCTAATAACATTGACCATAAGTAGTGGTAACCTTGTGGTTTAATGTTTGACAAAATACAAGGTGACCACTTGACATGGTATATTCTCTAATAAAATCATGATTCATTGTTGGATTTTGGAAAGATGAATAACTTGAATATCTTCAAATTCTGAACTTATATTTTGATTCAAGTTGAATTATTGATGACACCTAGGATAGCTAATAAATCTATAATAAAGAATTGAACGACTTGACCTAAAATTATAAAGAAATTGAAAGCTAGATAAATTGATGACTATTGGTCATTTTAATAATGAAGCATTGAATTTTTAAAGTAAAAATTGATCATCTTAATTACAAATCTAGAGAGTTTTGATGAAGAGAAGTGTGATGAAAATGTTGATGACTTGATACAATTATGAAAGCTAAGGCTATAATATCCTTGGTGATCCTTATTATTTAAGAGTGGCTAAGTATTTAAACTTGAAGAATATTAATAGCTATAAGAGAGAATATGGAGAGATTAAAATATTTGTAACCAATATTTATTTCTTAAAAGGAAAAGCATTACATCATGGCATAACCTAGAATTTATAGAAAAGTGATTAGCACCATACTAGAGGGTATTAAAGAGTTATTTCCCAATGTAAAGATAAATAAAATAAGAAAAATAACAATGACTTGGGATCAAATAATAATACATCCACTCATCAATTCATAACACAAATAAAATACATTCTTTAATTTTTTGGAAGAAGATACAAAATGATGAATGATTATTTCTCCTTGTCTTTATACTTGAATGTTACTTGAGACAGTAATATTAACATAATTTTGGTGCAAAAATTTACCATAAGCATAGAATAGTTTAGAATTATAATTACAAGCTTGATTATTCTCACAACAACATCAAAGAAAAGTAAGTTCTAAGATAAAGGTAGAATTAATGATCAAAGGAATATTTGATAGAAAATTACTTTATGCTTGAATCCTTTATTCAAAGGCATAATTCATGGTAGCATTTCTAGAGCAAATGATAAGTTTCTTTATTGGGATAAAATTGCATAGCAAGAACAAGCTATGATCTAAATTATTAAGTAATTGAGCTCAAATTAAGAATCTCTAGAAAAGGACCCTAATAGAAACACATTGCATTTTAATTTGTAGAACAAGAGTTACTAACTTGATCAAAGTCTTCCAAGGATTTTCAATCTATTAACTAGAAAGCTAGGGTTTTAAAGTCAAATGAAATGTTACATGGATAAATTCAATTGGGCATCAAAAACAGAGCTTATGAATTAGTTAAGGCTCACATTTATATTTTCCTGGCTATAATTAAGTTGAGTAGATCAAAAAGGGATTGCAAAACTCAAGAACAAATTTCATGGTGACTATATTATAGCAAAAAATTAAGAGACAAAAATAACCCTTATTTTTAAGAGAAAGAGCTTAGTTAGAATAAGGGATTTTGCCAAATTAGCTAATAGAGTAGAAAATTTAGTTTGGTAAAGAATGAGGAGAAATGAATTTACTAAATATAGAAGTAGATAATAGAATGGATAAATGGCTCTACAAAGAAAAGATTTGACCATTTTTGTCACAAAAGCATAATAATGAGTTAGTAGAGCTAAGTTTGGAATCTATAAGATAACATAAAAGTAGCTCTACTAAGTCAACTTAAAGGTTTAAAGAATTAGAATGGAAAAATAGCTTTACAAAGTGGTTCTATGGCCACATCAATGGTCATATAAAGAAGGCTTGTAGAGTCAAAAAATAGCTTTGCAAATTAGCTCTTCCACATAGACATCATTTTATGATAACTTAAGGAGTAAGGAATAGACTATACAATAACTCTATGACCCATTTCATCATTTGATAATGAAATAAAAAGAGCTTGCAAGTAGAACCAAAACTCTACCTCATGAAAAATGTTATTTTTTATTCTACCATTTTACATTCATTAATATGGCTAAGACTCATGAAACTCAAAAGTTTTGGTTGAATTTGCTTCATCACATTAGTATATAAAGAAAGATTCATATAGTACTAAAATGGTTTAATTACAGAGATCTACTCTCCAATTATCATGTGTTTGTAGAACCAAAACATGAATCTACAAAGAGAAGCTAAATTGGTTCTACAAGCCACATCAGTTATGCATATCTACCTTTCCACTTTAGCTCATGTAAAGTTAGTAAGCTCATAGAACTAATGAAACTAGTTTGGAAGGAAATATTTAAAAAAACCTTGTCATATCAATGTAAAGAGAAGACTTGTAGAATCACATATCAGCTCTACAAAATGGTTCTACCATGTTAGCTTATTATATGGCATCAAATTCATAAGATTAAAAGGAGGCTCAACAAAAAAGCTCTTCCATGTTAGAAAATGCAACATTAGCATCTTGATGAGAACCTAGTTAATAAAGCCAAATTTCCACCCTATGAACAAATTATTTCATGATAGCATTAGCTACATTGCCTTCCACCACATTAGCATTTAGAAGGCCTAGTTTGTGGAACCAAAAAGTGATTCTATGAAACAACTCTACAACTAGTAAGCTCATAACCCATAGCATTATTTCTACTTTGAAAGCTACTTCTTTAAGGTAGATCTATTGAACTAAGATCTAGCTCTATGAAGGAAAGCTGGAATAGTCCTATGAGCCACATCATCATTTGTCTACATCATCATGTAGAGGAAAGCTCATAGAACCAAAGTTAGCCTTGCAAGATAATTCTACTTGATTAACTTTGTGAAAACAAAGGAAATAGGAGAGAAAGTAGAATTATTTCCATATATGACATGTGGATTTCCCTTAAAGGAAACTTGTAGAAAAAAAATTAGCTATATAAAGAAAGCTAAGAATCATTCTCTGTAGCCATATAGGAAGCTTAAAATTAATCCTTTATAGAGCTGGAATATGACTCTATAAACAATTCTAAGGAATAACTCTATCATATTAGCTTTATTTGTAGAAGTAAAAGAGTGGATCTTACAAACTACGGTACTATCAGTTCTTCCATGTTAGCATAAAAGAAGAGGTGATTCTTGTAGAGTTAAAATTTAGCTCTACAATACAAGCACAAAATAGCTCTACCATGTCATCACCAAACTAGGTTAGCTTTGCAGAGAAAGCATTAATTGAAAAGCTTAAAAACAATTCTACAAGTAAAAAATTCTATGGCAATAGCGTCTCCTTTTTAAAAATGGACTCATAGAGTCAAAATTTTGTCTTACAAGTAAGTTCATTTTTGGTTTTGTCACATCAACTCAAAGAAGAGGTTTGTAGCATTGAAAAATGGTTCTACAAACAAACTCTACCATGTCAGCTCATAGGGAAAGCTCTTCTACTATTCATGTAACTATAGGTCCATAGAACCAAAAAATAGTCCTACAAAGTAGTTCTACTACATTAACTTTCATAGAGCTTGAAAATGGTTTTATAAACTCATTCTACCACATAATCTCTATAGTTATCTTATGTTCATAGAAGTGAAATCTAGGCCTAATGCGAAGCTCTAAGTACCATGTAGCATACCAGCATGTTAGCTTGAAGATGGAGTTCATAAAATCAGATTTTAATTCTACAAGTGATCTCTACCATGTTAGCATCCTTCATGCTACCTTGTAGAACCAATTCATGAGGTGAAAATTTAGCTCTATGAACAGATCTTAAAATAGCTCTACCATGTTAGCACCTTCCACATCAACTTATAGAACCAACATATATAGCAAAATTTATCTCTTCATGAAAATAACTCTGCCATGTCATTTCCTTCAAAGAGCAAGTTTTTAGAATGCAAGAAAAATTCTACAAGAGCTATTTTTCAAGTCACATCAAACCTCAAGCCCACCAAGAATGACACACATGCATATTTTTAATATTAATCTAACTTAATAAAAAGGCATAGGATAGTGTAGGATCAATTGAAAAAAGAAGCTTGAATTCATTTCATCACATCAAATCTTATCATAAAGTGGATTCATAAAGCTTAAGATCAACATTTAAAATATGCCTAATAAGGATCTCATAAGATAATGTTAGACAAGATTTTTAAACTTCTATGCCTTAAATGATGTAGCTCAAATAAAATTAGAACCTAAAAAGGTAAATCACATGGCCAATTTTAGGGTAAGAGAATTAAAAAATGAGGCTTCAAGTATTAAAGAGTAGGATTCAATTATATTTCAAACACATAACTATTAACATATAAAGCTAAAGTAGAGTTGAGAGAAAAAGTAGAGCACAGAGCCACCATTGATGATACAAAGAAGCTTCAAACTTTTATAAAATGCTAGGATATCACACAAAGAGAAGGAAGAAGATTCTTAAAAATTTTGGGATTTCAATACTTTCACTTTGTTAGAGTATCTACAATAATAAAATCTAAACATTTATTAGCTCTATCAATGGATCAATGTTATGTGTCTAGTATTAAATGTAGAATAAGGTAATTTATTTGATTTTGATGAGGATCATGAACTGATAAAGAAGTCAAGTTTTGAAGCAACAAAAACATTGGAATAATGGCAAGAGATTTATGAGAATAAATACCTACATAAGCTTTGTTTTAGGTCTAAGGGAAACTTAATCTAAGATATCATGAATCATCTTATAGCAAAGACATTTTATGATAAGGATAACCTATGATTTAGAGGAAACACTAAGTTTTTTATTACTATCATTATTAATAAGGCCTATGAGCTCTATGGGTTGATTAATCTAGATATGACAGAGATTAAGACCTACTAGTACATTGAGGAAGTACTTAGCAAAATATTTTGAAATACCTAGCGATAGGGAAAGCTATTCGACTACCTCTAGCTAATTTGGCAAAGGCATGGAAATATAGAAACACCATTCCAAAAGCCTTAGAGCTCAAGTTTTCTCATTTCATTCTTATTTCCAATTTAAATGTTTGTTCTAGCTATGAGATAAATATTTCTTTAGATTTATATGTTTGGATCTTGATAGTCTTGGAAAATAATAAACATTTTTCCTAGTCCAATATATGAATGATGCCCTATAGAAGAGTCTATTGGAGATTAAAGGGCAAGGAGCTTAACTAATCCTTAGCTCATTTTTATTAGATTTCCTATTAAGCAAGGTCCCTTAGCACAAGATAATGACTCCAATTTTCATAGGATATGCATCGTAGAGAAGAGCTCAACCAAAAGATCCTTGTTATGAATTATTTCTAATCATTTATCAAATGAGCTTCTTCAATGCATACTTCTTAGAGCTTCTAATGAATTACATTTATTCTCATTTAATTAAGCTAATTTTATGGGGCTTTCCACCAAGGGTTAACCAGCAAGTGATAGATGAAATCAAGGGAAAGTACTATGGAGCTATTTTTTCTTCATGCTTAATATACTCAAATCTTAATTACAAGATTTGAGTGTAGAGCTTTCAAGATTTCTAGATTTATATCTCCTTATTTAGCTACACTAAAAGTATGATGATAGATGTGGGTGAGCCTCCTTAGGTATGACTACAAGCATAGAAAGGTTTTCCTCCTTAAGTTTGGCCTTGGGAGTTCACTAATTCTAGCCACTTAAGGGGCTTGACAAGAAGATACCAAGAGTAGTGTAGTTTTCCTCTAACTAAAAAGAGAATTTAGTCTACAGAATTCATTCATCAGCCCCTTGAAATCAACATAGTTTATATTAGACCTTTTGATAAAGAGGTAAATCAAGCTAAGGAAGAGACTCTAATGCAGCTAAAAATTGAAATTTCCTACTTCAGATTATGACATCCTTGTAATAGAAATATGTTGATGGATGAAGGATATGGAGCATGCTCTGGCTAGGGATTTCTTAGAAGAATGCATAGTTAGATGGAGGAAAATTACTTTACATGAAAGATCTTAGAGTCAAAAAATATCATGCCTTATGAGAGGTTTGCTCTCAATGTAGTAGAATATGCCAAAATGAGGGTAATAAGGAAAGCAAAAATTAATTGGATATAGGTAGAAGAAGAGAAGAAAAAAAATTGAAGCAACAAAGAAAAATGAAGCTCCAGTGGCAAAAATAACTAGAATAGTAACAACAGTAATAGCTTCTAAAGCTTCAACAACAAAAGCAAAAAGAAGGAGAAGGCTCATCCTTAGCTCTTATTTTTCCCTTTAGCTATTCAATTAAGGGATCAACTCAATCATTTAAAATTAAGAAGAAAGAAGGCAAGATTATATTGAGCTAGAAGCTTGCTAATCCTATAGAAACATAGGCTAGTATCATCTTCCAATACAAAAAAGATGATCCACAAATAGAGAAACAAAACCTTACCTTGTTGCATGTGTTGGTCATGGAAAACTTTGGTTGCTAGAATGAAAACTCAAATATCCTAGAAACCAAAAGATTTTTAGCCTTGAATCCCAAGGACCTCCAAGAAATAGGATTCAAGACATCTTAGAGGATCTGGCCTATCACCTAAGCACTTATGAAAGTGTAAAATGGTAACATAAAAGTAAATGTAATTGAAAATTTAAATGTAAACATAAATGGAAATGGAAATGGAAATGTAAATGAAAATTGAATTACAAATCCAAAATGGAAAAAAATGCAAAAATGAAAATGTGAAATCAGATCTACACAAAAATGAACTACACCTTTATTAAAAATGAAAAATAAAGTGGTAGGTTCAAAAAAGTACAAATTTTGTGCTACATGCACAAGAAGTTTCTCAAAGGAGTTTGAAGTCCATTGGAGCTAGCAAGTTATGTTCCACATCAATTTCATGATTTGGATTCTTCATATCTCCAGTTTCCAACAACTCTACACTAGTTTCAACTGGAATCAACAATTGTAATCATGGATTGGTGTTCCACCTTTGGTGCAATGGTATTACATGGGAGTTTGTAAGCCCAACATAGGTACAAGTTCTACTCAAATATGTTTAAGGTTGTGAAAGGTTCTTAGTTATGGAAAATACTTGATTGCTCATTTGAGTTATGAAAAATCCTTCCAAATCCAAAACCCTAATAGGGTGTTTACATTTGGATTTTATAGGGTTGAAATTGCTTATTTTGGCTTTACACTTCACTATCATGATTATTGATAGATTGATTTCAATTTGCAGGTTACAATAGTTACAATTCTCAACATAGTTACCATTTATAGTAAGTTTGGAATACACCATAGCCACCAAAGCCAATTCATTTACTATAAATAGTAAATAGACTTTTGTTCTTATGCTAACACATCCCACCTATGCTAGCCTTAGTGGACTACGCGAAAGTTGTTGGAAAATGCTAAAAATTATGGAAATGTGGCAAATGTTGAAAACTATTGGAAATTCTAGAAATTTCTAGAACTACTAAAAAAATGTTATCTATGTTGGCCATGCTACAACTGTTGAAGACATGGGATGACTATGCTAGCCACTATTGGGAAAATGAAAATGGAAATAAAATTGGAATTGGAAAATGCCACCAATTCCAAAATGGAAAATCCTAATAGTTCCAACACTACATTTGTGCTGGGTTTTGTGGTGACTATGCTAGGTTGGAGATGGAAAATCCTGTTAATTCCATCTACACTAGGGAATAGATGGTTCCAACATAGTTGAGGCAATACCTCTACAAAAACCCATGAAATTCTAATTTTGGCCATTCCTATGGCATTTTAAACCTTCCCAAGCCCAAATATAGATATGAGATACCTTTTTCCACTTGGGAAATGAGGTAACAATAACTTTTGAGGCATTTTTCAACCTCAAAAAGCCAAAGTATGCAAGACTATAGCTCATGAACCAAAACTCTTACATTAACACTAAAATCTTACCTCAAGTTGGAAAATGAAGATTACAAATTGGCAACATGACTCTTTCATGATGTTTCATTGGCCCCTCTTGATGTTTGGAGGATTAACCTTGAGAAACATCAACAAAGAATACAAAGTACCATTGCAACTCCATCATCAAAGTTCCCTTTTTATGCTCAATTCAGTAGTGTCAAACCATACCAAAGAGTTCTTGTGATGATTAGATAAGATTATGATGAGGTAACAAAGGTTGAAGGTAGTATTTGACTACATGGAAATGGTCATGAGGGGTAACAATGAATTCCAAATGTTTACATCATGGTTACATTTGAGGCAATGATACTTTGTTTAATTGATGTGGTCTTAGCACTTCGTATTTTGAAATGTTGGCTACTTGGAAACCTGTTTGAGAAACCAACACTTCACTCCAAGGTTTCTTTGGCCACTAGACTCCTCCCTTTGCATGTATAGAGCCATTGGTTTATCTTTTTGGTCTTCATTAGCTATTTAGCTTCTTGGTAATTTGCTTCACCAATTTTTTCTTGGGGAGAAACCTTCATTGGGTTTCATTACCAAGGTTGTTTTTGATTTTAATTTTCCCATTGAATGAGATGTGTTACACTCAATTGTCTTAATGGTTTTTCAATTAAATGAGATGTGTTACATTTCAATAGTCCTTATGGTGGATCATAACGAAGGAATGTCACAATATGGCCAAAATGCATGAGTTTCAAACATTAGTAAACACAATCATTTAGGGTAAGAAAGGTTATAATCAAGCTATAGGGTTGTGCTTAAGATGTGATAATGACGATAATGTAAAATAAGAACTCTTGGTGTGGTAGGAAAGATTTCGTGAATCTTTTCCATTGAGTTCACATGGTAACTTGCTATTGTAATAAGTTGCACCTTTTCAATGACTTCTAGGCTTCATCTTGGAAGAAAAACTCCAACATAGTGACTATGCTAGGCTCTACTAGTGACTATGCTAGCCTAATGTAGTCACACATTTTATAGCATAGTCAACATTGATGGGAAATTTCCTAGGCTCAATATGTTACTTTCAAGCTCCTAATGGTCTAGATAGTTAGTGAAGGGGGTTGGTATTAAGGATTGGTAAGTTTTTACTCTATTTTTTTCCTTTCAAAACTTGAAAATGATGTTTCCATTGATGACTAAGCTAAGCAAGTGTAGTCAAGGTAGGCTCCTATGTAGTCACATGAAATAGGTAAGTTACTAGAGTTTCAGGGTTGGAATTAGTACTCTACTAGCTTCCTGGGAAAGTGTAGGATCATGGAAGGACTAAATTGATTACTTGGAGGTCTTATTTGGGTAACAGAAGTGGGTGTTATGGTATTTCCCATTTGACTACACTAGGCTAGCACAACCATGCATGGTGCTAGTGTAGTCATAGAAAATTAGATGTTTCTAGGATTGAAATAGAGTGGAATTGCAATTAAATGAAGTTCCATAGGGTTTTGGGATTTCTAAGTCATTTTTGGACCATTATAACTAGTATATTGTTGTTTGATGTTACTACAAAATGGATTCCTTATGTGACTACACTAGGCAATCATAGTTACAGGCCTTCCCAATGTAGTTATGGATTAAAAATGAGTTTTGGTGAGTTTCTTTATTCAATTGACCATGCTCATGAATGCCCAAGGTTATTAGTACTATTGGCTAGGGTTTTAGTATCAAAATCGTCAATACTTATGTTTGATTAGGTCTTGGAAAGGTTAAATACCACTTGACTACGTTGGCCTAGCCTAGGCATGTAATTCCTAATGTATTTGAGAGATTTTTGGTGAGAAATAATGGATTTTTGCACATTTCCCAATGTTTCAAGGTCTCAGGGTCCTCTAGCACTATTCTAGGTCTTTCTAGGAGTTAATTTTGGTTATTTTTGGCATGTTTTGGGCTTTTCCAAGTGGACTACAATGAGTTCTACTAGTGACTACACTAGCTTAGTGTAGCCATGCAAATTTCAATGTAGTTGCTGTTAAAAAATAAAAATTATTGGGTTTTATGGCTAAAATTGGCTAGGTAGGGTCCCAATCTTTCAAAAGTGAATTTTGTGTTATTTGTATCAAATTTTGGCTAATTTTGAATGGACTATGCTGGGCACCACTAGTGACTACATTGACGTAGTATAGTCATGTAATCCCCATTGTAGTTAGGGTTGGGAAATGCATTTTGGTATAGAAAATAATGAGTTTTTATTTTTGTTTTCAATTTAGCATGATCCTAAGGACTTTGGAGGTGGATTTAAACCTAGAAATGCTTTCTTTTAGGTTTTTATGTGGAGTATGCTAGGCATCATCAATGACTACAGTAGCCTAGCATAGTAAAGTAATCCCCAATATAGTCAGGCTTGGAAAATGAATTTTGATGGATTTTTAAGGGTTTTTTGTTACTTGGTGAATAATATGGGGTCACCAGGGGTCTTAGGGTGGTGTGAAGGTTGTGAAGTGTAGTTTTGAAGGCTTATCATGGTTCCTAATGTTAATCTCATCTACAAACACTATGACTATCATAGGCTAGTGTAGTCATAGCCTTCCTCTAGAATAATCATGGGTTTCAACTAGTTTTTTTTTTTTTGCATCATCTACTGAATTTAACCAAGTTTTGAGGCTATTAGAAGCTTAGGCCAAAGTTTGGAAAGATGGCATGGATATTTGGAGTTAATTTGAGGCTAGATAAGTGAAATAAGGTCTATTCCTTACTTGACTATGCTAGGTCAGTGTAGTCATACTCTTGACTAGCATAGTCACACCAAAAATCGAATTTGTAATAAGCTTTGATGCCATTTTGGTACCTTGGAACTACTAATTCCAACTCCTAGCTATTGGTCTTGGGTATGAGGTTCCATGTATCAATGATTAGTGTGAATGGATTACTTGGAATTGGAAAAAGGTCATATATTTTGGAATTGAAAATATATCATATATCCCATTTGACTATGCTAGGGCAGTGTAGTCTAGCTCCTATTCAATGTAGTCACATGGGAAACCAAGTTCTCACATGAATCTTGAGGTATTTTGTAGTTCAGTTATTATGAATATTAATACTTGCTTACCTAGCTTGGTCATGAAGTTTTTTAGCATGGGTGAAGGATTGTGGATTGGGGTTTGGAGGTAAATGGGATTTGGTACTTATCCCAAGGCTTCCATGGATTTAAGCCCTAGAATAATCAAGTCTGGCAACCCAAAATCCCAATGTAGTCATGGGATTAGCCTTTTTGCTCAGTGCCTAGTGGGGCTCACATGAAATTAGGAGGTTTGGAATGGAATGAATTTCTTACATCCATTGTAGTATAAGTTGCTAATTCTATCACTGAGTGTAGTAGGAGTCATGCATGGAAACCAGGGTTCCAAGATGGGTGCTTAGGTTTAAGTTAATTTTTCTTGGAAAATTTGCAAAAAACATTGTTTCTTTCATCCTTCCCAACTACTACATCCAAGTTGTGAGCTCTATGCCTACCACTACTACCAACCCTAATGTAGTTACAACCATTCTAGTCACTAGTGCTAGCATAGTCACCATATGACTACCAAAATTCAAAGATTTTCTAGTGTTTTTTATGCTAGTCTTCTACAACATGTCGAGAAGGAAGGTGCCTATGAAGAGCCCTATCTTGGAGGAGGCATATGTAGCTACTCATGGTTTATCACACCTCCTCCATCTCAAGATTATATGAGACTTTACTACTATATATCCTAGGTACATAGCCTTGCCTATTTTCCCCATTTATTCCATATATTCTATTTATTGAGTTTATTTTATTTATTTTGTTTTTTAGATCTAGCCTTATGTATTGATTATTTTGGAATTTCATAAAACTTACATCATAGGTTTATGACATGTCTAGTCATTTTTGGTGCTACTTGGATTTTGGATTTTGTTTTTGTTTTGGAATAAATGGTATTTTCCATGAATTCTATGGATTTTTTGCTTTTCACCACCCAAAAAAGTAATGTGACTTGTCAAGTTTTTAAGGAAAGGGTTATGTTTTAAAATTTTTTAAGGATATGGAATTATTTCTTACTATTTTCTAGTCAATTATATTTTTGAACCACTTTATTTCACCTTATAGTTAATTTTTTGTGGTTGTTTCTATTAGGCTATGTCAAGTGGGTTTTCCATTTTTGGCAATTTTCTAGTGTAACTTTGGTAATTTTTTCTATAGTAAAAGGTTATGAATTTTATGTTTTATGATATAAGTATTTAATTCATCATTCAAGGATTTCAATAGTGGTGGAGTCATTGAATTTGGATAAATGGTTTATTCTTGGCAGGCATTTCTATAAGCTCATATGAAATGGGGTTCTAGTTAGGATAGCCACAATTAGATCAATTTTGTTATTTTTTCTGAAAATGTGGTTGAGAAATTTATGTTTTCATATAATGATCATATAGCTCATGGTTTTACAATTCTAGAGGCTATGGAATCATTGAATTTCATTAAGTGGTTAATTATTTTATGGATGTTTCCATAAGGTCGCATGAAATTAAGGTTTTATGTCTATTCTGCATTTACCCCTATGAAGATGGGCAACATTGAGGCTTTGGAAAAAAAATTTCATTGACATCCCATGATCTTGGGATTGGCTAAGATGTTTGGTAGGGTTTAGAGATGGTTTGGATTGAATTAAAAATATTTAAATATTTTTTCTACTATTTACTATAGTCATCCCTTACATTTTTAGCATTGTTGTTGTCCAATTCTATTGAATCTTGGTTTATGGACTTAGGTTATTTTTTGTGTTTTTCTAATCATCGAATTTAACATGAAAACTAAAATTTTAGTTCTACACTATCACTTTCATTTTTTCAGTTTTAAACTATTAATTCCATGTTTCTAATTGCAAATTATCATTTTCACACTTTTGGTTTTAAACTATCTTTTCCATTAAGTGTGAACTATTTCATTTGGTATTTTCCTAAGTGTTTTTTTCATGTTGAAGTGTTAATTGGTTGTAGAAATAGGTTGTTATGTTCATGTAACATGGAAATTGTAATGTTTTTGGTGTTATGAAGTTTTAATTTTGGTTTGTAGAAAATTGTAATAGTTATGTGTTTAATGGTACAGGGCCTTCTTTCAAGCCCATCTTGGTTGTTATAAAGCTGGTGGATGTCTTGTGTGCCATTCATGTGCTTTGTCCTCACACTCCATCCCTTGACATGAAGTAGGAAACCCATTCACTATTGATCAAGCCAAGAGCAAGGAATTTTGTAATCTATCTACTTTAGAACTTTAGTGTGATGATTTGGTCACAACTGGCTTCTGAAATGGTAGTAGCCATTATTGAAACCATCATGCCTCACTCTTCTAGCATGATCACCAAGTTACTAGTTGAAAATCTTGAGGTGTGTGTAGAGGGTGAAGCACATGATGACACAACCACTGTGTGCACTCACAAATTATCAAAAATTGGGAAAAGCCTAGGTTCAGGTAATACTACATGGGCAACACCTTGCTAGTGGGCCATCACTTACATATTTTGTTCTAAAATCCTCCTATCACTATTTGCTATATAGAGGGGTATGTGCAATTGTTATAATTTTTTATTTACAATTTATTTGTTATTTTTTTTTGTTATGAAGTTGTGACAAGTTTCATTATTTCACTTGCCTTTAGGTATAGGGTAAATGATCAAGGATCTATCAAGGGTGGCAACCTTTTATCCTTGGCCCAAATAGTAGTGGGGGTGTTCACCAAAATCCCAATAATAAGGCTTAAGGTGGTGGACCAATTGAAGGATGAGTTTGATAATTACATCAAATGTCATCCTAAGGCCTACAATAGATGTCTAGCAAATGGGAACATCCATAGTGGGTGAGAAAATCCATCATAAGATGTAATAGAGAACCCATCTCCTAGAGCTCCAAGGATGCCCTTATCATATAAGCAAAGTGAGTATATTAGTTTCTTGATTTTGGTAATATTTGATCATTAAGTTATTTAGTTTTTTGATGTTTTAATGGCTACACTAGTTTTGCTTTAACTTGGCTATATTTGTCATATTCGTTCTACATGATGCACCTATGTCAACACTAATGGGCCATTTTTGTTATATCATAGGAGGTGTGCCATTAGCCGAAGTTACCATAATCACTTTGGGACACGCTGATGAGACCTTGATCCTCAAGTTTGGTGAGGTGAAACCTACCCAATATTGGTTGGCTGGTCATGCATCAAAGGCTATTCAAGCACGGATTTTCCATGTATGCCTACTTGACATCTTCATGGTTCCAAGCCCTATTGTTTCCACTACGGAAATAATAAACATCAATAACTCCTTTTGCAAAGGATTCAAAAAGTTCATCACTAATGTTCATGATGTGACTATTACCTTGGATGTTAATGAATCCACCTTCTTTGATCTCTTTAGTGTTTCCAATGAGGATACAATGGTTAGCACCAAAGCAGGAAAGGAGATGGATCACCAAAAGGAAGTTGAGGAGTGGTCAAACACTCGTTGTGGACAAAAGGGATTCTCTCTAAACCATTTCTAGATCCTAAAGGCTAGAGAGATGTATCCCCTATTCTAATCCTATGCATTTCCTAAGTTACTTTTGCAAGGAAAGATAATGGGTATTGAGCAAGCATGGACCATCAACAAGGTCCTAACCAAGGGCTTCCAATTTAACTGGGCTACTCATTTAGTTGCTAGGCTACAAAGTGAAATCCTAAAGCTATAAGAAAGTCTTATAATGAAGTGACATGTTTATTTTTCATTCTTTTCAACTTATCTATGGAGAATTATGGAGTTCTGCATAGTGAAGAAGGATGAGTGATGGATGACTTAGGACCTATCCCAAATCACTAAGCCTTGGATAAAGTTCTTTGTTCAAACCATGCATGTCTAAGACTCACTAGAAGATGTGGGTCAATTGATATCCATCACCATCTAATAATTTGATGGGAAACATTGTGCATCCCCTAATAGCATGCAAAGAGAGCCCCATGTTGAATAAGGGAATTTGGAAGAGGCTAAAAACTTTCTTGTTGAAGCTAAGGGTTTAGCTAGAGCAAAACTTAAGAGGCCTCTAGTTGATGAGACATCATCAATCATTGAGCAGCCCTTGAAGAGGAAACTAATTTTTAAGCTTAACTAGGTGCAGGATGAAGTTTTGTTTTGCTATTTTCTATATTGAAGTTATATTTTAAGTTATAATTTTGGTAATGTAAGCCAAAATAAGTTAACTTGTTCTATGTTTTGTGATTGCTTTTGTTGCAAGAAAGTAACAATAGTAGGAGGTTGTAGTAGCTAAGGTGGAATGAAGATGTCAAGAGAAGGAAGCAACTAAGGTAGAACAAAGGTGTCAAGAGGAGAAAGAAGTATAGCATCATGAGGATGAAGCTCTATCCCATCCTCCATTAGACAACTTTGATGCCTTGTTTAAGGACTCATAGCTAGGTAAACCCCCTACTATCACAGGAGAGGGTCTATTAGATAATTATAGTTTTGGCTTTATGTGATGCTATTATTTTTATTTTTGGCTTTGGTTATCAATTGTTAATTACTTATTATGCTTTTTATAGCTTTGAAGTCTGAGGTTGATGCTTCCACTTCCACCATTAACATGCAATCATGGGTGGATATGCCCAATAAGATTGAGTTCATTCATGGTGTAGCTAAAGATATGATTAATTAGTTGTAATAGATAGCTTTATAATTTAGTGAGAGTTCTAACTCATTTTTCCTTTTTTGTTTGCATATTTTCAATTTTTTATTTGGCTTTTCATAGTTGTGTGCTTTTTTTTATTCTCCATTTTTTAGTTGTTAATTGGTTTTATGTGTCTAAGTTTTTATTATTTGTTTAATGTCATTTACAAAGCCTAAGTTGAGGTGGGATACTAACCAAGATATAGAGATTGATGTGTTTCCTACTTTACCTCCTGATGTAGAAAATGTCCAACATAATTTGTACAAGGGTGCCACTTCATGTGCACTCTCATGTGAAAAGTCATTATGGGAATGCAGACAATCTAATGAGTTCCTATGCAAATAAGTTTTGGTGTTAAGGAGGGAGAACAAGTAGCTAATGGATGAGGTAAAGGATCTCAAGGATCGCAAGGAGTTCATAGAGGCCCAAGTGACCAATAAGAACTCCGTGTACACTAAAGAGATAACTTGGTCATGCTACTAGAATGCTATTCATGGCAAGGTTTCCCTTTGGAGAGAGGTAGTGGAAAAAAAGCTATAGATTGATCTGATAAACTGCAAGGTTGGTGAATGAAAGGACTATTGCACTTGGATCATTGAGTGGGGTTGAGTGCAAAAGGATTAGAAGAGAAAATAGAAGGTTGAGCAAGATGCCTACCTCAAGTGGTTGCAAGATGAATCTACGGAATGACACCTATTGCAATTGATTATGAATAGGATCAATGCAAAGGAAGTCTATAAGTAATTTTTAGATAGTGTAGTTATGGCTAACTCTCTTTTTTGTCAAATGAACACTACCTTAGAAGAGGTAACCACCACCAGCTTCACACATGAGCCCCATACATGGAGTAATTTCAATGAGACAAACATCCTTACTAGTGTTAATCTTGGGGATGTAGACCAAACTAACATGACTGAAGAACAACTCCTCCATCATCTAGAGGTTGGTCTTCAAACTTTCCCTGTAGAGTATGTTTTTTTTGGAATCCTCTTAGGTTTGTCTATTTCAATTTTGCTATACTTTGTTCTAGTTTTTCTTAAGTTATTAACTTGATTTTATTGTGTGTTGATTACTTATTGACTTTATGTAGTTATGTTACAAGCATCAGGCAATATTGGTGGCCCTAGCAATGAGGGTGGGAATGATACTTCACCTCCTCCTCTAGATGCCTCCTAGCATCACCTAGTGGCTATTTTTAGTTTTTCTTTTTTGATTATGTTTGATTGATGTTATTATGGCTAATGCTAGCCAATGTCTCGGTTGTGGATGATTTCATTATTTAGTTGTTTAAGCATTTTTCCACACCATGTGGCCATGGTTATTATGTTATAAACATTTTAATTTTAGTTCAATTTTAAGTTTTGATTATATCATTCTAGCATTATGGTTTTATTCATATTACAATTTTAAGGTTTCATGTTATAACAATGATTTTAAGGCTATGTTGGCTATCTTGGTTATAATGCAATAAAAGGTTGAAATGGCTAAGTAATAAGACTATAAAGTAAAATAGCTACAAGCTAAAAGGTTTTTTGCTAGTTTAAGGCCATGGAAAGCCATATCATGTTTGCTAATTTTAGGCCATGGTAGGTTCTCATGGTTTTTTTCCAATTTAAGCCCTTGGTAGGCTATCACATTTTTATAACATAATAACCATGGCCACATGGTGTGGAAAAATTGTTATAACATTTTTATTTTTAATAAAAAGAAAACATAAGGCTTCAAAATTAAAAGTGCACAACCTAAGTAAACTCTAAGCTATAAGCAAATCTAATTTAACATAAAGCAAAAGTTAAAATCTAAAGTAGGCTAAAAGTCTCTAAGTACATATGGTTACATGGTCATAGGTACATGGGGTAGGAAGACTAGGGACATCACTTGTGCAGATGTTTCCTTATATTTTAGAGATTAGGCAATGTACATAGTCTATGTTGCATAAACTTGTATTCCCTATCCTCTTCACTAACAATGTCAAATGGGAGCTCTTCCCATAGTGCATCAATGGGTTTGTTGTTATTTTTCTTGGTCTCTTTTACCATCTTAGCCTCTTCAATTTTGTTGCTAATGATGGGAGTTTCTTCTTGAAACTCTACTTTATAACCCTATTCTACATCAATGTTGTTAACTGCTAGAGGAACCACACTATCGCTATGAATGATTATTTCACCTCCCTCATAAGGTAGGTGAATTTCTTGGTGGATAAGTGAAGACACAACTAGTAATTAATAAGACCTTCCCATGATAAGGTTAAATCTTAGTATTTTCTCTATCACCATGAAGTTTGTCATTATGGGAAATTTTTCCCCTACCACAAAATCTAGAGAGATCTAGCCTGTGACAGGAACCCATGATCCATTAAAGAATTTAAGGGCTGAAGTTATCATGTGTTGCATTTCTTCTATCAAGCCTAAATGCTCAATGATGGTATAAGGTATAATATTTGTTGTTGTCCCATTGTTAACATGCATCCTATGGACTTTATATTGTCCTACCTATATAGTTATGAATAAGGATTCCTTGGTTACCTCACTATTTTAGGGGTTCATCTTGATTTCATTCTCGCAAAACACTAGTGACGTTGATATTGCTTCCCTAGGTGAAGAAGGTGACATTAAGACATGGATGGATTCTTCATTAGTAGGGAAGTATTCACTAATGGATATGGAGGCCAACATCTTATCTAATGCTTCATGATATGTAGTAGAAGTCATGACCAGGTCATATAGGCTCAAGGTTGTATTTTTCTATCTCAAAGATTGCTTGACCTATTCCAATCAATTTAGGAAGTCCTTGTTGTTAGTTGTGGGTTTTACATTATTGTTGTTCGGAACTTCCTCCATGCATCCCAAAATGTGAACTTCATGTTTAGGTTGTTGTGGCCTTGCCTCTTTTCCTTTCTCTTGGTGTTTGGGATCTTCTTGTGGTTCACTGGTTTAAGCAACCTCAATTGTAGAGGCCATGGGCATAGACAAAATGGAAGTGGGCTTCAATCGGACCACTTCCTTCCATCCCTTGGCTTGCATATCATTCTTATTCTTATGATTTTATGTAGGATTATTTCATTATTTTCTCAATGACTTATATCTATTATTAGTTGGTTGAGATGAAGAAGCCATTACATTGGGCATCATGGGGGATCATTGTTCAGTTATGTGGGTGAACTTAGTTGTGGTGGGAGGGGGAGGTACTCTAATGACAAAAGGCTCTTTGGGAGGTGCAATTGTGGTTATGAATTGGTATTCCACCTTTAGTGCAATGGTACTACATGTAAGCCGTTGTGCCTAGCGTAGGTACTAGTTATACTCAAAGGTGTTTAAGGTTTTAAAAGACTCTTGGCCATGAAAAATGCTTCAAAATCTAAAAGCCTAATAAGATGTTTACATTTGGATTTTATAGAGTTGGAATTGCTTATTTTGGCTCTACACATCACTGTCATGATTATTGATAGATTAATGTCAATTTTCAAGTTACAATGGTTACAATTCTAAGCATAGTTACCATTTATAGTAAGCTCGAAATACACCATAGCTACCAAAGCCCATCCTATAAATAGTAAACGAAATTTTGTGGTTATGTAGACACCATCCCAACTATTCTAGCCTTGGTGGACTACACTAAAGTTATTGGAAAATGCTAAAAATTGTGGAAAATGTGTAGAACTTTGGAAACTATGGGAAATGTTGGAAACTACCAAAACTACTAGAACATGTTATCTATGTTGGCCATGGTGCAATTATTGAAGACTTGGGGTGAGTACGATAGCCACTATTGGAAAAATGAAAATGGAATTGAAAAATGCCATCAATTCCAAAATGGAAAATCCCAATAGTTTGAACACTACATCTACATTGGGTTTTGTAGTGACTATGCTAGGTTGAAGATGGGAAATCCCATCAATTCCATCTACACTAGGGAATAGATGGTTCCAATGGAGCTAAGGCTATACCTCTATAAAAACCCATGAAAATGCTAATTTTGGTCATTCCCAAGGCATTTTTAGCCTTCCGAAGCCCAAATATAGATATGAGGTACCTTTTTTCCTTTAGGAAGTAACACAACAACAAATTTTGAGGTATTTTTCACCCTCAAAAGGCCAAATTATTCAAGACTGTAGTTCATGGACTACAAATCTTACATTTACAATAAAATCTTGCCTCAATTTGAAAAATGAAGATTAAAAATTGGCAACATGAATTTCTGGTGGTGTTTCAACATGGAGAGATATTAGATACTATAGATACTCTGATTAAAGCTATGGTGTAAATAACTGATAATCAAATAACTAAGTTACAAGAGTTTTTGTTTCAAAGTGAGCAAGAAATGTCCAAGTTGCGAAGGGAAATGAAGAGTCTAAAAAAGAAGAATGAACAACTCATAGCAATGATAACTATCAAGGCATCATTGCTAGAGAATAAACAACAAGTAACATTCCAATTAGAAGAAAGGGTAGCTGCAATAAGTTAAGAGCTAGAATAGGCTAGAAAAGGTAAGTCTCCATATTACTCTCATCTTACTCTTTTGAACTTTAAGGAATTAATTATTGAGATGGAGCATGGTAAGGAATGGATGAAGGAAACAATAGCAGAAATAACAAAGATGAGAGAGAAGTAAGTCATGTTCACACAAATTAAAGAATGAATCCAAGGATTTTATGAACTAGCTACAAATAAAAAAGGATAATGACGCCAATACAAGAAAATATTCCTTGATTTAATTATGATGGTTGTTATAGGTATCATGGAAAAACTTCTTAAAAGAAGCTAGGGTTTGAACATACTTGTTTTGGTCCAAGATCTACTCTAATTAAAATAAATAACTCAATAACCGAATTAGGTTTTGAAAAGACTAGTGCCGAAGAAATCATTAAGAATATTTATATCTCTAAGCCATATTCAATGAATTAAGCTATTAAAACCTTCATTAATCATGGATAACTATCAAAGAAACTAGCTATGGAAGGGCTCCAAGTAAAAAAAAATGGAAAAGATCTTCTATAAACATGAATAGTTAGCCAATGAATTACAGTTATATGAGAAGAACATGAGAATATTGTAGCTTAAATCCTATAACCATTGTAACTGCCTAAGGCTACTATACAAAGTCCAAAGTAGAATTGTAAAAGGGGGATCTAGTTGGAATTTTTGGGATAAGACTTTTGAAAGAATCATCTTGTAAAGACTTCTTTCTAATGGTATTTTAAGTAGGTTCCATCTATCTCTTTTAGTTTTTACCTCTTAGATCATTATTTTTAGTTGATTAGCTTTGTCTTATTTCATCTAGCATTAGTATGACATAGTTACATATGAATGGATTGTTGATTTTGGAATAGGATATTTTCTCTATGAAGCAGAGTTTTAGCTTATTTTTATTATTCTGATTAGATAGGATAGCTTCAACAAGTTTCAATCCTTAATCAGTTTAGCACAAAAACATTGTCATCTTTGTTTAGTTTTAAGCTTTAAGAATAATTTTGCTTTACTTGGTTTATTGCTTTGTTTAGCAAAGCTTTTGTGATCTCACTTTAGAAAGTTCACTAGAAAATAGCTTAGAATTTAAGATTGGATTTTTCTATAAAAATTCTCATTTACTATATGTGTATGTTGTAATATTTAATGCTAGATTAATAAGGAAGCTATTCAATTTCTTTCTTTGTAGTAAGAAATAGCTAAGAGAGATAAATAATTAAATATATATAAAACAAAAATTTTCTAAATTGATTTTCTTAACTCTTTGATACATTTTCATTGTTATTTACAATTAGTCATATTAGCTCATTTACAAGTAGAGGCTTTTGGAGGCATCCATGTGTTCGTGGAACTAAAGATCAACAACTACCTAAAATGAGTTTAATCAAAACATTATTATCCTATGGTAGATTCCTCCATAATTCTACCATAACATCTTTAAGTAGCACTAGAAGGAGGGCTAACATTGCTAGTATGACCTTTGCTTTCCTCTTTTATCATTAGAAGTAGGCAACAACACATAAGATAACTAAATCATTAAGTCCTTAGTGAATTCTCAATTAAAATTTATTGTTTTTATTATTAGTTATCTTAGTATATTCAAAACTAGGTGTTAGATATTTTTAAAAAAATTGAAATTATGGTTTCCTAGTAATAAATTCTTGGCTCTCAGAATTTAAAGGTTTTTAAATCAATGAAATCAGGTTCTCAAATCAAAAGCTATAGTTTCTGGAATGACTTGGGTTTTGAAAACCACAAAAAAAATTCCAATGTGTTTAAATGAAATATGAAAAATTTAGCTAATGATCATTGCATATATATACTATCTTTTAAGGTCCATATCATAGTTACAACATCATATTTGTGATATTGTAGGTGCCTACAATATTATAGCTATGATATTACTAGTTAAAAATTTTACATGCGAAGGCTTCCTAAGAAATGTCAAACTAGAGGATGAGTCTTGATCATGTCTAGAGTAATGTGAAATAATGAAATTAGTGACTTTTAAGATTTATATTTAGTTAAAAATTGGAAGGCTAGAAACTTATGAAAGTTTAGAAAAACTTCATAAGTAATGCCATAAGAATGTATAAAGATAATTCAACTACTCATGATGTTCCGAATAGTGTAGTATTAATTTTTGGATATGATTTCCAATAACTATACAAGTGAATACTCCCAAAAGAAAGATCCTACTCTTAATGTCCTTACATAAACATTCATATAAGTGTCCATAGACACTTAAGAAATCAACTATAAATCATATATTTGCTCTAATACATACATTCTTGTAGTAGATCTAAGAGTATAAAAGATATGCAAGTACATAATGTCTAAGCTTTTTGAGTATGTACACTATTGTCATCAATTCTTTTTCCATGGTACTATAGTTAAGTTATGATTAGGTGATGCTTCTAGTTCCATAGTGAACATAACATAAATGTTTTTGATCATAAAGTTATTTAAGTATGCCATCTAATGTGTAATTACACGCATATGTCATTATATGAAATGGCTTTGACTAGTATGATGCTTGAAAATAGGAGATTTCACTAGCTTTTACTTGAAAATTTTGAAATTCTTTTTACATTATTCTAACAAAATGAATAATACATCTTTCTTTATTAACTAAAATAATGGTTTTATACTCTTAGAGAAATTCTCAATAAATATTTTATAATACCTACAATGAAAATGAAATTAGTTGACATCTATTACTATTTGTGACCTTTAGGTAATATCTTGTATGATCTTTATTTTATATAGATCTACTTCAATCCCTTTCTTTAAATCCATATCTTACATATGTTGGCAAGGATCCCTCTAGCCAAGACCATAAAATGTCTATCAATAATACACATAGTTAACTTGATGTAGGGATACCTCTTCTGATTCCCTTATCTTCTCCCTACAATATGCTTTTGTATGTTTTAAATGCTGGAAAGATGACTGGAAGTGCCAAGATACACCTTGACTAAATGTAGAAACATTCCAAGAGACATATAATGACTATAGGAGGCATCTAGCAAGAACTAGAAATATCTTTCCTAGAACTAAGATGTCTCTAGTAAGACATCTCTCATAGACCAAAGACGTATCTTGTAAGATGTCTCTAATAGAAGAGAGACATCTTCCAAAAGCTAGAAACATCTCTTCTAGACTTTACGTTTGATAGAAAGATGAATTTGTAAGCCTCAAGATGATCCATATGGCTAGAAAAACTTTTAAATTAGTAGTTTTGAGTTGGAAAATAGTCAGAAAAGCCAAGAAAAATGAAAACCGTTTAGAATATTCAAGTTGAGCTTCAAGAAATCTTTCTAGGATTCTTATCTTTATTTTCTAATAAATATTATTCTTGTTTCATGTCTTGGTGATGATGAGAGATGTGTAAAAAGTTTTCCATGAGAGCACATGTAAATATTAGTTGAGTATGTATGCAACTCTTAGTCAATTATGTGTGTATCTCTTATATGATTTTATGAGTTCATCTCATTCAATTGTGTTTTGCAATAACAAAAATCACTATATGGTTGTAGAGCCTCATGCTCTGCAATATCATTTAAGTAATTGTGAGTGTTTTGGATGCTATGGGTTGTGAAACAACATATTGTAATCTTCTATAAATTAATTGAAGATAGCTAATTTTTTTATTTTCTAACATATTGAATTACCTTTTGTAATATCCAAATTTATTAAGAATTGAAGGTTAAATTAATATGAGTGAATCTAAATTTGTAGTATTATCAATAAAGTGTTAGGTTGACTGTTGCTTGGAGATGTGGTTGTAGATTTTTGTCAAATTTAGATGATTCCTAGAAGAAATATGTTCAAGCCTTGAACAAAGACATAAAAAGCATAAACTCTACCTTCTAATTAGTAGTTGCTCAATTGGATGAGATCAATTCAAAGGTAGATAAAAATGTAGGTCCCAACCACATTCAAACTCACAAAGAGTACAAGCATTTACATTTGAATGGAAAAAAAGAAGGATAATCCATCTATGGAAGTATTAGAACATCAACCAAGGATATCAATGTGAGAAAATCCACTTTCTCATATTAGAATTCTAAGAGCTTTACTAATGGCCACTACTTATTTTCAAGGCAAGCTAGATGAGGAACATAAAGGAAGACTTACTAGAGAATTTTTGAATGCTACCAAACTTTTGTATATAGAATTAAAGACTTTAAATGATGTAGATAGAACTAATGCTTTCTCAAGTTGGCTAAAGATACTTAACAAGCATTTTGAGTTGGAAAACATACCAAATCAATTAAGGATATCAATTGCTAAATGTAGATTAGAACAAGCTTATGAAAGAAAAAATGGACAACTTATCAAGGATTGGAATTTGATGAAATATAGGTTGAAAAAATTTGAATAGACTCATCAAAGATAACTGACCATTAATAAGTTGAAATTACTAATACAATATGACAAAGACATCAAGGAGATTTACATCAAATTTTATAAACTATTCCATCAAGCTAAGGTGCACTATGATGAGTATGAATAGGCTTTAATCTTTCTCATAGGTCTCAAAATGATGTAGCAGTAGGAGTTATTATTATATGAGCCTCAAAATATTTATGAGACTTATGATTTAAAACTCAATTTTTACAAAGGATGCAAGTCCAAACATGAAGATAAAGATGGTAGCCATGATAAGAAGATAGAGAGTAGTGATAAGAAAGATAAAGCCAAGAAGAACCAAGGGAAAGAAGGTAAAATGAAGGCAATAGCTCATCAAAGATTTAACGCTTCAAGTGTGAAGAACAAGAATACAAGTAATGAGAATGTTCATTTCTCAAAGTAGGTAAGGGTAATGATGTACAAACCATGGAAAGGGATAAGACATCCAACCAAGATCATCAAAGAAATAATCCTAATGCTACCAAGAATGAGAAAGTTTTTGAATTAAATTCATGTGTATTCTTGAGGAATGTGAATTTCAAATTGGAGGTATATGTTTACGTATTAGGGAATGGATTAATATTTTGATTGATGGGGAATCCCAAGAAAATGTTGTTTCATCTAGGATAATTAGTAGATTAGGTCTGGTAACTAATCCTCATCCAAGACCATACAAAGTACATTGGTTATTAAGACATTTCTCTTAAAAGAGATAAGAGAGTAATGCATTTCAAAATTTAAAATTAGGAGTTTTCATGATGTTGTGAAATGTGATGTACTTTCAATTGATTGTGCTAATGTAATTCTTGGTAGACCTTGGAATTTTAACAATGGTATTCAATTTGATGAAGTAAGAAATATATGGAATCTAACTAGATATGATGGAATCCATGAGATAATCTCTATGATAACTAAAAAAGTGAGGTAAAAAAATTAAATGTTTTCTTAATTCTTCTAGAAGAGAGGGAATACATTAAAGAATATCATAAAACTAGTTTTGTTTTGTTGTTATATCAATAGTTTCTTCTAACTATGATGATGTGCAAGTAGAACTTCCAATAGGTGTGCAAGGCTTGAAGAAGCAATTTTCCAAGATATTCAAGGGGGAATTAGATGGATTATCACCAACGAGTAATTTACAACACCAAATTGCTTTCTTCCCTAGTACTACCATTCCAAATAAATGAGTATACCTGAAACACCACCAAAAATTCATGTTGCAAATCTTGTTTTTCAACTTGAGGTGAAACTTTACTATAAATGTGAAATATGTATTCTATGAGCTAGAATCTTTCATATTTTAACTTTTTGGGCCCAAAAAATGCTTCAAAATTGATGCCTCACTTCCCAAGTAGAAAAAGGTACATCGTGTCTATATTTGGGCTTGGAAAGGCTAAAAACACTTTGGGAATGGCTAAAATTGACATTTCCATGATTTTTTGTAGGGGTATAGCCCCAAATATGCTAAAGCCATCAATTCTGACATGGTGCTATAGTAGATGAGGAGGTTAATTCTAAATAGAATATGATAGTAGCTAGTGCAATCACCACCAAGGCCCAATAGAAGTACAACATTGGAACTATTGGAATTTCTATTTTCCAATAGTGGCCAACGTAGCCATACCAAGTCTTCAATGGCCAACATATACAAAATTTTCCACCAAGCACAACATTTTCCAATGGGCTTCACCATTTCTATAGTTTCCAATTTTCTTCACATTTTCCACCAATTTTTGGCATTCCCAACAACTTTAGCGTAGTCCACTAAAGCTAGCATAGTAACAATGGTGCCAATGTAGTCACAAAAATCCATTTACTATTTATAGTAAATGGATGGGTTTTGTGGCTATAGTATGTACCAGAGTTACTATAATTGGTGACTACACTAGAATTTGATTACCATTGCACCTGCAAATTCACACCAGTCTATCAGCAATCATGGCAGTGGTGTACAGATCCAAATATAGTCAAATATATCCTATACAAATCCAACAAAGATACTTAATTCTATTTTGAACCTACATATAAATAATAGAATGTTTTGCACTTTTACTATCATAACACCATTACAACCTTACCTCCACTTTGACAATAAAAATGGTACTATGTTGGGCATAGAGATTTCCATGTACTACTATTGTGAGCAAAAGTGGATACCACTTGTAACATTCATTGCCTATTCCAGTGAAAACCAATGGAAAGTTGCTGGGAATTAGAGCTGGGAATAATCTAGATCATGGAGTTGATGTGGAATAGCCATCTCTAGTAGACTTCAAGCTTTTCCAAGCAAACTTCTTATGCTTTTAACATGAAATATGTACTTTGTGAACCTTATTCTTTAATTACATTGTAGTAAAGTTATAGTTCATGTTGTGCATATTTAGTTTACATTTCCATTTCTATGCTTGTTTTCATTCTAGATTTGTAACTTTAGCTTCATTTCCATTTCCATTTTCAAAGTCATTTACATTTTTGTTTGCATTTTTTTTTTACACTTTCATAAGTCCTTGGGTGATCGGCCAAATCATCTAAGTGCCTTAAATCCCATTTTCAAAGGCCCTTGGGATTAAGGTTGAAACTACTTTGGAACATTGATTTTTTGGTTTCTATTCTAGCAACAGAAATTTCTAGCACTAATAATTTTCTATCACTAGAAAAAGGGCCTCTACCCAAATTCTTGGCAAAAAGCATTTTTTCAACTATCACATTTTCAATTTTTCAAACCTATAAACAAATTTCATTAAAACCCTACAAATTAGCATGGTTGAATTTTTTTGGCCTTTCACAGCATCGCTAATTTTCTTGAAGCTAGCATAGTTAACTATAGCACCCCATCTACTATAGCACCAACTCCACTATGGCACCTGGTCTATTGTAACACCTTATCTACTGTAGCACTCAATCTATTGTAACACTAGTCTACTATAGCACCTATTTCCATTGAGTAGATAAATCACTTTTCTCTATTTTCATCATTTCACAATAGTTTTCTACTATCTTTTCCATTTTTATTGAATCACGTTATTGATCATCCCACTTATTATGCTTTTACCAAAAATAGTAAAGAAGCTAAAACTATAGTTTTCACCATGTCTTTCAACTAGTCAACGAAATTGCCCTTCAACTTCACTAACAACATTTCTAGCTAATAGGCTGTGAGGATCTATGACCTTAGAGATCCCATTGTAGCCAAGTGTAGGCAATTCTTATGACTTAGGGGGTAAAGTCCTAGTTTCTTAGTGATAAATAAAGGTCACTATAACTACATTTGTGCCAAGATCTATGCTAGGATACTGATTCCACAAATGAAAGAAGAGGCCAAAAGGGAGTACAAGCTCATACACCAAAATGGAAAGGAGTATATTCCTTTCTTGTATGATCAGATACCCCTCAGACAACTATAGTTACATCCTATCTCAATTGATTGAGATGGATGAGAAGGATGAGAAGGTTAGCTTAGATGAGCACCAAGAGGAGGAGGAGGATGAGTTTATGGGAAATCTAAACAGTGGATTGTTTCAACAAAAAACCCCCAAGGCCATAGTGCCTAACTCCACTTCCTTTGTCTCCTTCACAAAATAAATGCCAGCATCCTTTACCACTTCTTACTCAATCATGTTTGGACCCACGCCAATCATCATCACACATCAAACACAATCAATGCCACATTCCACTTTTCCATACCATTCCCCATCTACCCTTGGTCTATACAAACTTTTTTAATGGTTGTCACCACCACCAATCTTCTAACCACTTAAGTGGACCTCACCATGGGATCCCAAGCAACCCAAGAATCACACACCTCCTTCATTTTGTTTGTGCCTAGATACAGGCACAAACATCATTTTCCTTTTTTGGCCTAGTGACCACCACAATAACACAACCTTTCCCATCCATACCACAGCTAATAAAGAGGTCACAAGCCTCCTAGAAAATTCCACAAGCTTTTGTATAGACCTCACAACTAATAGGGGCATCCCAAAGCCTCGATCAAGCCTTCCAAATGATCTAGGACCTAATGGAGTTGAAGAGTCTTAAGGCCTCTACCTCTTAGAGCATCAAGATCATGGACTTTTATCAAGATGATCGCATTATTCCTATGGTCCCACCCTTAACACTTTCTCATGGTGTCGTTGTCCTATAGTTCATTAAGTACAATAATAAGGATGATCCAAACACTCATCTCATAACCTTCCACTTTAAGTTCTTGCTATTACAAGCTTGGTCACATACGATTCTGTGAATTCTCCTTATGTCTCTCACAAGAGAAGCCCTTGATTGGTACCATGCCTTAACAAGAATATCCCTATCCTCTTTGGAAGAACTATTCTCATAATTTGTTAACCATTTTTAGTATAAATTGAACCCTAATACCACACTTGATCAATTGATTAAGGTCAAGCAAGGATCCCTTGAGCCATTGCAGAAGTTCATCAAATGGTGGAATGTTCTACTTAATGAAATACTAGAATGAATAGCTGAAGCACACGTCTTAGCTATTTTTAAAGGGATGTTTAATGACTTCATTAAGTGAAAATTATGTTTTCTTAATTCACAGTCTCTTAGTCAGGTCTTTTCCTAGACTAAGAATATAGAAGATTCCATGGAGACTATCCACAATCCTACCTACATTGCATATAAAAATCAACATGTGTAGAACAACAAAGAGAAGGGCAAGCAAAACAATGTTCCAGTAGCAACCATGACCAAGGAAGGCAAGTCAACTATCCAAGGGCCAAAGACTAACCAATCCAAGGCCCCTACGACCAACAACAACAACCAAACCTCAATCTCATAGGCCACTACATCAAACACATCTAGGCCTAACTTTATAGAGAAAGACTAGTATAAGTATACCAAGTTACCCCTTAAGCTGTCAAAGCTCTAGGACCAACTATTGAAGAGTGATAGGGTCCAATAGAAGAAAATGATAGAGAATACCTACAATAGGCATGACTAGTTATAAGAAATAGCTAAGGACCTTACATGAGCAACCAAAGATGACCCTCTAGTGTCCAAGTATTTTAATCTTTAACCACTTCTTCCACTATCATCAATTTCTAGGTCAGAACACTAACTTCTACCTTGCATTGAAGTATGACCTTAAAAAAATAATAAATAAGAGTGAACTTTTACTAAATACTTAAACCTGATCAAGCCTTAGTATTAGTTGATGCACGTATACAAGGATGCACTAAACACCAACAACAACTTGATACCATAGCAGCATTCAACTTCCAAAATAATCAAAGGCTTGCAATGGAACCGTTTATGATTTGGATTCCTCCTTGCAATGAAAGGGATCCTTCAGCTTTCACTAGCTTAAGATCCACCCCCCCCCCCCTTTTGTAAGGGTACCATCATCAGAACCCCTCAAAGCGCCCTTTGTGATTAGAGTACCCTATCCCATTCCAATCGAGTCCACTCACACAAAGCAACAACCCCCTATGGTGACTAATGAAATATCTTCTTCCTTACAACCAACTAAGGATAATAAGAAATCCCCAACCAAATAATGAAAGAAGGTTGCATAAAAAGCCAAGAAAAAAAGTGATAAGAAAGCTGAGGGACAAAAGGAAGTGGGCCTACAAAATCGCACTTCCATATCATCTATTCCCATGACCTCCATAACCCAAGTTGATTCAATGAGTAAACCATAGGAGGAAGCCAAACCTTAAGAGGAAAGGAAAGAGGCTAGGCCATAGAAACAACCTAAACATGAAGTTCACATTCTAGGATGTATTGATGAATTTAGAAACAAAAAATTAATAACTAATAACAAATATTTCCTTAATGCGATGGAATAGGTTAAGCAATCACTTAAGCAAAAGAACACAACCTTGAGCTTGTACAACTTAGTCATGACTTCTACTACCCCTCATGAAGCATTAGTTAAAATATTGACCTCTATTTCTATTAGTGAATACATCCTCACTAATTAAGAGTCTATCCATGTAGTGATGGCACCCTCTTTACCTAGGAAATCAACATTAATAATGCTAGTGTTTCACAATAGCAAAATCAAGACAAATCCCCAAGATGATGAGGCAACCAAGGCTTCCCTCTTCATAACCATAGGGATCAAGCAATACAATGTACATAGGATACATGTAGATGATGGGGTAGTAACCAATGTCATACATTATACTATCATTGAGTGCTTGACCTAATAGAACAAATGCAACATACATTGACTTCAGACCTTAAATCCTTTAATGGATCATGAGTTGCTATCAAAGGATCTATTTCTCTAGATTTTTGGTTAGGGGAATAGTTCCCCATAATCATAGATTCCTTGGTGGTAGAAGAAACACTAAGATTCAACCTCATCCTAGGAAGACCTTGGCTAGTTTAATTGTGAGCTTCGTCTTTGTCTATTCATCAAGAAATTCATCTACCTTATGAGGGAGGTGAAATCATTATCTACAGTGATAGTGTAGTCCCTTTAGCTATTAACAATGTTGATATAGAACAAGGGTCCAAAATGGAGTTTCATGAAGAATCTTCTATCGTTGGCCATAAAATTGAAGAGGTTGATAGAGCAAAAGAGGTGAAAATGAGCAATGATGAACCCATCAATGTGCTATGGGGAGAGTTGCCCTTCAACATTGTTAGTGAAGGAGATGGAGAATATAAACTAGTAAAAAATAGACCATACACATTTTCCAATCTCTTAAAAATTAGGAAACACTTGCACAAGTGATATATCATCTTGATCCTTCTTATATCCTATGCACTTATGACTTTGTAACTATATGTACCTATAGCCTAATAGCTTAGTCTTTATTTTACTTATTTGTGTTATCTCATTTTACTATACATTAAATTTAAATTTGCCTATAGTTTAAAGTTTACTTTGGTTTTACATGCTTTTACTTTTAAATATCTTTCTTTTCTTTTCTTCTTGCTCAAAAGATAAAAACTTCATAAAAGCTTTTAAGACTAAAAAATCCATAAAATTTTTAAATCACAAAATACAAATGTGTGTGTGTGTGTGTGTGTGTGTGTGTGTTTTCCTTTTATGTATTGTGTGATTTGCCATGGCCTTAAACTGGCAAATACCACATAGCTTGCCATGGCCTAAAACTTGTAGAAAATCTTTAAACTTATTCTCTCTTTAGTCTACAACCTTGTTTCCTAGCCATTTCAACCTTTTATCATGATATAACCAAGTTTACTTAATGTAGCTTAAAAACATATATTGCAACATAAAACCATAACATGAACAAAACCAAAATAATAGAATAGTACAATTGAAATTAAAAGTAAAACTTAAAATTAAAATTAAAATTAAAACATTTACAACATCATAACCATAGCCACAAAATGTGGCAAGAGTGTCCAAATAATAAACTATATTGGTTAATATTAGCCATACATCAACATCAAAGTTAAAATCAACTCAACAAAAAGTAAATAATTGAAACAAGTAATCATAATAAGAGGCAAATGATGGAACTAAGGATCATCTAGAGGAGGAGGTGTGGGATCATTTCCACCTTTACCACTAGGGTTGCCGATACCCTTTGGTGTCTATAACATGAAAACACAAAATTGATTAGTAACCAATGCACATCAAAACAAAATAAATAACTTAACCAAAAATAAAATGTAATAAAACCAAAGCCAAAATAAAAAAACTTGAGATGGTTCTAGGGCTACATGTTCCATGAGGAAGTTCTAAATACCAACATCTTGATGGTGGAAAAGTTAATCTTTAGACATGTTAGCCCAATCTATGTCACCAAGATTAATACCCATCAGGATGTTAGTCCTATCAACATCACTTCATGTTGGTGGCTCATGCAAAAACATCATGGTAGATACCTCCCCTAAGGTAGTAGTCATCTGGAAAATGGGGGAGTTTGCTACAATCACACTCTTCACAAACATCTTATAAATTTCCTCTACATTAATTCCCATCATGAACAATTCTAGTTGATGTTTCTCTATAGACTCCTACTATAGCCATTTGAGGTAGGCATCCCACTTAGCCTTGTACATCCTCTTGTGGTCCTTTGTGTGTGATCCCACTCAAGGATTCAAGTGTTTTAATCTTTTCACTCACCAACCTTGTAGTTTATGAGATCAATCTGAAGCTTTTGTTCTACCATCTCTTTGGCAAGGGCAACCTTGCCATGGATCGCATTCTAGTAGTAGGCCCATGTTATCTCCTTGGTGTGCAAGGTGTCCAAGTTGGACACTTCAACTTTTATGAAGTCCCTATGATCCTTGAGGTCTTTCACTTCTTCCATTAACATCTAGCTCTCCCTCCTTAATACCAAAACTTGTTCCCATATGAACTTGTTGGAGCATTGACATTCCCACAAAAACTTAGCATACAAGAGTGCACATCCAATGGCATCCTCGTAAAACTTTCATGAAACATTATCTACATCAGAAGATAAGGTAGGCACTATAGCAACCTCTATTAGCCAATCAAGATCCTATCTTAACTTAGACATTGTAACCAACATAAAACAACAAAATCAAACAAATAAAACCAGTTAATAAAGGCATAATCATAGAAAACTTCATATTATCGAAAATCATATGAAAACTAAAAACATGTGAGCAATAAAGGAAAAATGGGTTAGAACTCTTACCAACTTTAGAAGCTATCTAATGTAACCAGCTAATCATATCTTTAGTTACACCCCACATGAATTCAAACTTATCTTGGGTATCCATCCATGGTTGGATGTAGAAGGTGGAAGTGGAAGCCCAGGCTTGAGGCTCTTGGACAACAATAAGCATAGTAAAATAATCAATAGCTATAGTCAAAGATGAACATGAAACAATGAAAGAATAATATGTACAATGTATAAAACTAAAACTCATAAGTACCTTGTGGACCCTTTCATGAGAAGATAGGAGGTTCACCTAGTGGTTCATCCAAATACAAGGCATCAAAGTTGTCCATGGGAGGATGGGGTAAGCCCTCATTCTCTTAGTGTTGCAATGCCTCATCCTCATAATGTTGCAATACCTCTTCTTCTTGATGTTGCAACTCCTCTTCATCTTGACACCTTCACTCCTCCTTAGCCACTACTCCTACTATCATGGCTTCTTACTTTTGTTGTTTATCTACAAGAATACCAATCATAAAACATAAAACAACGTAGCACATTTTATCTAAGATAAAAACATTAAACCAACTTAAAACCATAACTTTAAAATAGATTTAAAAAATAACAAATCAAAATAATAATATACCTCTAATGTCATGTTAATCAACTTTTTCCTTAATGGTTCCCTGATCATTGATGTTATCTCACCCACAAAAGACCTATTAAGCTTTGTCCTAGCTTTCCTGTCAACCTCAAAGTGTACTAATTGGGTCCTCTTAACATTACCTAGCACTATGAGAGGCTCCATCATTGTGTTTTCAAAAGATGCATAACACCTACTTCCAATCCCCTTGGTGGTGATAGACATGGATTCACCTACATCTTCTAGTGGGTCTTGGGCCTTTGTTGTTGAAGCAAGATGCCTCACCTAAGGATTAGTGAGTTGGAGTGAATCTTGGATAACCCATTGTCCATCCTTCCAAACCACAAGGAACTCCACAAATCTCCAAAGATAAGCTACAAAGACTATAAAATGCACATGGCACTTTGTCTTGAGATTGTTCCTAAGCTTTAGCATCTCCCACTACAACCCAAAAACCAAGTGAGTAGTCCAATTGAATTAAGTGCCCTTGGTGAGTACCTACTTCATGGCCAAAGCTTGCTCCACACCTAGAACCTTCCCCTATGATAGCAACTTAGGATATGTATAGGATCATAATAAGGATACATCTCTCTAGCATCTAGATCTTGGAATTGGATTAGAGAGAATCCCTTACTACCATGGTAAGCATTTAGCCACTTCTCCACTTTCTCTTGATGCTCCACCTCCCTCCTTGCTTTGGTGACAACTAGCATACCATCATTTGGGATACCAAAGAAGTCACTGAAGGTGGGTGCATTAATATCCAAGATGATGGTCACACCATGAACATCGATGATGAACCTCTTGACTCCTTAGCTAAAAGAGTCAATGATATTCAACATCTCTGCAGTGAAAATGGTTGGGCTTCAAATCATAAACAAATCAAACAGGACCACATGAAATCCTTAGATGGATAAAATTGTATGCCTAGTCAAACAACTAGCTCTATGTTGTTTCTACCTCACTGAACTTGAGGATCATGGTCTCCTCAATATGTTCTAAAGTAATAACCTTAACCTTAACTTTAACTAATGGAGTGACCTTTGCAATGTAACAAAAGATAGCCTATTAGCCTTAGCATAGGTGCATCATGTGTAACAAAATACAAGTATAACCAAATTAAAGTGAAACGAATGCAACTACTTAAACAACCAAAACCAAAATAACTTAATAACTACATAACTAGGAAAAATGTTAGCATAGAAATAACCCAAAATCATAAAAAAAAACAATCACTTTTCCTTTATGATGCAGGCATTGTAGGAGCTCTAGGAGATGGGTTTACTTCTCTGTCATCAAGAGTTTACCTACCAACTATTTATCATACCATTCACTAGACATCTCCTATAAGTCTTAGGGTGGCATCTGATGCTTCCTTCCAAGTCATCATCCAGTTGCTCCATTACTACAAGCCTCAAATTTGGGCTTTTAGTAAATACCTTTAATGTTTTTTGGTCTAGGTGCAAAAGGTTATTACCTTTGATTAATCCTTGCTTGTCCATCCTATACCTATACGTAAGTGAAACAACATAACTTAAGCACATAATGCAATAAAGTAACCATAAACCAAAGACCATAATTATACTTACCCCTCTATGTGGTAGATGGTGCCTGGAGGATTTTAGAACAATGTATGGACATGATGGCCAACAATCAAAGGGTTGTACATATTATACTAGTCAAATTTAGCCATCTCCCAAATTTTCAACAATTTGGAAGTGTCCATGAGAGTTGTGTCACCATTGTTCTCTCCCTCCACATGAATGTTAGGTTCATCAATCAAGAATTTGATAATCAAGAGAGATGAACTAGGTACAAGGGTTTCCACTATCAATGTTGTTATCTCAAAGGCCAAGTTTGACCGAACTATCACACTATAATTTTGGAGTAGGTGGGCGAGGAAATCCTTAGCCCCTAGCCTAAACCATACTCTGTGGTGTTCCCACTTCATATTAAGAATTGGAGTGTTTGATCCTAGGAGATGGATGTAGCATAGGAGCCCCACTATCTCTATAACCATCAAGATGTGCTTCAAGAAGCCCTTGTAACATCCAATACACAATCGTTATAATCATGCAAACCAAAAACTAAAATTAAGAAATTAAAAGAAAAAATTATCAAAATAATAACAAGATAACATTACAAGTACCATATCAACCTTTGTAACCCTATAACCACACAACATAGAAAACAACACTTAGGAAAAATTCAAGACATGATCCAAGTCTACAACCAAAATTTTACATTGCACACCGAAACGACCATGGGAAATCACTTACAAAAAATACCCAAAATTTTTTTATTTGATCCAAATCACTTCTATCCCTTTTCTAACATTCCAAAAAATCCCTAAGACCATGGGACATTGCAGGAAATTGTTTTTCAAAGGCTCAATTTTGCCTATCTTCATAGGGGTAAATGCGTAACAACCTTCAAACCTCAATTTTGCATGACCTTATGGAAACGTCTGTAGAAAATTAACCACTTATCTATTTTTGATGATTCTACAACCTTTGCAATAATAAAACCATGTACTACAACCACATAATAATAAAATATAAAAATTCTTAACAATATTGTTAGAAAAACTACCAAATTAACCTAACCATGGTTGTCATGCCAAAAATCCATTTTCACGTGAGCTCATGAAAACAACTATAAAAACAAAACCTTTTATCCAAATTTGATGGTACAAAATTAGTTGGAATCGTAAAATATTAAATATGAACCCATTACTACTAAACTTAAAATTTTACAGCTATTTATTGTAGAAAAAATATGCAACTTAGCCCAAAAATGGCCAAAAAATAGAAAACCCACCTGACAAAGCCTAACGAAAATAGCCATAAAAAATTATTTGTAGGGAAAAATCAAGTGGTTCAAAAATCTAGATGACTAAGAAATAGTAGGAAATAATTTCATATTTTTATAAAATTAAAAAACCTAATCATTTTCATAGGAAAAAATTCACAAATAACATTGCTTTTTGGGCAAAGAAAGCAAAAACCCATGGAAATCATTGAAAAAGCATTTAAACTTCAACATAAGCAAAACCCAAAGCCTAAGTAATTCCAAAAATGAATAAAAATGGGCAAAATCTACCATGGAATTTTTATCAAATCCCAAAATAAAAAAAATACAAGCCCAAAAAGGAGAAATGGAATAAATGAAATAGTGGGAAATTTTGGTAAAGAGGTGTACCTAGGAAAAATGGTGGTGGAACCTTCTTTAATCTTAGGATGGGGAAGGCATGAACAGCCTTGGGCATCTGCATCTACCTCCTCCAACATAGGATTCTTCATGGATGCCTTCTTCTTCATGCTAATTGGTGTAGAGAATGTAAGAAAATCCTTGGATTTTGATAGTCCTAGAGTGACTACATTGGTACTTGGGTAGAAATAGCTATGACTACATTGAGGATAGGTAGTAATGGTAGCAACAGAGCTCCAACTTGGGCATAGTAGCAAGAAGGTATGAAATCAATAATGATTTTGCAAGTAAAGACAACAAAAACTAAGCCTAAAATCCAAGCGCCTACATTAAACCCTAGTTTCCTTTAACAACTCCACTTAACTCGGCCATGAAACTGGTAACTTGAGACTACACTATGTTTTGGGAAGATTTTTCACAAAAAAGATTGCTAATTTCATGAGGGTCCCACTAGAGGTTCCAAGAACAACCCAAAACACCATGATTACATTGGGATTTTTGGGGTTTCCTATTATGATAGGAAAAATCAATTACTAGAGTAATTAATAGATCTAGTGCAATAGCCTCAACCCCAAATTCCTAGGGCCTCCAAAAAAATGGGATTTAGGGTATCCTAGCTGGTCCAGCAAATCAACTAGAAACTTAAGAAATGCAAAAATTAATGATGCAAACAATAATAATAATAATTACAAATCTATAGTACAAAGAAACAAATGCATATTGCACACAAAAATGAAACCTTAAAACTTTATTAAAATAATCTAAAGAGAGTTTCAAAAATGTGTACAATAAATGCCCATGAGAGCAAAGGGAATTCACTACTGCAGGAGTTCAAAGCCCGTTGAAGCTAATGCAATCTTCTCCATGATTTAGGTGTTAAACCACTACTGATGCTTTCAAACTTTCTTTGTTGCAACCTTGGATATGCAAATTGGGTCACTACTGAGGGTGAGAAAAGTGGGGAAGCTAGCTACCAAAGTGCTCCATGTTAGGGGTTTGAAATCCTAGGAATGTAGTATTGACACCAAAGACCCATAAGTTTTAGTGAGGGTTGTAAAGGGGGTTTGTAGGGTTACAATACTTCCATGATGAGGTTCAAGAGAAGGCAAGTGTGGGAACACACAAGGACTCTTGAGTGCTTAAAAATGCCCAAGTCTAGAACTTTGAAAGTGGGTATGTGCTAAAAGTAGCTAAACCAAATCCAATACTATTGAATTGCCAAAAGTGTGGAACCTATAAATGGTATTTAAGGCTACTTTTTATAGGTCTTAGGCCATGAATGGGATTGTAAAATGGCTATGACTAGGCTGTAATTTGACTGCACAATGACTATAGATTAATTGTAATTTGGCTGCAAATTTCCACCACATACAGGTGAAATGGATGCCCAAATTTGGGGGGTTATAATACATAGTAAATGCCTTCCCTCATGGCCATTCTGTTTATTATAAATAGTAATGAGGATACACCTTCCATGCTAGAGATAGGTCTTCTTTACTAGGCCTTTTGTCATCCTTACTGAAGTGGCTGGTCAGCATTAGAGTGCATGGAGTGTTGAAATATATCTTTTGTGACTTCCACAATAGGGGCATGTAGTTTCCACATTGGGGAGGAAAGTTTTTAAGCTAAGGGAAAACCCCCCACTCCTCCACATTGGAGGTAGGTGAGATTTATCCCCTATAAGTGTTCCTAGCATAGAAAAATGTATACCACCAATAAAACCCATCAAATTACCATATTTGGCATTCCAAAAGATAATTTTAACCTCTCCAAGCCCAAATATAGACATTAGATGACTTTGTTCACTTGGAAAATGAGGCTTTGATCACTTATAAGGCATTTTTTCAACCCCAAAAGTATGGAATATGTGAGATTTCCTCTCATGGATTACAATCCTTACATTTACATTAAAGTTTTACCTCAAGCTTCATGGGATGAAAGCTACATAATGAAAATTGGCTATAACATGCAAAATTTTGTGGTGTTTCAATGGCCCATCTTTGTTGGTGTCTAGAGGATTAACCCAAGAGGCACCAACAAATAATACAAGACACCACTACATGTTATGATACTACAATGCATACAAGCCACATGAGGTAATAAAACCAAGCCATCTAGGCTACTGAAGTCTCTAATTTAAGGTCATGGTTGGCCATGGTACTAGTTTAAGGCCCCAGTAGGCTATGTTGCTAGTTTAAGGTCATAGCAGACCATTGAAAGTAGGCTTGATTGTTGAAAATTGTCAACTACATGTAGTATGGTTTTAGATAGGTATGATTGATCAAATTTGCTAGCTCATTCCCATCCATGTTAGCTATCATAAACACACCATTCTCATAAGCTCTAGTGATAAGGAAGGACCTTTTACAAATTTCCTAATAACTTATCCATATGCAGGTAGATAGCTTTGAGAAATAGGTCACCCTCCTTGATCTTCCACATGGTCAAGTTATGGTGATATTGTCACTTCTGCCTCTCTTGATAATGTTCAATGTGAGCAAGTGCTTACATTCATTGCTCCTCCACTGAGTCTAGGGCTACTATCCATAACTCCTTATTCTAATCATCATTGATGAAGTCAATCAAGGCTACTCATAGTGATGACACCTACAATTCAAGAGGTAAAACAACTTCAAAACCATAAACCAAGCTATAAGGAATCATATCAATTATTTTGTGATAGGTTTTTCTTATGCCCATAGTGCATGGATAAGCCACTCGTGTCATTTTCACTTGTTGTTGTTAACCATCTTCTTAAGCAACTTAATGATGGCCTTGTTGCTTGTTTCTACTTATCCATTAGCTTGAAGGTAATAAGAAAATGAGAAATAATGCTTAATGCCTAAGCCATGACAAAACTATTTTGTTTCTTGGCTACTAAATTATGTTCCATTGTCTATAACTATGATCATAGGTATGCCAAAACAAGCTACAATGTTATCTAGGATGAATTTGCAAACTTGCTTGGATGCAGTCTTCCTTAGGGAAATAGCCTCAACCCACTTTGTAAAGTATTTAGTTGTAGTGATGATGAAGATATGCCCTATAGAAGACTTGGGTGTTATGGATCCAATGATATCCAACACCCATCACTGAAATGGCCATGTTCTTTAAGTGGTATGCAACTCAGTTGGTGGTACATGTATAGGGTTTCTCTATCATTGGCACAAGTCACATCACTTAATCTTTCTATAGGAAATCATTTTCCATATGGGATCAATAGAAGCCTAACCATCTAATCTTAGTGATCATAGCTTTGAGTCCTATATGTCCTCCATAAACACCCTCATGAACCTCCTCTAGGATTATTCTAACTTTAGTTTTACCTAAGCACTTTAGAAGTATGCCATCATACGATTTTCGACATAATATGTTATCACCTATGATGATGTACTACTTCAATCGCTTTCATATAGTGTTCTTCTAAGAAATAGTCAAACCTTGTGAGGATTTGCCATGCATAAGATAAAATTTGATGTCATCATACCACTCCTTAGGAGTAGTATGAAAAATAGACACAAGGTTATCCTTAGTATTCTATGTGATGGAAGTAGCATAGTCCATGGTTAGTATGGAAAAATTACTAAACACATCTAGCATCACACTAAGGGCTAACATTGCAATTACATAGGCTATGTCATTCTTGTATAAAGGTATGTGTTGCATATCAACTTCTATGAATTGTTGTAATAATTTCTTCCTTAGGTCATAATATGGTTGCAAGTGTTTGGCTTTACACGCATAGACCTTGGTCACTTGGTTGAACACAAGTTATGAATTGCCTTTGATCATTAAGCATCTAATTCCTAAGTTATGAGCTACCATCATCCCTCTAATCAAACCCTCATACTCTACTATGTTTTTGGTACATTGGAACTCAAAATGATAGGTGAAGAATCAAATCTCACTATATGGAATGTTATGATGGTAGTGGCCCTAGCCCCATGAGTAGTTGAAGCTTTGTCAAAGTACATGACTACCTCAAAACCCTTGGGCACTTAGCTAACTATGTTAACATGCTCATTAGGGAACTCAAGATCTATGGCTGCTTGATCATCAATAGGTAAAACTATGAGCTGTATGGTTATAGCTTGAACTTTTTTAGAGGATTATGAGACATAATGAAGGTCAAACTCCATGGTTATGGCTTTCCATCAGCCTATATGACTACTTTCATATATATTGGTTGTTATGACTCTCAGCACATGGTCTTTGCAAATGATGTTAACTTGCCCTCTAAAGAGGCAATGTCTCCACTTTTTGAAAGAGAAGACTTGTGCTAGACAATACTTCTCCACTTCATTGTATTAGGTCTTGTGAGTAACGAATGCATGGCTAAGGTAGCATACTGGCACCTTTGCTCCATCATCATGTTTTTGAAAAAACAAGAAAGTAATGGATGTATTAGAGATAGTAAGGTAGATGTAGAATGGTTTAACCCCTTGTAGATGATAAACTATTGATATTTGTGCCAACTTTTGCTTAAGGTTTTCAAAGGCCTCCTGGCATTAAGCCATCCACTCATAGTAAACTCCTTTCTTAAGTAAGTGTTGCATGGGTTGTAACTTATCCATAAATCTAGCTATAAGCCTTAAAATGAATTGAAATCTACCTTGTAATCATGGAAGCTTTTTAAGGTTGGTAGGTGCTACCAATTTAGATATGACCTTATCCCTATTGGATCGACACATATACCTACTTCAAATACTACAAGGCCAAGCATCTTACCAGTCTTAACACTAAAGGCATATTTCTTGGGATTGAGCCTAATCTCATATTTAAGGCATCATTTAAGCACAATGTTTAGGTCATTATGATGATAATTGGCCACTTTAGACTTAACAGCTATATCATCTATGTAATTATTAAGTAAACCTAACATGTAATCACTAAATATATAGGTCATGACTCATTGATAAGTTACTCTAACATTCTTAAGGACAAAGGGCATCATGGTATAGCAAAATGTACCCCAAGGAGTCATAAAGGTCATGCTAAGTTGGTGCTTTAGGTTGATCCTAATTTGGTTATATCCTAAGAACTCATCCATAAAGGATAACAAGGCATGTCTAGCCATAGTATCGATAAGTTGATCAAAACTAGGTAAAGGAAAGTCATCCTTGATAGTCACTTTATTTAGCTCTCTAAAATCGATGAAAATACAAATACTCCCATTTTTCTTAGGGACTAACACTATGTTGGACACCATTCTATGTAGTCGAAAGCTCTAATGAAACCAGCTTGGTAGAGCTTTGAGATCTCATCACAAACTACCAAGGCCAAATTAGGTCTCATCTTGTGTACTTTTTACTTAACTTGTTTAATGCTAGGGTCTAGTATGATGTTGTGCTATACTAAGCATGGATCTATACATGGCATATCTTCATATGACCATGAAAAGATCTTAATGTTTGCTTGTAGGACCTTGGTGATGTCTTGAACCTTTTGAGGTTCTAATAAGAAACTTAGTTTAAGGGTTTTCTCCTCACCAGTATGTGTTGTGATAGGAACCTCAACTAGAGAGTCTCCGGTTATGTCATCCATCTCTAAGTTAAAGGTTTTGACTAGGTTTTCAAGCCATTCTAGAGGTTTCTCTATCAAGGCTACGTGGTCAACAACACTCTCAAGCTTAAGATCTAGGCAATCAAGGTTGATACACTATTCAACCTCACTATGAGGTCCATGTAGATACAAGGGAAAACTAATTTGCTTCCAAGTACTCATACTTTGATCCTACATGTCAACCAAAAGCATATTAAGTGTCACCTAGATAAAAATGAATAAAAAATGCTAAAATGCCATAAAATTATATAAATACATGCAAATCTAATGTAAACAAGGTCATCCAAGGCTATAAATAGGGTAAGGACAAGTCATACAACCATAATAGAGGAAAAATAAAGGTCAAGCAAGGGGAAGTATAAGAAATAAGGCTATAATTGGTCAACAGAGGTTATGATTTTTCCAATTTTAGGCCTTTGCAGGCCAAGATGCTAGTTTAAGGCCATAGTGGGCCATGGTCACATGGTGTCAAATAGTGGTCAAGGAAGGTTAAACCTCACTATTTGATACTAATAAAAGGCTAAAAAAAGGCAAATAAAGCTATAATATGGCAAATAAAGAAAAAATACAAGGTTGCATAAAAGGCCACAATAAGGTCAACAAGTTTGACAATGCAACACTAGGCCAAAACAAGTTGAAGCATCATGTAATAAGAAAAAAATAAAGCAAAATAGGCTACATATGATGAAATTTGGCTAACATAGGTATAAAAAGGATTAGGTTTGCTATTTTCAAGCCTTAGTGAGTCATGATTTATGAATACAAAGCTATTAGATGAGTTTGGGCATCAATCAGAGCTATTTCTAGGCTATTTAAGCATGAAAATGGAGAGTTTTGAGGTTTCAATGCTAGGCCCCCTTTGTTTCCACGTTGGCCAACATGGAAGAAGGAACCCTTAATGTGGAAACCAAGGAAAATAGATTTTGGAGCATCCAAAGATCCAACATTGAGGTTTCGAGGCCTCCCAAGATGGTGTAGGGCTATATCTATCAAAATTGGGCACTCCAGAGTTTGGTAAAAGCTAAAAAGTAGGTTTTGGAGCCTTCCCACCTTGTTTCCATGCTAGCTAGCATGGAAGAGAGGGGGTTCAATGTGGAGAACCAAAAACCTAGTCAAAATAGGGTCAAACAGCTAGTCAGAAATCTAGAAGTTGTGCATCCTCTAGCTTCATTTTGAGGCCATTATAGTCAATTTTGAAGGTTAAACATGCTAAAATGGCTTTTCCCACTTCTTCTACACTACGCACTATATCCCCATCATGGAAGAATGGATGGACACTTATTTTGTGGATTTAGAGTGATCTAGGGGCACAATGACAAGGTTCCTAGGCTCCTAAGGCTATAAGTTATGATTCTACAAGTTTCTAGCTAATTTTGGGTACATTTGGAGGTCATGGAAGGGAATCTAAGGTCTTTCCCCCTATTTCCATCCTATGAAAGTTTTTCTAGAATGGAATATTATGGGGAATGAGTTTTAAAGGTCAAAATAAGGTCAAAGAAGCAATATCTCAAGGCTACAAGGTCCTAGGCTTCTCCGATGTAGATCTTTGGCTTCTGGTAGTGTCATCTTGCCATCAAAAGTGGAATAGTATCTTAACCCCTTATTTCCAAACTATCCAATGTGAAAGGAGCCTTCACTAGTGTGCATGCAATAACAATACTAGATCCATGCTAGTTCAAGTTATAACCAACTATGCATGTTAGCTTTTGGAGTTGCTAGGACCAAGAGCTAGTGTTTCATGTCAAAATTTGGTAGTTTTAAGTATTTCTAAGTGGTTTTGGTGCTTCCCCCATTTTTTCCATGTTAGAACTAGGGTGATCACGATCAAAGACTAGTAGGAACCACAATTTGGGCATTTGAAATTAATTTATAGAGGTTTGGAGACACCAAAGTGTGCTACCAAGGTTATAGAGTGCATGCAAGGTTATTTGATGTTGTTCTAAGGTGTTCATGGATCTCAAATGATTTTTTCCCTTAGTTTTCATGATAGGCAGCATGGAGGAAGTGATATTTAGTGTGGAAGAACCATAAATCTTTGTTCTAGGCTAGTTTTCTCCCTAATTGGTTATGCATGTATGCTTCTAGGGGTGTTAGGGTCAAGTACTAGGATTTGGGATCAAAACTAGTTAGTTTGGAGGATTTCTAGATGGTTTTTTGAGCTTCCCCTTATTTTCTCACATTAGGGATAGTATGCTTAGCATGAAAGACTGGGGGAATATCTTTTTAGCTTTTTCTATCACTTTTATAGCATTTTAGGGCTCTAGAAGATGCAAACCTAATCTTAGGGTTCATGTAGGACTATAGAGTGTCTACTTAACATGTTTAAAGGCTATTTTGGAGTCCTCCAAAAGTTTTTCCTTTTCTTCCACACTAGCCAACATGGAAGAGAAAGCTCTCAACATGAAGGAACTAGGAGACCCTACTTTTTGCAAACTTGTTACATTTCTAGTCATGCATGTGGATCTTTGAGGTTGCTAGTATCAATTTCTGATTTCCAATGTCAAAATTTAGTTGTTTTGAGGGTTGTTAAGTGATTTTTGAGGTTCCCTCCTTTTTTCCATGTGGGGATTTCCATGATCAATGTGGAAGATTGGGGGAAAATGGTTTTTTACTACTTATGATTAATTTTAGAGTGTCTAAGGGTCTTGGGAAGAGTAGATAGGGTTCTCAGACACAAATAGGGCTTTCCAATGTCCACTTAAGATCTCTAAAGGCCATTTGGAAGTCCTCACAAAATCTTCACCTTTCTTCCACCCTGGCTAGCATGGAAGAGGTGGCTTCTAGCATGGATGAACCAAGGGACTTTGCTTTTTACTACCTTTTAGCAATTTTGGCTATACATGTGTGTCCATAGGGTTGCAAGTGTTGACTATCAATGTCTAGGATCAAAATCTGGTTACCTTGAAGGCTATGATAAGTTTCTTAGGCTTTTCCCCTCCATCCATACTAGGGCTTGAATGCTTAATGTGGATGGGATCCTCCTTAGCATGGAGAACCCAAGGGGGGCAATTTTTGGTTATTTCAGTTAGCTTCCTAAAGTCTAGTAACTTCCAGAAGGTCTAGGTTGTTTCCAGAAGTTAAACTGCATGCAAACTCTAAATTGTTTTGCTTTTCCCCTCTCATCCAAGTTGGGACTAGGATGCACAATGTGCAGGAGGTCCTCCCTAATGTGGAAGAACCTAAGGGGATTGATTTTTGCTAATTTTTCGCATTCTAGTAACATCCAGAAAGGCTAAAGGTTCTAGTGTTAGCCTAAGATAATTTGTTATTATTTTCTTACTTCTAGAATCTCCCACTAACCCTCCTAGCTTCATCCCCATAGTTTCCATGCTAGGTAGTGTGTAAAAGATCTCCCACAGCATGGAAGAACAATGAAAGTTAGATCTAGTTTTGTTTGACACCTAATTGATCATGCATGTTAGCCTTCAAGGTTGTCAATATTGATGATCAATACAAGGTGTCAAGACTCAATACTTTGGATGCTCCTAAGTACCTCATGTAGTACCTCCCATTACTTTCATGTTGGGCATGATGTCCCCAGTGTGGATGAGAGGAGGATGGTATTTTTGTGCCATATTTGTCTACTTTTGGGGCATTCAAATGCTCTAGAGGATTTTGGTAGGCCCAAGGATCACTAGGCTTTGAGAAATGGCCACTAGGCTATGGATTTAGGTTATTTTTAGCTTTCCCCCCTTCCATCCACACTAAGTAAGAGATTCTTAGTGTGGATGAAGCCTCCCCTAGCATGAAAACACCAAATCCTAAGTTTTGAACTAGTTTCAACTAGGTTTACTAAGGTTCTAGGGCTTCCAAGGGTGCTTAGAGGGGTTCTAGGTCATTTAGGATCCATTTCAAGGGTCAAACATGAGCTAGATGGATGTTGGAGGGTAAGAATAGGTGTTATCTACATTCGTCCATGCTAGGCATTGTTTTCCTAGCGTGGAAAACTAAATTTCCAGATTTTTTGATGTCCAACTTTATTTTAGAAACCTACGTATGAAAAGGTAGGTTTTGGTTACTAAAAATGATAAAATAGTTATATTTTAATGGTTTTATTAAATGGGAGGTATGTATCCATGTTGGGCATGATACCCCCAACATGGATGCATTGGATTTAATATTTGATTATGTTCTAAGTGTTAAAAGTGGCTAGATCATAGTGTTGATGCAATTTTTTGTCTAAGAGAGAAGGTGTATGGTGGAGGCCACAACCCAAGAATTCTAAAATTTGAAAAGTGAAGCCATATCCCACCAATCTTAGCTTGGTAGTATAATTGGAGTTATGATGCACTAAACAGGCAACTAGGGTTTAGATGTGGGTGTTTAGGTTTAGATGTAGTTTAGGTTGTCAAATTTTATAAGTTTTCGATCACAATTCACATTCTTGCAAACAACACATTGAAGGAGAGCTCTGGAAAATATTTTTTTGGTAGAAATAACCTTTTCTTATTGTGGAAGCCTTCAATCTTCTTACATCTAGTGTTGATCTTCCATTCCTCTCAGATTCCAGGAACTCTCAACATTGAGCCTATCATGGCACCAAAGAAACATGGAAGAAAGAGCTAGAATCCTAGGATTCAAAAGGAAGATGAATAGGCTAGGAACCTACAAGGAATTCCTAGGCCTATCACCATCCAAGCTTCATTTGTTGCAACTCCAAAATAGGTAGTTCTACTCATTATTGCTTTTTTTTTCTAGCTGTTTTTATTGCTTTTCTTATGTTTTTCTTGCCACATGTATAGCCATTTTTTCTAGATTTACACTAACAAAGGGGGAAAAACAAAATTCTAATGAAATCTCCCCTCTGATTTTGCCTTTTTCTATTTGGATCTATGATCATTTTGTTGTTTTGGCTTTAAATGATTCAATTTTTAAAATTAGGCTTGCTATTTTTTATGCTTTTTTCCCAAAATTTGAGGGTAGGGCCATTTTCTCAAATCTAGGCCAAAGCATTTGTCAAAATTAAATTTTGACAAAATCATACCCCATTATTCTGATGTTTTTTCTAATGGGTATAAGTTATTTCAGATGTTTTGACTATTTCTTTAAAGCTATGTTAAGTTGGGTTTTAGCTTTTTAGCTTTTTCCATGAAAAAAGAAAGTAATGTTATGTATTTTTCTTCTTAAGAAAATAGATAAATATTTTTGAGATTTAATGTCACTTATTTTTATCCCTATGTTTAATCTTTTCAATGGCTATTATCTCATTTGATTTGTCTTTGAAACAATTAAGTTATGGCTATTTTTCTAAGGTCATGTAGTTAGGATCATTATGCCATTTTTAGATTTTTATGTGAATTTATGAATTTTTTCTAAGCAAATAGTGATGGTTTTGCCTTATTTTTGTTAATTTCTGGGTAGGTCTTGGCTTCATATTTCCAATAGAGATGGAATCACTCCAATTGTACTTAAAACAAATTTTTTATAACTTTCTTTTATTAAGCCTATGTCAATAGAAGGCTTGTGCCATTTCCAAATTTTTGTTCAAATTAGTGAATTTTTTTTTTCTTTTTTTTTTCTTTTTTTTTGTGTAGGCAAGGATTTCTAATTTTGGTAAAGCATGGGTATGTATGGTTTGATTTAAGCTTTCAAACAATGATATAATCACTCCATTTGGAGCTCAAAAAAAAGTTTTGGCAAATTTTTCACCAACCTCACATGAAAAACAATTAATGGTGATGGCTATAGTTTTTTGCTAGATTTGTCTATGCTTCATGTAAAAATGGTTATGTATCTCTAATTATAATCATCATAGCTTCAAATCTTGTAATTTCATGATTTCTTCCATGGTAGAATCACTAAAATTGTAGCTTGGATGAATTTTTGATAAATTTTTTTGGCTAAATTCTGTGAATCTTGGTTGTAGTACCTTACCCCTTTAGGGATGGATGTGATTCATATGTTTAGTTTTTCTTGTCAACATGTAAAACCTATGTTTTAAATTTGTATTTAAGAAAATTAAAAGGTTTTTCTATCTTTATCAGGCTTTTTGCTATGGCTATGAGCCTTTTTGCTAAGTTTTAATGCTTTTTCTAAGTTTATGCATGGTTTAAACTAAGGCTTAATTTCAAGTATAAAATTTTGGCTATAATAGTTTGGCTATGAATTCAAAGGCTATGAAAAGTTGTAACAATGCTTTTTTGTGGAACTTTTAAAGCTAATTTAGGTAAACACCATAGAGCTCTTTATAGAGGCTAATTTCATCTCGACTAAGATGTTTTTTCAAACCTATTAAGAAATTCTAATTTATCATAATGGTTTTGCTTTGCTTCATGTAGGGTTTATTTAAAGACCATCCTAATTATCATGGAGTTGGTGGGCATTCTCTATTATATTGGCCACCCCAACATCAATACTCCACTCCTTGACATGCCATTGGGAAAGGCATCACTATGGTTCTAGCCTAGGGTAAGGAAATTTCTTGCCTACATCCTACCAAACTTTAGTATGATGTTATGGTCACACTTGTCTGTGAATATGGCTGGGGCTATAGTGAAAGTTGCCTTGAGCATATAGCCTAATTATCAAGTTTATTACCAATAATCCACCCTTTAGAACATTATGGGAATCAGTAGATGCCATCAGTCCATGTTGCCTTATGGCATGATGCTAGAGTATAGTCAATACAATGTTGACAATACTTTGATGCTGATGAATAGAGCCCACCCATTATTCCAAAACTTTCTTGGCACCATGTATCACCAAGGTATGCATAGTTGCTATAGTGTTTTTATGGCTTCATTGGCTTTATTGGATATTTTTCCTAACTTTGCTGGTTTTATGAACTTCTTACAATTATGGAGTCAATGATCAAGGGTTCGTCATTAATGATCAAGTCTAAGCAATGGCTCAAACTACCCTAGATGAAGCCTCTCATGTTCCCAATGAGTGTCCTAGGGGCCAAGTGATGATGTAGGGAGGCCAAAGGGGTAGCTAGAGAGAAACTTAAGAGGTGCATGGAGGAATCACCATCAACATCAGACCAAATAACACTAAAGAAGATTAAGTTTAAGCTTAAGCCATCACAAAATGTAGTCACAGGTATGTTTTGTTTATGTCTGGCTATTTTATGTTTTAAATTTTATGGCTATGCTATGGTTTCATGTATAACACAATTTTCTATCTACTATGATTGGAGATAGGTGTTAGGTTATGGTAGCCTAAGCTACTTTGGAGAAAGAACAATGGCATGCAAAAGAGGCACTCTTAAACCAACCTAAGGTTGAAGGGTTTTCCAATGTACATATAAACAACCTAGACACCTTATTTGGTGAGGCAATGCCAGGTACATCCCTCATCGTCATTCTAGAGGAAGAGGAAAATGAGCCAAGTATGCTCATGCCTTAATTCTTTCATTATATCTTATGGTTTAATTTTGGTTTTCATCCTAACCATTCAATGATTGCTATGCTCGTAGTAGTTCTTGGGACACCAATGCAAGAAACTATCCCTAAGTTTCATGTAAAACCTTGTGTGAAGACACCAGACAAGGTGGAGTTCATGCATGGAATGGCTAAGGACATCATCAACCGATTGCAAGAAGTTGCACTTGAGATAGATAAGGATTTTTTTTACATGCCTTAGTTGTTTAGCCATGTTGTAGGGTATGTTTGTATTATGGCTATCTTAGGTTGTACATCATTTTTATTAGTTGTATTTCATGCTTGTATAGTGCCTTCTGTGGAGTGGGACCCTAGTGGAGACATGAAGATCGACTTTCTTCTAAGCTTTCCTCTAATGTATCTAGTGTACCGTTGAAGTTTTATGAGACCACTACTAATCTAGCAATGTTGAGTGCAAAAACTTCATGGAAGCTAGAGAGGTCCAACGAAGCCCTATGGAAGGAAGTTTTGGCCTTAAAGGAGAAGACTCAATGGTATAAGAAAACAATTAGAGATCTCTGAGATTGCAAGGCCTTTATGGAATCCAAACTAGTTACCTTAGGAGAATTGCAAACTAAGGAGATCACGTGGGCCTACTACTAGCATAACATTCAAGACAAAGTAGTGATATTATAGGAGATGGCAAAACAATAGATGTAGATGGACCTCATCTCCTAGAAGGTTGAGGACTAGAAGGATTATTGTGCTTGGATCCTAGAGTGGGATAATAAACAAAAATCCCACAAGTAATAGTACAAGGTGGACCATGGGACCCACCTTAAGTGGTTCAAGGATGAGTCAGTTAAATGGCATAAGATAGAGCAGTTCATCTGAGGGATCCATGTAGATAGTGCTTATTAACTATTTGAGAGAATGCTAATGGTGGAACAGTTCCCTACTCCTCATATTATGACTATGGTAGGCAAGACCTCTACATTTGCTATTACTCGAGAGCCACCTACTTGAATCACAATAGATAGAACTTGCATTCTTTCTTGAATTGATGTTGGGGATGTTGACTGGGTAAACATGATAGAGGATCAAATCCTCCATCCTTTGAAGGAAGGCCTTCCACATTTATCCCTAGAAGTTATGGAGCCAAAATCCCCATAGTTTTCATGTATTTTATGTTCTAATTTTTGTATTAAGTTATGGTTTTGACTATTGGTTACAAGATGGCTATGTGTTATTCCATTTTAGGCATTAGAAGACATTGGCAGCCCTAGTGGGAGGGTGGAGATGGTCCACCACTTCCTCCTCTAGATGGCCCTTAGAACTTCCATCTACCTCTTGTTGGCTATTCATTTATATTTTTATGTTGATGGCTATTGTTAGCCAAGACTATGTTATAAATTATTATTATTATTTTTTGACATTTTTGCCACATAGTGTAGCCATGGCTATGTCTATTATGGACATTTTAAATTTAAATTTAAAATTTTGGCATTTATTTTGGCTATATATATTTCTATAGTAAAGTTTGTAAATGGTTATAGATGTTGTGAATGGCTATGTTGAGGTTTTTGGCTATAAACTTAAGAGGCTAATCCAATGCAATAATAGGCTAGATAAAAACATCATAAAAGAGACATTTGCCAATTTTAGGTCATGGTGGGCATAGGTTATATTTTTTTTCTANCGGTCGCGATATCGTGTACGCGATATCGCGGCCTAGTGCATATGGCGTCTCATCAACCATAAACTAGTAAAACAATGTAACATGACCTATCATGACCTTACACTAGTAATGTCTACCAAAACAAGGCATCATGTTCTACCATGGCCTAAATNCTCGTTTCGTATGGTGGAGTGTAGGGGTACCTCACCACTCATCAATGGTCATCGCAAGTCATCATTTTGGAGATTTTATGTTTTAAGGAATTTTTGATATTTACAAAATAAGTAAAAGTACAAAAAAGAAAGGCTGTAATAAGTAATAATCAAAGTAGAAACATAGGCTATATGCATAAAGGTAAAACAAAGTATATATTAGGCTACATGGCTATCGATGCATCTAGTTATAGAAGCATGGGATGAAAAGATTAAAGTGAACTTCACTTGTGTAGATTCTTCCTAATCTTTGAAAGATTAGGGAATGAGTAAGATCTACTTTGCACAATTTTCTATTTACCATCCCCTTTGCTAATGATGTTAAAAAGGAGTTCATCCCATAACGCATCCCATTACTTATCATTATCATCACTGGCTTTCTTGGGTTGCTGCATTTCATGGCTAGGAGCTTCTTCTTGAAGCTCCACTTCAAACCCTTACTTTATATTCACATTGTTGATAGCCAGGGAAATTATGTTATCACCATGAATGATGATTTCATGTTTCTCATAAGGAAGGTGAATTTCTTGATGGATGGAAGAGGACACGGCTCATAATTAAGCCAACCATGATCTTTTCACGATAAGTTGAACCCTAGTATCTCCTCCACCACCAAGAAATTGGTCATTATAGGGGATTGCTCTACCACAACAAAGTCTAAAGAGATAGACCCCTTGATGGCAACCCTTGATTTATTAAAGAGTTTAAGAGCTAAAATTGATGTAGGTTGTATCTACTTAGTTAGGCCCAAGTATTCAACAATGGTGCATGGGATGATGTTGATTGCAACTACATCACCAACATGCACCTAATGCACTTTAAAATACCCTACATATATGGTTTTGAATAGAGAAGCCCTAACTACTTTTCCATTTTAGGGATTAACCTTAATTTCACTATTGTGAAATACTAGAGGTGTTAACTTCTTCTCCCTTGGTAAGGGAGGAATCATCACTACATGGATGGCTTCCTCATCAGCAAGAATGTCCTCACTAATAGGAATGGAAGTCAAAATTTTGACCAATGCCTCACCATATGTTGCAGAAGTCATGATCAAGTCATACAAGCTTAAAGTTATGTTTTTCTACTTGAGGGATATCTTTCTTAGTCTATCACACTAAGTTTTTATTATTGGTCATGGACTTGTTGCCCCGATTGTGCTTTACTTCCTCCATGCATTCCAAAATGTGAACTTTAGCTTTAGGTTGTCATTGTTGATTCTTTTCCTCATTCTTCTAGTTATGGATCTCTTGGTCCTCTTGTGGCCTATTATTTGAACAGGGTTGAGCAAAGGAGATCATGGGTATAGCTAAAATGGAAGTGGGCTTCAATGGGCCACTTCCTTTCATGCCTTCATTTATGCTTCTTCCTTTGCTTGGTTAAGATTTTCTAGTTGTCAGCCATTGGTTGTGAGGAAGAGGTAGTAGTGTTATCCAACATAGAAATTCCTTGTGCAATTGTTTAGGCTTCAGGGACATCCTAACAACAAAAGGATCCCTCAAAAGCATTCATGATGATAATCTCATGACAAAGGAGGATCTTAAGCTTGTGGAAGGTGAAGAAGTACTTTAATCACAAGGGAGTACTCATATCATGAATGGTTTTCTTGGGGATTTTCAATCATTATCAATGTTAAATGTAGAAATAATGTAAGGGCTATCATTAGCATTCAATGGATCTTTGTAGACCTACATCAACTAAGTTTGTGGATGAACTAGGTTGGAAGCATCTAAGATCATTCCCCCCACCCGCTATCTATCATCCTCTACAAGTCATCCTTCAGTGCAAGGCAGAAGTCTATGTCATGACCAAGCATCTAGTGATAATGTCTGAAGCAATCTAGTTTAAAATACCTAGGTAGTTGTGGATCATTATTCATTACCCTAGTGGGGTCTTTGGCTATTACACAAAGCCTATTAGGCTTCTTTTGAAAAGCTTCAAACATCTTCTTATATTGAATACATCCACTTTTCAAAAGTTGATCTAACAACTCTAATGATTTAATGGTAAGGTAGTCTATTTGAACTTATCTTTTCTTTTGAAATTAGGTTTAGTTATTGTAGATGTAGTGGACCTAGAGGTTGATGGTTGGTCATTACTATCATTATTGGGGGCCTTAGGTGGGTTGGCCCTTGGCCCCTATTTTATGTTCTTTACTTCTTTGGTTATAGTTTCTACAATCATATTTTTTTATTTATTCTTCTCTTTATCTCTCTATGTATGTTGACTTTTGTATGCTATGTAGGCTAGATCATGACTGGTCTCCACAACATCCTCTATATATTTGGTTTGTGAAAATTCACTACTGAGAGACCATGGGTCAAGGTAGTAGAGCTTGAACTTGATAAATTCATTCACCACCTCCTTAAATATGGCTAAAAGGTGGGCTTTGTCTATAGGTTCTAGTATTTTGTTTAGTAGTCCATTCCATCATTGAATAAACTTCTACATGGGTTCTAAGGGTCCCTACTTGACCTTCATAAGCTAGTCAAGTGTGGTATCAGGCTTCAAGTTATACTTCAAGTGGTTGACAAACTAAACTATCAAGTCCTTAAGAGAGGATATGAATGATACCAATCAAGTGATTTTCCAGTCAAGGACATAGGAAAAATCCTCATGATGGAATGAGGCCATGGGTACAGGAGTAAGCACTTGGATCTAAATATTATAAGGTAAGCATTAGGGTCACCTTCTCTATTGCATTTCCTAATTTTGAAAAAGGAACACTAGGAGGAAGCATCAAGGAAGGGACCATAGGACTGATGAGATCATCCTAGTAGAAGTCCATAATCTTAATAGTTTATGAAGTAGAGGCTTTAAGCCTCTTCAACTCTATCATTAGGACTTGAATCATTTAGAAGGCTTGATCTAGATCTTTTGGTAGCCTTGTTGGCTATGGGGCTCGCACATATGATTGTGGCATGTGTTCTGAGGCCTGTGGCCTCACTATAGGTTGTAGGATGGAAGAAAGAGGTTGTTTCATGGTCATAGTTTATGGACCAAACAAGGAAAAGGATGTTTGTGCTAGTACCTAAGGCATAAAAAAAATAAAGTGGGTGTGTGAACCCTAAATTTCTTGGGGTCCAATTGTGGTTCTCACATGAGCAGTAAGTGGGTTTGCAATGATGAAAACCACCATTGATGGTTGTATAGATTGAAGCTATGTAGCAAAAGGCATTGACAAGTTATAGGTCATTGATTGTGGCACTGATTGAGTTTGATGTGTGGCTATAACTGATGTGAAATTAGTCATGGTATGATAGGAGGAAGTAGAAGTGGTGGTATCATGCCCATGGATAAGACAAAGGCATGAGGGAAAGGCTTGATAGCCTTGGGGGGTTGCTTGTTGGAACAATCTCCCCAGGATGTTTTCAAGCTCATAGTCTACCATAAATTCATCCTCTTCTTCCTATTGTCCCTTGAAGCTTTGTTTATCATCCTCTTCCTTCATCTCAATTAATTGGGATAAGATACCCACATAAATATTAGTTAGAGGTATTTTGTCATAGGGGGAAAGGATGTACTCCTTACCATTACACTGGATGAGTTCAAACTCCCTTTTGGCTTCTGCTTCCAAACATGGAATCAACATGCCAACCTGTATTTTGGTGCAAATGAAGTTATATTAGTCTTCATTTATGGCTGAAAAATTAGGACTTTTCCCCTTAACCTTCAATGATAGTAGGGTCTTTGGGCCAAAGACCCTCATGGCTTCTTGGCTAGGACCTTTGTCAATGCATGTGAGGGGTAGCTTGGTGGACTATTGAAAAGACAATTATTTTATCAAAAATGGCCTAAAATAGGTTATAAAAGGCAAAAATAGAAATAAATTTCAACAAGTAGAATTCAAAAATGGCCAAAGCAAGTAGAAATGACTAAAAATGAGACACTTTCTATAATTAGTAAGTAAGGGATAATGGAGGTTTACCCCTTTACCAAATATAGAAAGCTAGAAACATTGGTGTTAAGCCTTACCCACACTGGCATCCCAACTACCTCTACATTGGGTATGGTAGGGAGGAAAGAAGGGGGATGAGAGGATGGGAATCTCACATCTTCTAATCCAATGTTAATGGGAAAAGCTAAAAACTCAAGTGAAAAGTTTATTAGTTTCCACTAGGAATTGGTTTTGGCAAGATATCAATTTTCTTAACTTGGAAAGATGGAGGTAAGCTAACTTACAAAAGTTGGATGATTTCAAGAAGGGTTGCACCATCCATTTTGGCAATTGGAAAAAAAATTTGTAGTAAAAGGGAAAGGAGGGAAAGGTTTCAACACTAGCCTTGGGCTAAAAATTCACAACAACTAATATGAAAAATCATCATCCATCCACCTACAACTTCCATGTTGTAGCTTTGGTCACAGGGGGAAAGAAGAAAGATTGATTTTTTGAAGATTTTGATGGGATTCCAACGTTGGCCTTTAAATTTCACAGCAATTGCTGTAAAAATCTTAAAAATCCAAACATCTGCAACTTTCACACTAGGTTTTGATTGTAGGGGGATGGGTTGGAATGTTGATTTTGTGGTTAAAAAATTAGCAAAAATATTTACATGCAGAACTTGGGTAGAGGCCCTCTTTCTAATGCCAAGAAAACTATTGCAATAGGAAAAATCGATCACTAGAGAAATCGAAAGATTCAATGTAGCAACCTCAACCTCAAATCCCCAGGGCCTCCAAAAACAGGATTTAGGGTACCCTAGCTAGTCCAATAGATCAACTAGGGACATACAAAATGTAAAAATGAATGATGTAAATAATAAAAAATATTATAGATTTGTAGAATAATGAAACCAATGTATATTGCATACAAAAATGAAACTTTAAAACTTTATTGAAATAATAAAGTAAGAGTTCTAAAAATGTGTATAATTAATGCCTGTGAGAGCAAAGTTCACTAGTACAGGAGTTCAAAGCCCATTGAAGTTGATGCAATCTACTCCATGATCTAGGTGCTAAGCCACTCCTAATGCTTTCAAACTTCCTCTACTGCAACCTCAAATCTAAAAATTGGATCACTATTGGGGGTGAGAAAAATGGGGGATCTAGCTCCCAAAGTACTCCACATTGTGGGTTGGAAATCCCAACAATGCAATGTTGACACCAAAAACCCAAAAGTCTTAGTGGGGGTTACAAAGCACGTTTGTAGGGCTACAATACTTCCATGTTGGGGTTCAAGACAAGGTATGTCTGGGAACTCACAAGAACTCTTGAGTACTTAAAAATGCCTCCAAGTGTGGAGCTATGAAAGTGTGTATGTGCTAAAAGTTGCTAAACCAATGCGAATACTATCAAATTGCCAAAAGTGTAGAACCTATAAATGGTGTTTGAGGTTAGCTTTTATAGGTCTTAGGCCATGAATGGGGCTACAAAATGACTATGATTGGACTGTAATTTGGTTGTACAATGGCTACAAATTTGCTATAACTTGGCTGCAAATTTCTACCTCATACAAGTGATATGGATGGCCAAATTTGGAGGGTTACTATACATAGTAAGTGCCTCCCCATGGCCATTCTATTTACTATAAATAGTAGTGGGGACACACCTTCCTTGTTGGAGATAATTCTTCTATACTAGGCCTTCTACCATTCTTGCTAAAGTGGCTAGTCAATGTTGGAGTGCATGGAGTGTTTAAATGTAGCTTTTGTGGCTTCCACACTAGGGGCATGTAGTTTCCATGCTAAGGAGGAAATTTTTCAAGCTAAGGGAAAATCCCCTAGTCCTCCACATTGGGGGTAGGTGAGATTTACCTCCTACAAGTGCTTCTAGATAGAAAAATGTATACCCCCCATAAAACCCATGAAATTGCCATTTTGGAATTCTAAAAGGTAAGGTTAACCTCCCCAAGCCCAAATATAGATACTGGGTAACTTTTTTCACTTGGGAAATGAGGCTTTGACCACTTGTGAGGCATTTTTCAGTCCCAAAAGTATAAAATATGTGAGATTGTCCCTCATGGATTATAATCCTAACATTTTCAATAATGTTTTACCTTGGGTTTCATGGGGTGAAAGCTACATAATGAAAATTGGCTATAACATGTAAACTTTTGTGGTGTTTCATTTCCAAACTTGACTATGTTGAAGTTTGTACTCCTAAAGCCTTGCAATTACTAACACCTCCCATCCATCCATGAAAACTTAATCCCTAGTCCTCTAGCCTTGACAAAACCTTATAACCAAGCTAGAAAGGTGAGCATGAATAACTATGATAAAGGAAAATGTAAAATTCATACAAAATTCATCCAAAAATAGGACATTTCATTAGACTATGCTAGTATAAAGGTGGACTATGCTAGCCCAGCATAGTCTAATGGGATATTTGGGATTTTTCCATTAACCATTAGCTCATTTACCTTGCACAACAACCCAAGAGGCCTGTGACAAAGATTAGTAACCAAATGACAAAGTTACCACTTAGAAAGCATGGGAATAACATCAAACTATGTTATAAATGAGATTTGTAGTGTGACTATGTTGGGAAATAGTAGGACTATGCTAGCCTAATGTAGTCCATGATGGAATAAATCATGCTCAATCCATCCAACCTTCAAATTGACTCTGAATGACCATCCTACCTCCACAATGCTTGGCTAAGGCTCTTGGCAGCCTTGAAACTTAGTTGAATTCATCTACTGGTGTCAAAAATCCTTGATTTTCCATGAATACATTGGAAAACCTAGTAACTACATTAGGCCAACATAATCACAATTAGTACCAAAAGTAGTCCACTTGAAATCTACAAATCAATCATGTACAAGCCCAAATTCACCTCTAGAAACCTTAGAACCATGAAATACTAGAGATGGAAGTAATATTTTGACTTTTCTCAACTTAAATGCCATTTCTAAAGAGTGACTACACTAGGCCAGCATAGCCACTAGTGGTGGCCAATGTAGTCTTCCTAGAAAGCCTCAAACAACTCATTTCTCAGCCCAACTCACCTCCTATAAAACCTAAAACCTAGGAAAGATGAAGAGAGAGATAAACCTTGTCACTTTTTTCCATTCTTTGCATCTCAAAGCCCAACTACACTAAGGAATTAGGTGACTACATTGGACCAATGTAGTCATTGTGAAAGCCCAACATAGTCCATCAAAAACTAACCAAAAAATCATGAAAAATAACATAGATCCACTACCAGTAAACCCTGGATCCCTATCAAAGCCATTTTTGATCATGAAAGCCAATATTTCCAATTCCAAGACATCAACTACACTAACAATTATTGTGAATATGTTGTGCCAACTTAGTCCACCCAACATTGGTCAAAATCTATCATAAATCATTCAAATAGACTTGCAAAAAATCCTAAAATCCCAACTAATCTTGTCTAACCACAAAACTTGCATTTTTTTCACCATTTTTGACAACTACAATCTTGACTACATGGGAGGATGATGTGACTATTCTAGACCAGCATAGTCACTACCAGAGCCCAATGTAGTCCATAAAAAACTAACTAAAAGTTATTACAAAAGGCCCAAATTTACTTTTGGTAAACCCTGAAGCCTTGTCAAAAACTTGTGTGATCATGAAAACCTATATTTTCCATTCCAAGGTATTGACTATGCTAAGGAAAATTGTGACTACATTGGGCTAGTGTAGTCACTAACAAACCTTAGCATACTCCACATTTTAGAATTAAAACCAAGTTAAATCCAACCATTAGAACACCATTTTTGTTTGTAGGACCTTGCTGGAATAAATTGGGATCACCTAACCTTGGAGTTGAGATAGAATTCACCATTTTTCACTTTCCAAACCTTAACTATGTTGAAGAAAATTGTGACTATGCTAGGCTAGCATAGTCATTGTCAAACCTTAGCATAGTCCACTCAAAGTTGTCCAAAATTGATGAGCGGCTAGGTATCCCTATGCCCAACCATATGAATCACGAGTGTTCATGTGTGACTCAGTTAAAATCTGAATACTGTAAGCACTTAACATACACTAGGCTTCTAACCAGTGAAACCTTGGGTTAGAACGGTCATTGTCATCCTAATCTCACTTGTGAAGCTCTTTTTACGTTGGTTAAGTGAGACTAAGGCTAATGATTTTTATTATATCTTTTTAATTATTTTTTTGGAAACTAATCATTTTGGAAAATAAGGATAGAATATTAATTAATTAATATAAAATTATCTTAATCTATATCTTAACTATTCCTAACATAAGTATTTGGTCCCATCTTCCGAGCACATTCTGAGCATCTCCTAATGCTTCTGGGTTACCAGACGTTAAGTGTCACTGAGCTTACCAAGCATTTGGATTATGTTCGAGATGGTCATACTTATGGCCTTAACAAATTACAAAGGAACAATAACGATTGAAATTATATTAATGAAAACATAAATAATTAACAATTAACTACTAAAGCATAAACATATTAAACTATTAACTACATGAAACACTAAGTCCAAATGCTGTAAGGAATAGTTCGTCTTTATTGCCATCATGCCAATGGGCTCAGATACATCAATGCTCGAATAAAGATCTGATCACTTTTCTTACACCTGCTACGGGCACTTGGAAAATATTCTATCTCTTGTGGGAGCAAACTGCAAGAGCTTCGCTACAACTACTCAAAAGATGCCTAAATGAGGCGGAAGGCCCTCATATTTATAGGCCAAGAAGGGTGGTTGCATAAATGGGGCCACATCAATGTAGGGTGGCTATGTTGACGGGCCTACATCGATGTAGTTACGTATACGTGGCCCCATATACGCGGCCTAGTCGATGCATTGACTTTTGACACTTCATCATACCCCCACGACTGAGGAAAAACTCGTCCTCGAGTTACTTTACAATTTGGAAGGTATGGGTTTTTATTTACAACACACATAACTTAACACATAAATGACACACACATGATACAACATAAATTTGACCAAGTGCCTGAGTTACAGAGGGGGACAAATTACAAAAATGGCAGTGTTCAAAGATAAAATTGAATACTCCGTTGGTCCTGGAGTCTCTGCTATGTAGGATGATGCACAAAATTGTTGAAGAAGATCACATCGTCCCTTGGAACGATGGTTCTGATGGTCCTTCTCTAGCCTCTGGCCCATGCATTGGTGGTGGCAAGGATGTCAGTCACTCCTCGGTAGCTACAACTTCTAGAGATAGCCGGAAAGCCTCTAAGAGAGCCCTCATTTTCTCTTCTTTGCTTTTGGGGCCGTTCACGGTCCAACCAACTTCTCCAATGTGTGCTGGAACTAGAATTTTCCAAGGGCAAGGCAGTGCCAGAATGAGTTCTTACAAATTGACAAACCAGGCTACAAATTGTTTACGTTCAATATCGAATGCTTGGATTGATGCTTGTAGTTGCTGGTAGTCACTCATTCATTGGGCAAAATCCTCCACAATGGTATGTTGGCCTTCAAAGCTTGTACGAAGGACCTAGAGTTCTATGTTTGCTGTTGCTAGCTTCTGTTTTGTTGCCTTGTGCAGCTGGAACTCACCCTCGTATAGGGAATACGAGGTGGCCACTTGTTTCTCCAACTCTAACCGCAGTCTCCTGGTTGTAAGCATGGCTAGGTTTGCATAGCAAAGGTTGGCTAACTCCATGTATTCTATCATTTCTTCGATTTGTAGCTCTTTTAGGCAAATTTCTTCTTTATTGTAGGTGTTCAATCCATCGAAGATGGATTGCCATACATTGCCTCCTTCTCAGAGCTGTTAGAGCACTTGGTTCATCTCGGCTTTAGTGACTTGAATGTGCTTCTTGTTCACCTCCTTCTGCAATCCCACTTGGTCCCTGTAATGATTTTTGACTCTTTCAAACTTTAAGACCTCATTCTTACAAGTGGCAATTTCGATTGCAAACTTTTGTTGCAATGCCCTAACCTCCTCCATTAACAGATTCCAATTCTCAACAGCCAACCTTCTCATATCTACATTCACCCTGGCTAGCTCCTCTTGCTGTTGGTGGATGAAATCTTTCATGTATTCATTCTCTGCACTAACATTGTGCAGGTGATGAAATTCTACGGTTAGCTACACATTCTCCTAGTGAACCTTCGCCAAGTCCTTCTCTAAATGATATGCTTGGGTGTCTACTATGGACTTGTCTAGGATTGCTGTCTCCCTTTCATCCTTGACAACCTGAAGTTTAAGTTGAAGCTATTGAAAAGCTTCATCTCTGGTGATTTCTTGGTCAAGGATGGCTGGATCGGCAAGCTGGGCTCTTAATTGGGCAACCTCCATTGCCAAGCACTGACAAGCAACTTGAGTGATCTCTAGTTGCCCCTCCAAAACATGGCTCTTGCCCCTTGTCGATAATAGCTCTAACTTGGTTGCAGTGATGTTGTCCGAAAGATCGAAGACATCCAAAAGTGGTTTCTCGGTTCCTACCAGTCGGTCCAACATTTCTTCATGTCGGGCTACATCCATCTTGCTACGTGAAGTTCTGATAGACACTTGTACATCTTGTATTCCATGGATGTTTGGTACAGGTGCTGCCGATGCATTGAGAGTAGTAGCAATGGTATCAACAACCACTTCGGCTGCAACTTCTTGTCCCTAGTGCTGCATCACTAGGACCGTTGCCCCCTCACCATCCTCCAAGCATACCGAGAAAGTAGTAGCATTCCCTGAGATTTCAAGGAATAACTGCTGAGTTGGAGTTGATACATCTCAAATGCTTGGATCTATTCTGGTTGGAATGGGTGCTCGGGTGGCGAAAAATATTGGCCCTACCCTATCAAGCAAGATAACTGATTATGCCACTTGCTCTAAGTGACTCATGGTAGGGTGATAGACCAAAGGATCGTCTCCTCCACCAGTTCCACTAGATGTCTCTCACTAACTTGAGAGAATTTCTCGAATCTCGCGAATGTATTCTGTTGTGTTGTGCGAGCTCGGCTACATTGTTTTTTTAGGTGGTGGAGGTGGTTGATTCTCTTCCTCTATCTGTGTGGTGGTAGGAGTTTTTTCTTTCATCATTTCTCATCACGAGGCAATTGGGGCACGCCAGATGATGTCGTTAGAATACTATGCTATCCCTGCCCATTTGCACAAATTTTGGATTAGGTAGGGAAAGGGGAGAGCTCGTCTTCCATGTTCATTCTCCATGAACCTCTTTTCAATCTCCAAAAACAAAAGCTGTGGAAGACTCATGGGAAATTTCCCACTTAAGGTGGAACACACACGAGCAGCAAAGGTAGTGATTTTTCTCAGTATTACTGTTGGATTCAGATGGTAAGACACTATTTTTGAATAGACTCTCTCCACCATGGTCAAGGATCCAAATTCCTTGCACTCTATCCCATAGCACCGTTGGATCCATTACACCTTCAACTCTGGATCAGCCTGCTTAGGAATTTCTGCCGCATCTACCCCAATGTCGGGCAACCCTAGAGCTTGTGTTATTGCTTCCGAAGAGTAAGAGACATAAATGTCTTTGATTCTCACTCTTGACCCTGGCTGCCAATTCATCCAGAAGAGATATGTTTCTCCTAAGTACCACTCACCACTGGTTGTGATGATTGGTCACATTAGAGATTTCTACAATTGAAGTCTCACGTCTTCTGGAGCGTTATTAAGGAATGTTCCAAAATTAAACTCTTGGAGGATCATCCGTTGCACCTCATGTGGCATGATAGCATCAAGGCAAGCTTGGGTTAGGGTGACCTCAAGCTGTGGTGCTATCCCAGGAGTCTCATCCCCTAGAGATTGCATGTTGAGAATCTCCTCTTCAGGAATCTGGTGAACAGATTCCACGTCAGGTCCTTCGCGGAAGGGCCCAGTTACATGGGATTCCTTCGCATACTCTGGCGGTTGCACACCTCATCCCCTTCCCATACGTGGGCACTTGTCCCACGGTTGTGATAGTCCTTCATCCCTTGGGTGCCTTGGTTTATGTGCCATCTAAAAATAAACATAACCGTCTGTTAGATCGTTCAGAAGTAGCCTAAAATGGGCTGTATATACCTTCTCAGTTTGACCAAGTTATGTTAATGGCACAGGCACACCGTTAAGTTTCTCGAAGTGTTAATTTAGGGGTTATCACCAAATTTTCCATAATTAAAAAATTAATTAATTAATTAATTACACAAGGGCCCCCCCCCCCCCCCCCTCCCCCCCACGACTGAGAGCATACCTCCAGGTGCAAAAAAAGGGCAAGGATAGGTTGATGCGGACATGCGATGGAATGTACGTGTGTTGGGAAGGGTTAGGCAGAAAAAATGGTAAAAACCCCCAAGTAACAGTGCAAATGATACGTGGCTAGGTATCCCTATGCCCAACCAAATGAATCACGAGCATTCACACACGACTCGGTCGAAATCCGCAGACTGTAAGCACTTAACATACACCAGACTTCTAACTAGTGAAACCTTGGGTTAGAATGGTCATTGTCATTCTAATCTCACTTGTGAAGCTCTATTTATGTTGGTTAAGTGAAACTAAGGTTAATGATTTTTATATCTTTTTAATTATCTTTTTGGCAACTAATCATTTTGAAAAATAAGGATAGAATATTAATTAATTAATCTAAAATTATCTTAATCTAGATCTTAACTATTCCTAACATAAGTATCCGGTCCCATCTTTCGAGCACGTTCTAAGCATCTCCTAACACTTCTGGGTTACCAGACGTTAAACGTCACTAGGCTTACCAAGCATTTGGATTACGTTTGAGATGGTCGTACTTATGGCCTTAATGAATTACGAAGGAACAATAACGATTGAAATTATAACAACAAAAACATAAATAATTAACAATTAACTAATAAAGCATAAACAAGTAATTAATAAAGCATAAACATATTAAACTATTAACTACATGAAACACTAAGTCCAAATGCTACAAGGAACAGTTCGTCTTTATTGCCATCGTGCCAATGGGCTCAAATACATCAATGCTCAAATAAAGATCCGATCACTTTTCTTACACCTGCTACGGGCACTTGGAAAATATTCTATCTCTTGTGGGAGCAAACTGCAAGAGCTTCGCTACAACTACTCAAAAGATGCCTAAATGAGGTGGAAGGCCCTCATATTTATAGGCTAGGAAGGGTGGCTATGTAAACAGGGCCACGCCGACGTAGAGTGGCTACGTCGACGGGCTCACGTCGACACGACCACATATACGTGGCCCCATATAGGTGGCCCAGTCGACGCATTGACTTTTGACACTTCATCAAAAATTAATAGTAAAAGCTCAAAACCCACTACTGATGAATCCTAGAACATCACTAGAGCTTATTTGGCTATGAAACTCATCTTTTCTCATCATTTTTATAATCACAGTCTTAACTATGCTAAAATATAGTGTGATTGCACTTGGCATAGTCCACCTAAAATTGCTTAAAAATTACCAAAAATAGCTCTAAGTTCATTTTTAAAAGTCTTGGAACCCTACTAAACTTAGTTTTCTCAAATTTTAAAATTCAAACTATGCTAGATTATTGCATGACTACACTAGGCCAAAGTAGTCACTACCAAGGCCCAACATAGTCCATTTAAAGATGGCCAAAACAACTTTAAAATTGCTCAAATCAACTTCTGAAAAGACCCAAAACCCTTTCAAAGAATTCCAAGACTTTCAAGCCTTGGGAAATGAGCTAAAATTCATTCTTTTTTATCTTTCTTTTCATCCAAGTCCCTCAGCTATGCTAAGAACTTCATGGCCAGTTTAGTCACAAGGGATTTGATTATCCAAGACTCAAATAGGTACCAAAACTAGCAATTTTGGTATCAAAACCCTAGCTACTTGTACCAGTAACCCCAAAAGTCCATTAGCATGGTTGATTGAGCTTAGGAACTCACCAAAATCCATTTCCCATGTAGAACTACAATGAAGAAGCTAGTGACTAAGCTAGGGCAACATAGTCATAGTAGGAAGGGAAAATGTAATAGCAACAATAAGCAATATACCATTCAAAAGGGTCCAAAACTAACCTAGAATTCCCAAAACCTTTCCCTCATGTGACCCATCTATAGTTTGACTTCATTTTATCCCTAGAAACCCCATGAATTCATCTATTCTCTATGACTACATTGGGGCTTACTAGCCCAACATAGTCACCACAAGAAACATACCTTTTAGCCTTCTAAAGAGTCAAAATAGTGTCAAAACTTGTAAATCTTCAATACCCACCCCCTCTGTTAGCTATTCAGACCATTGCAAGCCCAAAAGTAACCATATTGAACTTGGGAAATTATCCCTGAATGTTAACTATGCTAGAGAATGCATGACTACATTGGACCAACAAAGTCACCAGTAGGACCTAGCATAGTCACAAGGAAAAGTGTTAATTTTTCTTCAAAACAACCCTGAAATGACCCCCTCATGCCAAAATTCCCTCAGCAACATTGTAGCCACATTCCATGACTTGCTAAGGCCTAAAACTAGTAAAATCTAATACTATTTGACTAGTATTTATCAATTTCTACCATATGTATTCTATTTTGACTTGTTTTTGCTCTTATTTTGCATTATTGACCTTCTTTCTCATCAATTTTCCTCATATGGCCATTGCATAGCTTCAGTCTCACCTTATTTTCCTTATTATGATCTTTATTGATCCTTGTTTAGCCTTGGATCAATGTTAGGTGATGGGGGTTTGACCATTCCTTGACCATCATTTAACACCATGTAAATATGGCCTACCAAGGTCTTAAACTATCATCATGTAACCTTAGTTAACCATTTTTGACTTATTTTTCATAATTTTTTCCTTAAATTCAGCTTATGTTGACCTTTGTGTGACCTCATGTGACCTTTATCCTATAATTTTTATCTCTACCTACCTCTCATGGCCTTGGTTGGTATTGCTTAGATGTTGTCTAGTATATGGATGGCATGCGTTTTCATATTTACATAGATATTTTATGGAAATTTAGCATTATTTATTCTTCTTTACCCAAGTAGCACTTAATGTGCTTATGGTTGATATGCAATATTGGGGTATGAAGACCTAGAAGTGAATCACCTTGCTATTGAACTTGCATGGGCATCATGATAATGTTAAATGATGTATTGAGCCTGACTATTTAGATCTTGAGCCTGAGTCTTGTCAACCGCATAGCCTTAGTCAAAAAACCTCTAGAATGGCTTGAGAACCTAGTTAAAACCTTGATCTTGAGCCTAGCAACATAACTGAAGACTCTCTAGTTGAGGTTCTTGTCACAATACACAGTGGTGAGGAGAAAACATTAAAACTAAGTTCCTCACTAGAACCTCAACAAGCTCAAGATGTCACCAAGGTCCTACAAGATAACATTAACGCCTTTGCTTGATCATATGAGGATATACCAAGTTTAGATGCAAATTTAGTTTAACACAACATCATACTTGATCCTAGCATTAGGCCAATTAAGCAAAAAGTGCATATGATTTGACTTGATTTGGACATACCATTTTGTGATGAGATCACAAAGCTCTACCAAGTTGGTTTCATCAAAGCTATTGATTACATAAAATGGGTATCCAATATAGTGGTAGTCCCTAAGAAAAATGGGAGTATCCAAATTTGCATAGACTTATGAGCCTTAAATAAGGCAACCATCAAAGATGACTTTCCTTTGCCTAATATTAATCAACTTATCAATACTACAACTTGACATGGCTTTTTATCCTTTATGAATGGGTTATTGGGATACAACCAGATTAGGATCAACCTGGAGCATCAACTTAGTACAATTTTCATGACCTCTTAGGTTACTTTTTGTTATACCATGATGCCCTTTGGCCTTAATAATGTGGGAGCAACCTACTAGAGAGCCATAATGTATATCTTTAGTGATTATATGTTAAGAATGCTCAATGATTGTGTAGATGATATAACTATTATGTCCAAAGTGGCCAATGACCACACACATGACCTCAACCTTCTATTAAAATGAAGTCTCAAATATGAGCTTAGACTCAATCCCAAAAGTATGTCTTTTGTGTCAAAACTAGTAAGATGCTTAGCTTTGTAGTATCTAAAGTAGGAATATGTGTTAATCCTAATAAGGTTAAGACCATATGCAACTTGGAAGCACCTACTAACCTTAAGGAGCTTCAGGGATTACAAGCTAGATTACAATTTACTCATAGGTTTATCACTAATCTTATGGATAAGTTACAACCCATGCAACAGTTGCTTAAGAAAGGAGTTCACTATTAGTGAATGACTCAATGCCAAGAAGCCTTTGAAACCCGTAAGCAAGAGCTGGCATAATTACTAATAGTCTATCTCCCAAAATAGGATAAGCTATTTTACATCTACCTTGCTATCTATGATGCATCTATTTCCTTTCTACTCTATCAAAATATGAGATGGATTAGAGATGTCGGTATACTACTTGTACTGACCTAAATCGTCGGTGTAAGGCTGGAAGGGAAAACAGACATTGAAAGATCATCAAACAGACACAGCTAATCCTACCTTCACTTGAGGACAAGCTAGAAAAGGAAACAAAGGCAGAGTGCCTTAGATGGTCTACACGCAAATCAACCAAGGACTTCCCCGAGCGTAAACTATGGCTTGTGCTGGGGTTATCATAGCTGATGTTTTAAAATGTAAACAGTGCATACGAAATGTAAACAGAAATGTATGTAGAACTAGTATTGTAACAAAATGTAAACTGAACGTAAAATAGAGCAAACAATATAATGGCTGGCAAAATGAGCTATATTGTATTACTTAGAAAAGATGTGCACCAGTCAAAGCATAGCTACACGTGTGGATGGCAGGTCAAGCGCAAAGCCCCAGGGTGATGTGATGTGTTTCAGAAGTGCTTGGATGCTAGGAGTCAAGTGTGCCCAAGCACCCAAGGATTGCTGGTCTGAGCTTTCTAAGCCATCAACCTTCAAAATTTCCAACCCTGTTTATGTGAATTGACAGGGTATTTATAGGGTTTGGCTGGGCACGGGTGCATAATTCATGAATGGAATCAATGACTGAGAATTGAGAGGAAAACGGATCAAGTGACACGTGCCTAATAAACAGCTGTGTGTGAGTTGGACATGTGTGGGCAAGCTACGTTTTTGACCAAGTGCATTGTATCTTATAGCATGTGTAAAATTTACAATGAAAATGATAGTGTACAACAAGAAGATTCGATCTCGGCTCGCTTGATCCATGGATCAACTACTGCAGGATGTTGATTTGAGTGGTCTTGTGGCTGTTTGAGGCATTTCTATTCCACCAGGGCTCCTAGCGTGAGTTGATTTGGTCCTGGTGTGTCCTCAGTGTGTGTTTGGCATGCTTTTGTTTGGGCGTGAATAGTACTCACGCTGATGAATAGTACTCACTGATGAATAGTACTCACGTTGATGAATAGTGCTCACGCTGATGAAGAGTGCTCATGTTGATGAATAGTACTCATGCTGTACTCACGTTGCTAGCGTGACCTCAGCGTGAGTGAGTTGAAAGTGACACCTTTTAAACAAAATTTTCATTTTTGAAGCCTGTTCTTGAAGTGTGGTGATTACCTTTGAGAATGATCACAAATTGAGCTTGAAAGTTCCTTGTTTGAACCATTTATGGTAGCTCACGCTAGACTCATGCTGCCAGCATGACCACAGCGTGAGCTCCAAAACTTGCAATTTTTCTTGGAACTCTGGAGGCTGAAGTCTGGAGTTGTCAACAATGAATCCTAAGGATGACTTACACTTTGGAAATCTAGTTGTTTTAAATCAATTTTGACTTAATTTTACACTCTGAAAGTTACTCACACTGCACTCATGCTAACAGCGTGAGTGACAGCGTGAGTGAGAGTTTTGTACTTTTTGACCTAAAATTTGAACCCTTGAACATTGGAACTTTGAACTAGGCACAACAATGACCCTTGAGAATGCCTTTCACCCTTAAACTTAGCCACCTTTGACTTGAACCTAAAACTATTGTAGCCACTCACACTGAGGGTAGGCTAGCTTGACGGGATGAGCAAGCCGGCTTGAGTAAGCTGGGCATGAGTTTCATGCCTTAGTCGAATTTTGCCTCTCGAAACTTTGAAAGGGCTTGAGTTGTTCTTATTTCAAAGTTCTAGGCTGAAATTAGTGGTGTTTCACTACCTAAGCCATGCATTAGTTACCCATGAGACCTAATACACTAAAGTGAAGAAGTACTATCTAGCACTAGTCTCCTCATTGAAGACATGGAGACACTCCCTCTTTAGGAGCTAGGTCAATGTCATTTGCAATGATAACGTACATTGAGCTATAACAACCAACATCTATGAGAGTAACCATATAACCCAATGAAAATTCATAACAATGTAGTTTGATCTTCATTACATTTTCTGGTCCTCAACAAAAGGTCAAGCTATAGCAATACAACTTACAATTTCACCTATTCATGACCATGCAACCATAGACCCTTAGTTTCTACATGAACATTTTAACATCATTAGCTAAGTGCCTGAGGGTTGTGAGGTGCTCATGCACTTTGACAAAGTTTCAACTACCCTTTGGGCCAGTGCCACTACCATTATAAACTTTCCATCTGGTAAAATCCAATCCTTTGCTTATTGTTTTGAATTTTCATGCATCAATAATATAGTGAAGTACAAAGGTTTGATCAAAGGGATGATGGTAGCTCATGACCTAGGAATCAAATGCTTAATGATCAAAGGTAGTTTACAACTTGTAGTTAACAAAGTAACTAAGGTTTATACTTGTAAAGCCAAACATATGCAACCTGACTATGACCTAGGAAAGTAACTACCACAACAATTTATAGATTTTGATATCCAACATGTACCTCGAACCGAGAATACTATAACTGATGCAATTGCAATGCTAGCCCTTAGTGTGATGCCAGATGTGTTTAGCAAGTTTCCAACATTGACTATGGACTATGATATTCCCACCATGTAGAGCATTGAGGGTACCTTTATGGTTGTAGTTCATACTAATCCTACACGGGAGTGGTATGACAATATTAAGTTTTACCTTATGCATGGTGAACCTTCATAAGGCCTGACTACTGCTTAAAAGGCTTATGTATGTAATGATCAAAATGATATGTCATAGTAGGTAATAACACATGATGTCAATGGTCCTACAATCACATATTGTTAGTATACTTGGATAAAACTAAAGCCTACATAGTCCTAGAGTAGGTTCACAAGGGTGTATGTGGGGAACATATAGGACCTAAAGTTATGGCCACTAAGATTAGATGGTTAGGCTATCACTAGCCCTATATGGAAAGTGACTACCTATATAAGGTTAAAACTTATGACATGTGCCAATGTCATAGTAACCTTATACATGTACCACCAACTGAGTTACAGACTGCTTAGATTACTTGGTTGTTTCAACAATGGAGGTTGAATATCATCAGGTTTATAACACCCAAATCTTTTGTAGGGAATATCTTCATCATCACCACAACAAAATATTCTACCAAATGGGTTGAGGCTATTCCCTTAATGGAGACCATATTTGAGCAAGTCTATGAATTCATTTAGACAGCATAGTATCTTTTTTTGGCATACCTATGACCATAGTTTAGCAGCCAAGAAATGAAAAACTTTTATCATGACCTAGGAATTAAGCATTCCTTCTCATTGCCATACTACCCTCAAGTCAATGGACAAGCTAAGACAAGCAATAAGACTATCATAAACCTACTCAAGAAAATGTTGGATAACAGTAAACGCATGTGGCATGAGCAGCTTGTCCACACACTTTGGACCTACTGAAAAACGTATTGTATTGCAATAGGTGTAACCTTGTATAGCATTGTTTATGGTTCTAAAGTTATTTTACCTTTTGTACTATAGGTACCATTGCATCAAGTGGCCTTATCCAACTTCACCAATGATGAAAAGAATAAGAAGTTGTGCATCATGGACCTAGAGTTAGTGGAGAAGTAGTAAGCACAAACACTTGGTCACATGGAGCACTACCAGGAGAAGTAGAAATGGCAACACCATCATAACTCAAGAAAGCACAAGATCAAGGAAGGGGATCTGGTTCTCAAAGCCATCTACAAGCATGCAAACAAATTCTCAGCCAACTAGGAAGGACCTTTCCTGATCACTAAGGCCTATGACAATGGGGCCTAATAGATAGCAAACATGGATCGGAATGAGTTGTCCAATCCTATCAATCATTCCTATTGAAATCCATACTACATGTAGCCTATATACAACGTCCATGAACTTTACAGCCAACAACAAGTGTGCCTATATGACATCCTTTACTCAATAAAAGAACATTTTTCTCTAGCCCACCACAACCATAAACTGGCAACGCTAGTGACCTTGGTAGCCTATTTTCATTCATCATTCCATTTGAACATATGCATTGTAATCTGATAACATGTTTTCTTTACTTGGTTTTCCTTGTCCTCTTGGAGTTGTGCTTGCAGGGTGAAACCTAGAGTCATTCTAGAGGCGCAACTCACTATGGCAACAAGTCACCACATGACCTTAATGCACAAGATTTGATGAGTTTATCTTGCCATGCCACGAGTTCTTGTCTCATATTATTTCCATTACCATTCCCTTGAGCCCAACCCCATGGCTTGATTATAATCCTCCTTACCTTGGATAATAATTTTTTAACTAATGTTTGACACTCATGCACTATGGTCATACGACATCTCTTCATCATGCTCCACTGTCAAGTCCACTTGAATGTAACACATCTCATTCAGTGAGAAACCATCTATGCCATCAAGTGTAACACATCTCACTCAATGGGAAAACAAAATCAAAACTAGCCTTGGCAAAGAAACCTAATGAAGGCTTTACACTCACAAAAAAAAAGAAAAAAAAAGAGGAGAAGTAAATTTCCAAGAAGCCAACTGGCCAATGAAGCTAAAAAATATAAACCAATGGCTTCAAACATGCAAAAGGAGGAGCCTAAAGGCCAAAGAAATCTTGGAGCAAGGTGTTGGTTCCTTAAACACATTGCCAAGTTGCCAACACTTCAAAGTACAAAGTGTGAAGCCTTTATCAATCAATCAACATGTCAATGCCATATCATAGCCATGATGTCCACATATGATACTCATTGTTAATCCTCATGACCTTTTCTCCATACCCAATGATAGCCCTTACCATGACTTTATCCCATCATCATTAGAAGCACTCTTTAGCATGATTCGACACTATTGGATCAGGCATGAAGAGGGAACATTGGTGATGGACTTGTACTAGTGTTTGTATTCTTTGTCGATGTCTTTCAAATCAATCCTCCAAACATCAACAAAGAGGGGCCACTAAAACACCACCAGAAATTCATGTTGCAAATCCCATTTTTTAACTTGACATGACACTTTATTGTAAACGTGAGACATGTAATCCATGAGTTGTGATCTTGCATATTTCAACTTTTTGAGGCCAAAAATTCTTCAAAAGTTGTTATTGCCTCACTTTCCAAGTAGAAAAAGGTACCTCATGTCTATATTTGGGCTTGGGAAGGCTAAAAACTCTTTGGGAATTACTAAAATTAACATTTCCATGGTTTTTTGTAGGGGTATAGCCCCAACTACGTTGGAGCCATCAATTACGATGTGGTTCTATAGTAGAAATGATGCTATACTAGACAAGGAGGTTAATTCATAAGAGAAGATGATAGTAGCTAGCATAGTCACCACTAAGACCTAGCAGAAGTACAATGTTGGAACTATTGAAATTTCCATTTTTCCAACAATGGTCAACATAGACAGCATTTTCCATCAAGCACAACATTTTCCAATAGGCTTCACCATTTGTGCAATTTCCAACTTTTTCCATATTTTTCACAAATTTTTGGCATTTCCAACATAATCACAAAATTTTGTTTACTATTTATAGTAAAAAGATGGATTTTGTAGTTGTAGTATGTACTAGACTTACTATAAATGGTGACTATGCTGGAATTTGATGACTTTTGTACTTGCAAATTAACACCAATCTATCAACAATCATGGAAACAATGTAAAAATCCAAAAATATCCAAATCTACCTTATAAAAATCCAATGTAGAAATTTTATTTTGTTTTGAACCTACATACAAGCAAGAGCATTTTTGCACTTTTACAATCATAACACCATTGCAACCTTACTTCCACTTTGAAAACAAAAATGGTACTATGTTGGGCATAGAAACTCCTGCATACTACTATCATGTCTAAAGGTTGAATGCCACTTGTAACCCTCAATGCCTATTTTGGTGGAAACCAACGCGAAGTTGATGGGAATTGGAGTTGGAAAGAATCCAAATCATGGAGTTGATGTGGAATAGCCATCTCCAATGAACCTCAAGCCTCTATGAGCAAACTTCTTTTGCTTTTAGCATGAAATCTGTACTTCATGAACTTTATTCTTTAATTACATTGTAGTAAAGTTATAGTTCATGTTGTGCAAATTTTAGTTTACATTTCCATTTCTATGCTTGTTTTCATTCTAGATTTGCAACTTCAACTTTATGTCCTTTTTCTTTGTCATTTCGTTTTCCATTTCCAAAGCCATTGAAATTTCTATTTGCATTTATGTTTATACTTTTGTAAGTCCCTAGGTGATTGTCTAGACCATCTAGGGCATCTTGAGATTTAGGATTAAAACTATTCTAGCACTTGGATTTTTTGGTTTCTATTCCAACAACCAAAATTTCCAACACCAACAATACCAAATGACATCAAATTAGCAAGTAGCATTGCAAAGATAAGTAGAAGATTTACTTGAAAATGGCTTCATGAGGAAATTCACTTTACCTTATGAAATTCCAATAGTGCTTGTGCTAAAGAATGATAGTAATGAATGGAGGATGTGCATTGATTCAAGAGTAGTGAACAAGATAACTGTAAGATATAGGTTTCCTATTCCAAGAATGAATCATATCCTTGATGTTCTTACTAATGCATAAGCTTTTAGCAAAATTGATTTGAAGAGTGGCTACCATCAAATTTGAATCAAGCCTAGTGATAAATGAAAGATAGATTTCAAAACACTAGATGGATTGTTTAAGTGGTTGGTGATGCCATTTAGGCTCATAAATGCACCTACTATGTTCATGAGGTTGATGCAGGATGTGCTCAAAGAGCTAACTGGTAAGTTTTGTATTATCCTTTTTGACAATATTTTAGTGTACAACTCTAATGAAAAGGAGCAATTAGATCACTTGAAAAGAATGTGTCTAAAATTAGAGGACACACATGTGGTAATCAATGTGAAGAAAAGACATTTCTTCATAAGGAAAATCACATACTTAGAACACGTGGTTTTTAAAAACCAAATTTAGATGAAAGCTACCAAGGTGAGGGCTATTAGAGATTGGCCAACTTCTAAGAATGTCAAAGAGATAAGATCATTCCTTGGTTTAGTAAGTTTTTATCAAAGGTTCATCAACAATTTTAGTGGTACTTCTTGGTCTTTGTTTTCTTTGTTAAAAAAAACGATTTCAATTGGGGTGATGAAACCAAAAGGAGCTTTAACTTATTAAAAGAAAAAATTACCATTGAACTAGTGTTTACAATTCTAGATTTTCATAAGCTTTTTTAGATGGAGGTGGATGCAAGTGGACTTACCATTTGTGGGATACTTTTCCAAGAAGGTAGACATGTTGCCTTCTTTTTTAAATAGTTGAATGAATCAAGGTAAAAATATAGCATATATGAGAAGAATTTTGGAGACATTACTTGTTACCCATGGAGTTCACCTTGATGATGGACCATAAAGCACTTTAGTTTCTAAATTATCAAAAGAAGTTAAGTGTTAAAAACATGAAGTGGATTACATAGTTATAGGAATTTAATTTTTTTTTCTCACACACAAAGGTAGAAAAGCTAATTTGGTGGCTAATGCATTATCTAGGGTGCATGTGGTGAATTTTAGTGTGCCTCATGCTAAAGGTATTAGTGATTTCTATAAACATAATTCTCATTTGGGATAAGTCTGAAAAAGCCTTAAGGAAACATCGTTGAGTAGGATAGACCAATGAAGGGACTATCATATTCAAGGTGAACTATTATTTGAGAATGAGAAGATTTGTATCCTAATTATGATTTTAGGAAAACAAAATTGTTTAAAAAGCATGTAGTAGCATGGCAGGTTATATGAACAAGAATAAAACCTTAGAGCTTATGGTTAGGCATTATTTTTAGCCAAGTATGGAAACTAAAGTTTCAAAATTTATGGAGTATTTGACATGTTAGAAATTCAAAGAAGGTAAATAAGTGTATCAACATTATATGCCTTTGCCAATTTCCAACCATCTATGGAAAAATATGTCAATAGATTTTTTGAGTGGAATTCCAAAACCCAAAAGTGGGAATAATACTATTTTTATTGTGGTGAAGAGGTTCTTCAAGATGGCATACTTCATTCCATTCAAAAAGATTAGTAATGCTTGTCATGTTGCAAATTTAGTTTTCTAACATATTGTGAATTTGCATGGAATTTCTTTGAATATTGTCAACTATAGAGACTTCAAGTTTACTGGTCACTTTTCGAGATCCCTTTGAAAACTTTTAGGGACAAAGTTAAATTTTTCTAGTACATATCATCCATAATATGATGGCTAAATGGAGATGGTTAATAAATCCTTGTTGAACATTTTGAGGTATTTATGTAATGGACAATGTAGCACTTGAAAAATTCAATATTGGAAACCTGAAAATTTCATAGTAAAACAATTTTACCTTCAAATCCATTGACCTCGAGAAGAGGATCTAAAGAACCCTGGACAATCTTGCCAATCACCTAGGGACTTGATGATCTATTATTGGTGAAAAAATAAAATAAAAAATGTACACAAGTGCTAGATCGAAGAATAAGAACATAAAAATAAGCGATGAAATGTATCAAAACAAAATGAAACTACAACTTTGTATTAATGTAAAAATAAAATTTTAGAAAATGTAGATTGGAATTGTGAAAAACTTGAGAACATTAAAATATCTTTAATACCTGACGTAGATAGTAGGATGCATTCTGCTACTAGATTTGCACTTGTTCTTCTCCAATCTACTCTAAAACTTTACTTGCTATAAGCTTGCTCTACTCTAGATGATTAGCACTAGGGGAGAAAATGGTTGTTGACTTTTAGTGATCTACACTACTCTGAAAGTCTCAAATTCAATTTGAATGTAAATTTTCCAAAACTTCTCAATAGGTTGTGATCTTCCATTTACATAGACCATTGGTGTCTAGATTTGTTGCTATTGATTATGTCATGATTGTTGGTAGATTTCTAACAAATTCTAGCATGTGCATGACATCTCTTGGCAGCGTATGAGAAAATTTAGATAATTTTCTATTTTCATACATTGCCCAACTTATGAAGCAAGGATGCCCAACATATGGGCTTAAAACCCAAATCCTATACACTCTCTTTGTAGGTTGTTCAACATTTGGAATTGCAATAGCCAATGTATACGCTGAAAAATGCCAAATTTTTTGGTCTACAAAGCATTTTTAACCCCTATAAGCCTTGGTACATGAAATTTGAAGCTTCCACAACCTAGAAGATAAGGACTTTACAGCTTATTGAAGCATTGTTTTAGCCCCCATAAGCTAGGATGTATGAGATTTAGAGCATATGGGCTACAATTCTTATATTTCACATTAAAAAATAGTTGGTGACTGTTTGGGACCACCAACATTTTCCTTTGATCTCATGACTGGAATCAAGGAAAATGAAGGTATTCCTTCAAACTTAAGTTTAGGTGCTTGTTGGTCTTTGGCAATGTCAAGGTGTAGATACCTCCAAATAAACTTAGTGATAATAGAGTGAACTAATCATAAATGTGTGTTTGCTATTATGAATGTTGAAATGGTTAGGTTTGTATATGAAAGAGTAATTAGCTATTATAAAAAAAATTTAACTAACCTTGTTGAATACTGTGAGTCATTAAGAATTGCTATTTTATTAGGTCACTTAGTCTATATAGTGCCTATAGTACATTGCTTGAAACAAATAAAATTTCACCAAAATGCTTAAGCACAATTCTACTCCTAATTTTCCCAAGAGATAGAGATCCATAAGAAAAATAGAAATAGAATGAGATTTAATGGATTTTAAAAGAAAGAAGAAAAGAAAGCAGATTTGTATGAAATCTCAAACATTTAAGTGAGATAAATTGAACATGAGAAAACACTTTGAAATAAAGCTATTCCAATTCAATCTAAAATATCACAAATTATCCAAACCTTCTGAGCTCAACAAGCAATTTTGTAAAAGACACTCTTATTAAACTTCCAAAATGCTTTGTAAATGATAGAATACAAGCTATTATTTGGCTAGTTAAATAGTTGTTAAGAATTGCAAATAATAGGGCTATCAACAATGATTTAACAATTTCAAGATTGAAACATCAAGGAAAAGACTTTAAAAATTGAAGCTATTTCAAGTCATATCAAAACATGAAAGATTTTCTAAACCCTCTAGACTCAAATAGGAAATTTCACAAAGACATTACTATTAAATTGCTCAAGATGCTTTTCAAACACAACATAAGCTCTTATATGGCAACCAAATAGAAGTTTGGAATTACACGAAAATAGAGCTATAAGAGTAATTAGAAAATCCCAAAATTAAATACCAAGCATGAGATTATCTAAACCATTAGCTAAGCAACTAAGGTAAAATGAGAAACAAAGAACTCAAAGGATTAAAACGAAGTAGCTAAATTGTTGATGCAATTAGCAAGCCATTCTTTACATGTTATCTTTAGTAATTCTTTCAAGTTCCTCCCAAAATTCCCCTTGCTTCATTCTACCCTTGAAGCTCTATTTATAGTGGCTTTTGGGTAGTTACAAACATTATGAGGCAATTTAGTTATAATTGTCATAGGTCCTTGTAACTTCTATAAGAAGTTACCATCACTATAGAAAAGGTATGGTGACCAAGTGTCTTGTTGGATAACTATCCAATATAACTCCTTAGCATATGCAAATTTTTCAGTCAATACTAATACTCACTTGGTATCCAACCAAGGGCTTTCAATGGAAAGGAGCATAAAAACAACCACGTTACCAATGCCAAAAATCCAAAGTTAATTAAAAAAATGTTGTATAACTTTCAAAAGCTAAGACCAATCTATATTTTAATCTCATGTCTGTGTATTGGACACCCCAGCTGAATTCCTTCATTGCCCAGCCAAAATCGAAAATTCAACATTTTCATCATCAGTTTTCTCCTGAATCTCAGGCTCAACAACCACGTATTGCCAGGACAAAAATGGGTTGTTTCTGGTTGCCAATCCGCAAGAGCAAGGGCTCACAAGGGAAACCCCCTAGAATCAATCAACGCAGCACCGCTGTCATCCCGGTCGACCTCGATGAGTTGTAGAGCCATATGGCAGTATTCCAGGAATTACAATATGTGCTCCTACTTCATGGAAGCCCTAACTTAGTGTTCACAGCTGTGGTAAAACATTTGCTGAGTTCAGTTCAGAGACCAAGTTGCAGAGAGCCGCAAGTGTACGAGCAAGCATTCAAGTTGCCCGAAAATGAAAAGGCTCTGCAAGAGGCTAAGCAGATTGCATAGAATTTAGGCTCTTCATGAACCATTTCTGGGGTGCTAAGATCATGGCAGCTTATGCCAAATACAGCAAATTGCAGGATATGATCTATGTGTTCGACGAAATTCCTCCTGAGCTCAAATACTAGGTATCCTGCAATTCCCTTCTCAATGCCTAAGTTCACAATGGCGGACCTTGTGATACTTTGCGCATGTTCACAGCAATGGTTGCTGAAGAAGGATTCAGGCACTCAAGGCCTGTGCAGAGAGCTGCTCCCTGCTTCAGTACCGAAAAAAACTATTATGTTTGTAGGAGTGTCTCTGATGAAAACCGGTGCTATTCAATGATCTATCTCCTACACGATGATCTATCTTCTACACGCCACAGTTCCCACTGCCCAAACCAGTTTCCTAGAAGGAAATCCTTCACAGTTCATCATGCCGATAAAAACAAATCACTTTCTTGCAAAGAAAATAAATTTTTTTGAGTTTTTACAGATCTGGTTCAATATCTTGATTTGTTACAGGAACACGGAGTCACAGTAAAGTTCCACAGGGCGCAATATCTAGTGGACATTGTGAACAAAAATATTGCTGAGTAGTGGCATTCGGTGTTGCAACTAGATTCTGCTGCCATGAATAGTTAGGTATGGACAGGATGAGGAAGCTATGATAGATTCTTATTGTCAACCGAATGCTCTTATCTGCAACGAATTGATTTTGGATTTGTGTAACAATGGGAAATTGCAGGAGGTTCTAAACATATGGGTCATGATGAGGGGCAAAAAGTGAGCATCAGTTTATGCACTTATGACCTTTAGTTTTATGGTTGTTTTGCACAGGGAAAAGTTGAGGAGGCAAAGGCTATACCCGAAGAAATGATTGATTGTGGTTAGAATTGCAAAATGTAGGCAGAGGAAAAGTTGTCTTTGAAAAGCATCTTATAGCTCTAAACTCAAAACACCTGCTTTTGCAATTCTAACCACAGTCATTTAGAAATTAACATAGCTAAACAACTTTTCCTCTGCCTCCTCAACTTTTCCCTAAACTCAAAACGTTCTCCTCTTGATGAACTGTTGTAGTGTTGTGTGGTCTACAAGAGCCTGGTGAAGCAAGGATGACCCTGCATTTTTTAGGGTGTTTCATTGGCCCCTCTTTGTTGACGTCTGAAGAATAGGCTCAATGGACATTAGCAAAGAATACGAAACACCGTAGTAGGCAAAATGCTAAGGTTGTCGCTCGGTGAGTGTTGAGACGTCGCTTGTCTGCACTTGAGAGTGTTGCATTGGTTTTGCAGAGGTTAAGGTAGAGAGTAAACATGATGTTTAGCAGAGTCCCTTGTCAAAGTGTTCTAAGGGGCTCGTTTGCGTTTTCATCTTTGGCTGGCACTGTTCTTCAACCTCCTGTAAGCAAGTTCCCCCTTTGTAGGATGAGTTGGGTTACATCCATGAAGGGTTTTGACTTGCCTACAGAAACCTTCCATACGGCGAGTTGTGTTACGCACGTGCTGGAATCTGCACTCTGAAGTAGCCATGTTAATTGAGGGACTCACTTCGCGACACTATAGCATTTGCTGCTGTAGCAAGATGTGTTTGTAGGGACAAGGTCTTGTTGGCTACTGGCATTGTTGTTACTCTTGGGCACCGTCATTGGTGTGAGATGCCCAAGGCAGGAAGGCCAACAGCGGCCTTCGCAGTGCCGGTGTGGAGGAGCTGGCCTCGACGGTGTCAGGAGCTGTTGCGAGTGCGGATGCTCTGGAATCCCTGCCGGGGGTTTGCATTCCTGATTCAGCTATGGGATTAGTTGCCACATAGCTAACATCATGCAAGCCCAGGCGTTGGCAGGGAGCTGGAGTAACAATATTATGGCTGGGCCACAATACTGCTGGAACCCCAGATGTGGGAGCTAACCCAAGAACTACCGTCAAGGCGATGGGCCATGGCGATGGTAGGTTCGGAGGATTAGCGTGATGCCATACGACATCTTCAGAGAGTTAGCATGATGCTAAGGGTGGTGGTGTTGCATATGTTTTGGTCCGCGTTCTCAATGTGTCGTGAACGGTGTTCTAGAGCTACAACGTCCCACCCACACATTAGCATCGCGCCCACTCGTTTGGTGTGTATCTGGTGCTGGTGCATGCTGGGGATGCAATGCGAACCCAGTTTAAGGTCTTGGTAGATTGTGTGCTAGTTTAAGGTCCCAGTGGACCTCCGTGCTAGTTTAAGGTCCCAGCAGATCGTACATGTTAGTTTATCGTCATAGCGGACGTGTAATGCCAGTTTATAGTCATAGTGGACTAACAGTGCCAGTTTTACATCGTAGTGGATGGTTGCCGCCAATTTAACGTTGTGGCGGATGCTGCTCAATGCTGCTAGTTTATCGTCATTGTGGACGTTGCTTGGTGCGATTACCAGTTTATCGTCGTAGCAAACGGTGCTTGTTGTTGCCATTGTGCTTCAGATATAGTACGACTTGAGGTACGAGTGGTTCACCAGGTTGGTGAACTCGTTGCCATCCATATCCACTAGTTTGAAGGCTCCATTTCTAAAGGATTTAGTGACCACGTAAGGACCTTCCTAGTTGGCTGAGAATTTGCTTACGTGCTCACAGATGGCCTTGTAGACAAGGTCTCCCTTCTACACTAGTTGTCAATGCATGTTTGCACGGTGCTTCCGCTGCTGTTTGCTCTAGTAGTGCTCAATTCATCTCAGTGTTTGCACACGTTCTTCCTCCACTGAGTCGAGATCAATGGTTCGCGACTTACATAACATAGGTTGAATTTCGTGGTTATTGCTTTCCATCGGGCTATCCTGCTACTTTTGTATAGGTTGTAGGTGATAGCCTGGAGTATATTGCTTTTGCAAATGATGTTGGTTGTGTTGCGGAACAGGTAATGTTGCCACCTCTTTCGTGTGAACACTAGGGCTAGGCAATTCCTCTCCACTTCGTTGTACTTCACCTCGTATGCTACTAGTGCATGGCTCAGGTAATACACTAGTATCTCAGAACCATTGTCTCGCTTTTGACATAACAATGCCACTATGGAAGTGTCGGAGGTGGCAAGGTATATGAAGAAAGGATTATCCCTTTATGGCAGGTGCATCATTAGGAGGTGCAAAAGCTCCTTCTTCAGGTCGTTGAAGGCTTGTTGGCACTGGGTTGTCCACTCGAAGTCAACTCCCCTCTTTAAAAGATGTTGTATGAGGTGTAACTTGTCAATCAACCTGGCTATAAACCTTTGAATGAATTGCACTCTACCTTGTAAACCACATAACTCTTTAAGGTTTGTGGGAGGCGCTAGGTTGATGATGGCTTTGACTTTATCGGGGTCCACCCGTATTCTGGCCTCTAATACTACGAACACTAACATGCGTCTTGTTTTCACCCCAAAGATGCACTTCTTAGGATTGAGACACAAGTCGTGCACTTGGCAACATTTGAGAACTACCCCCAGATCATGTGGGTGATCAGCTGCCTTCTTGGACTTAACCACTATATCATCTATGTAGTCATTTAATGTTTCTAGGATGTAGTCACTGAAAATATAAGTCATGGCTCGCTGGCAGGTTGCTCCAGCATTCTTAAGCCCAAATGGCATCATGGTATAGTAGAAGGTCCCCCATGGGGTCATGAAGGTTGTTGACAACTGGTGCTCTGGGTTAATGCGGATTTGGTTATGTCCAGAGAAACCATCCATGAAGGATAACAGAGCATGGCCAGCCATGGTGTCGATGAGCTGATCAATGCTTGGGAGTGCGAAGTTGTCTTTGATCATTACCTTATTCAAGTCCTAGAAGTCTATACAGATCCGTATCCCTCCCGTTTTCTTTGAAACTACAACGATGTTGGGCACCCACTCTGAATAGTCGACCATGTAAATGAAACCTACTCGGTATAGCTTAGTGATTTCATCTCTCACAGCTAGTGTGATTTCTGGCTTAACTTTGCGAGCTTTCTGCTTAACTGTCTTTAAGTGGGGGTCTATGATGATGTTGTGCTGAATTAGCCATGGGTCTAGACCTAGCATGTCACTGTATGACCATGCGAAGACATCGATGTTGTCTTGCAAAACTTTGGCTATATTTTTGTGCGTTTGCGTGTCTAGGAGAGAGCTAAGTTTCAATGTTTTCACCTCCCCCTTTGATGTGGTCACAGGTGTCTCAACAAGAGGGTCCTCGGTTACATCCCCTGCCTCTAAGTCTAGGGCTTGGACCAGGTGCCTGCGCCAATCTGGGAATGCTTCTAAGGCTACTACAGTGCTAGTCGTAGTCGACCTCCAGTCGATCATGTTGGGGTTTAACTGTCTCGTGAGCTTGCCCTATGGCCCTGCTAATGTCAAAGGCATGGAAAGGTCACGATGGATTCCCATATCTTGCTTGACCTGCCATTATAAGATGAAAGCTTGGTTAAGGGATGTCAGCGATTATGTGAAACGAAAATCTGTAAAGCAATGCCAAGATGCAACTTGCTAAATGTGGCGATGTAAAGATTGAAAGTTTGCTAGTTTAAGGTCGTGGTGGACCGCTGAGGCACAAGAGTGTAGGATTGCTAAAGGTGTAAAATTGCTAATGTAAAGTGCGAAGCTGTGTAATTGTTGGTATGAAAATGCCAAACTACTAGTTTAGTGTTATTTTGGACTGCCATATTGCAACATGCAAGATCTTGATATGCAAGATAATAGTACAAGGAATTGCAAGTATGAGAAGTATCGAACTACTAGTTCGAAAATGGAGACACGAAACCGCTAAGAAATGTGATACTGCTTATGTGGAAGAAGGTGAGATAACTGCTGATGTAAGCATGTGGCATTGTTAGTTTGATGTCATTGTGAACCACGAACATAACAGGCTGAAACTACTAATTTAGGGTCTTTTTGGACCCTGAGGGGTGCAACTACACTAGGATTGCTAGTTTAAGGTTTTTTTAGACCCTTAATAAAAAAAAAATTATTTTTTTGTTTTCAGGAAGGTAAGTAATTGGATTGAAACATGTCAAGGCTTTAATTCTAATAGTGTTATGATGTCGTGGCGAGCATACTACGCTACACGGTGCGCTCCGCATTAATCGGAGAGAGAGAGGGCCGCAAGTTTCCCTATTTTGCAATTGCGTCCATAAATAGGGGTTAAACCCTAGTAATTTTTCCATTTTCACCGTGAGAGCGTAGAGCCTTCATCGGAGCACAAGGCAACTTCAGAGCACGAAGAAATTGCGTTGATCAATTAGCAAGGCGAATTTCTTCAGCGAAGGGCGTAAATCTACAAGTAGGGCAATGGCTCCTAAGACCCATTTGGCACTTGCAAAGGTTGAGGAGGAAAATAAGACCCTAGGACATGCACCAGAAATGCATGTTGCAACACGGTAGAGCACGCCATTAACCCAGTAAGTTACTCTGTCCTCTTTGCCCTTTTCATGTGGCACTTTCTATCATTTTATGCTCTTATTTTGCGTCCTATTTGTTTGTGTCCATTCGTGGCTATCTGTGATTTTTGTGGTTGTGTTATTTTAGCTTTTGCACCACCCCAGTTGCCGTTTTGGCTGTGGCAAATGTATAAACATTGCATCGTGATTGCATGCAAGGCCGCTGAAACCACCACCA